>SMGT01013569.1:736366-746678 GCA_004794575.1 Lanistes nyassanus
AACACAACACGTAATGAAGTGAGTGAAGTAATTCAAACACAACACGTAATGAAGTGAGTGAAGTAATTCAAACACAACACGCAATGAAGTGCAGTGTTGGTAGTGAATGGGTGGTGGTAAGAGTAACACAAGCAATCAAAGGAGCAGGAGAAGAAGATGAAGAAGATGATGATCATCATCATCTTTTTTTAAATTGGAAACGCGATAGTATATAGTGCATCAATGAATAGCCGCACTTTGACTCTTAAAATCGTTCAATAGATAAAAGAGATAAAAGATAAATAAATAGATAAAAGAGTGAGTGAGTGAGTGAGTGAGTGAGTGAGTGAGTGAGTGAGTGAGTGAGTGAGTGAGTGAGTGAGTGAGTGTCCGTCGGTCGGTCGGTCGGTCTGTCTGCTACCCAGTTTGGCTCCTCTGTCTGCCTGTCTACGTGTCTGTCCATCTGGATGCCTGTTTGCCTCTGCCTGCTGTCTTGAGCCCTCATTTGTTCACTTTGTGACTCAAAGTGTGGCTCTACGGGAATCTTCCTCGACAGCATTCAGAATATCTACTTTTGTGACTTTTTTTATCGCTTTTTTGTTGTAAAACAGTAATGTTTTCTATGAACTACTTGTGTAAATGTCTTCCTTAAACACCTGACCAAGTCCCGATGCAGGCGCAGATTTCGTGCAGCATATAAAGAGAACAGGTTTCAAAGTAGTTCGTTTACAAAATATAATTTAAAACAGTTCAGTAATTTCAAACTTTAATCGAGTTTTGGCATTAATGTCTTTACCATTTTCCAATACAATTTTTAAAAAAGACGAAGAGTTTTACACAAGCAATTGAGAATGCAAATAATGCCGAGAGACATTAGTTCCGCCAATAAAAAACGAAACAAACAAAACAAAACTAGGAACTTGATATCCTCGAAGACATCAACACCTCGAAAAAAATCGATGGCTAAGGTCAGACGCGGATCTGGTACGCAAGCGATAAAACTGTTAAGCGTAAGGCGATTTGCACGGTAGGTCCCATAACAAACGCGCCCTCTGCGCGTGCAAATTTCGGTACTAATTGCCATGTATGGAGGGGATCGTGCTCAATTAGCTCCAAGAATCTGGCGTCACAGGGGGAAAAATTGCGTCAATTAGATGACTCAGCGCGGGCAGGAAAGGTAATGGTCGACAGGCTCTGCCTTGTCCCTCACGCAAGCCAACTGTCACCTTGGTTACCGGCACAGTGTTGGAACTCCGCGCGAATAGACGTCATCAGCTGAGACACTGGCAGGTCCCTCCCCCCTCCCCGAAAACTGATGGCCTCATGCTAAGCACTTCGAGAAGTGAAGTGATTATTTTATGAAACCTTTTACAAGGAAAGACCAAAAAGGTGCAGGAACAACGACCGATCTCAGTATTTGAATTCAGTTCTATTTCTCCTCCTTATTTACCCCGCTTTCCACACTTCCTCTCTGTCCTTTATTCCTTCCTACCTGCCTATTCACAGTCGCTTCGTTGACTTCAAAGCGGTTAGAATAAGAAAGCAAACAATTTGAGAAAAAAGAGTTCGTAAACATAATTCGATAAAATTCCTCTTCAATTTTTAATATTATAAACGAAACATTGTTACCTGTAAAAGCCCCTTTCTGAGAAGTCTTTAATAACCTTCCGCTGCTTACCTGTATAAGAAATTAATGCTTACTTGTTTTTAGTGCCAGTTAGATAA
This sequence comes from Lanistes nyassanus, assembly GCA_004794575.1. Classification (NCBI taxonomy): domain Eukaryota; kingdom Metazoa; phylum Mollusca; class Gastropoda; order Architaenioglossa; family Ampullariidae; genus Lanistes; species Lanistes nyassanus. The sequence goes on from SMGT01013569.1 coordinate 738,071, forward strand.
AGGTTATTCTAATTTCTAAGCATGTGTTTCCCTCTGTTAGCATGCAGATTTGCTTTCGCAAAAACAAACATTTTTTTAAAAAAGACACCAAAACAAAACAGAGGAATCAGTACAGTTGCTATTGCCCTGTGGCACAAACATCAAGATGGGGGAGGGAAGGGAGAGGGGAGGGAGAGGGGAGGGAGAGGGGAGGGAGAGGGGAGGGAGACAAGACGAAGGGAAAGGAAGGAAAGAAGAAGGAGGGACAGCAGAGAAACGACAGATCGAGCAAAGCGATAGAGAGGAGAGAGAGAGTTGTCGCTTTCACGTGTAAGAAGGTTCGACAACTAATTATAGCCTCGTTTTTTGTTTTTTCGTTTTTTGTTTGTTTTTTCCACCATTCTCCCTCCACGTTGTGGCTGGAAGCATGCTTATTGAAGAGCCACACAATTTTTTTCGCCCTTAATTACAAGGACGTGCTGAGTTGGCGCTGGGCTGACTGGGAGGCTGAAACCTCGCGGTCTCCAGCACGTCCAGTTGATATGATTTTCATAACATTAAAAAAATAGCTCTCGGCCTCCTCAGGCGTTCTAAGACCCAGAAACGCTGAATCCAGCACAACCCTTTTCAAAAAGAAACTCACAAGTTTGGTTTCTCTCCCTTGGCAGGATATGACGATGTTTAAGCTGAGGAGGGCTGTGTGGGCTTTGAAGGTGCCAGGAATGCGAGAGAAGTTAACGTTTAGTGACGTCCGATCTTTTACTATCAACAGCTGTGACGCCCCTCCCAAGCGTCGTTCACATCGCTGTGGTTTATAAGACTAGCCTTATGACATGTTAGCAGCTCTGGCGACGAGAGAGACCGGCAAATTCGTTATTGCCATGTTCTCATTCACGAAGAGAAAACAGCATCCCAGTGGAAATAACGCGACCGAAAATAGACATCATCATCAAAGACTAATGAGTGAGAGGAACAGGAGAAAGCGATGAGGTTGTACCGCCCTTCTATTAATAGCTTCGACATCGGGTGTTTGTGGGCTTTATACGTCACCTTTCGTGTTACCTTACGCAATACCTGGAGCTCCCTTCTCATCGCTGACTGCTTGGCTCCACCCTATAATGAAGTCTACAAATCAAAACATGTGTAGCTCATTACTTTAACAACCGGAAGACAGACACAGCCTCTAGCTACCTTACTTTTAAAAGGTTTTCGTCACTTACCTACAGCTAGGTGATGACACACGAACGTAAAATTTCGTAACCGACTATCACGCACCGATAAAACTGATGGGTGAAATGTATTTCACGATGAAAATAAAAAGTTTTAAAAATTAAATTTGGTTCGAAAGAGGAGCTCGTTCGTTTCATTCGTTTATTTCATGCTGCGTCAGACATGTTTTACGTCTGAAGGGCTGGTTCCTTTATTTTAATACTCTTAATACTGGTGAAGAAGAAAGAAAGAAAGAAAGAAAGAAAGAAAGAAAGAAAGAAAGAAAGAAAGAAAGAAAGAAAGAAAGAAAAGTCTGTTGCTTGGCGTGACATCGATATTTGCTGCGAAAATGGGGTGTGCTGTTATTTGATCAGAACCATTAGAAAGAGAAATTCCACTTCATGTTTACCGACCGCCTCGGTGGTCTAGTGGTTAAGGCGTCCGCTTCCGAGGCGGGAGGTCGGTCATTCGCATCCCGGCCGAGTCAAGACTCAAAAATCTAGTAGCTGCCCTGACAGACGCCTGGCACTACAGGGAACAGTACTAGAACTGGTTGGCCCGGTGTCAATATAATGTGACTGGGTGGGCCTGAGGCCCGTGTTGCGCCATCAGTCCCACGTGTGTAAACGTAAACTTTGTCCAAGCAACACCGTTTTCCACCTGCTTTTTACTTGTAATTAGTGTTAAAAGTATTTAGAGTGCAGGTGACGTGAAGACGTTTTGCAAACGCACGGGTCATAACAGGAGCCATCTGCTAAGTCTAGGATCTACTCTGTGTTGCTTACAGCCAAGACAAGCTATATGGCACTAGTTTATGGAGCCGAGTTGTTACGTCAGATCAGACGTTCACTTCCGGGAGGTCCCAGTCAAATTTCCGGTGACAGCGACAGAGGTTTCCCAGGAAATAAATCTGATTGGAGCATTGCTGTCTGTGGCCTTTCAATCTCAGTGATAAGTATTAGATGTCTAAATGCTGGCGTGGGGTCGGGTGCTGGAGATCTCTTTGGAAAATGACTTTCTAATGACGTCATTCGATGCCTGCCTCCTGCTGATAATGGTAAAGACGATCCCAAGATGTCTACAACTGTGATCTGTGCAAAAATCAAGAACTAATTACTGCTACCATCAGTGCCGTCGTGTAATCATAGTGGCCTTACTTTTCTGAAATGTGTGCAGTTCACAGGACTAGAAATTAGACAGCGAACATGGACAAAATTATGTGAAAACGCAAATGGTGTTAGATTATGGCTGCTCGCGGGGGTCCACATTTCGACACAATCATGTACGCCAACGAGTTCTCACAATGGGAGGGACAGAAATGAAGAAAAAATCTCTTGAAGCTCAATATTGTGAAGAAGAAAAACTGAGGCACTTTTACTGAGCAAGGGAAGCTATGCACACAAAACGATAAATGAACTGCAGAGTGTAGTTTATTGAGGACAGGCTGCTTTGATGAATTTGACCACACGCTCCTCGAACATGACGAAAAGGAAACTGTCTTTTTATTTACTTAGGTTTCTACCCAAACATCCATACCATAACTCAGCTCCAATCATTTTTTACGCTCGTGCAAGAGCGTTGTGTGAAGACTAAAGAGAAATTGAATCACGAGAATATGATCAGAAACTAACTTTAACCCAATTTTACTGCACTTTTTCTTCCGTCCTCGGCGTGAAAGCTTTGAAGCCACAGTTTTGGTTTGTTTCTGCTTAAGGAGACGATTTCCTGGATTAATCACGACGCTCGTGTGTTCTGCCCCGTGTCCCCTTCGCCCTTGTGCATCTGTCACAAGCTCCACTGTGGTCAAGGTCATTGCTGTGGCGGTAAAACAGGAGAAATTAAAACAAGCATAAACATCTACAAGAACGACAGTAGTCACCAAACAACAAGATGTATAGGAAAAGGAGGTACAATAAGCGAGATTAAACGCGATACTGTAGTCTTTTTCCTTCTCCCAATTTCATTAGTTCGGTTTTTTTTTAAACATTCGCTCGTTCTAGCAAGATATTTTCTCAAGATGAGCTGCTGTCCAGTTTCACTGCTATAACTGGCTGCGTGTATGGTGCTGAATCAGTGCGTGCAGTGTTCTTGAACCTGCAGTGTATCGCACAAACATATAGCTACATCCGTGCTTGAGTGTTTCTGGAAGCGCCGCACACAGCGCCTTACTCAGGGATCCCAGTCAGCGCATAAAGTGCTGTTTGGCCGTCTCTCCCATTGGCAGCACGGGGCCTTGAACTGCCTACTTGCGGACGTCAGCAAAGCCTTTGGCTTTAAACTCGCTTACGAAAAGTTTTTTTCTTCCTGTCTAATTACATTAAACAAGGTAGAGCTTCCTGAACTATGCAGAATTAAATTATAGGAAACTGCTTCAGAACTGTTCGACGTTAAACCAGTGGTTAAACTGAAAACTGCACATGGGTCCATTTTTTAGGCATGTCTTCTGAGCAGTTTGCTGAGGTCTAATGGCTCTCGCAGCGCTTTGTGAAAAAACAAAACAAAAATTGACTGTGGGGTAGACGCTGGTTCAGGTGGGCTGGGCAGTTGTGTATGTCATGGCAGTTTCACAGAGCACGTTTATGATCTCCGTCCGGGAACATTTTCGGTCCTGCGAATATTCTTCACCTTCTCTGACCTTTCCAACGCACTTGCTCACTCGGTCTTCACACTACCCACGTCTTTTCATCCTTTCCTTTTTTCTATCTCCATCTCTCTCTCTCTCTCTCTCCTTCACCCTCGCGCGTTTAAAGGTTAAAAGTATGGTTTCTGAGTGAGTGAGTGAGTGAGTGAGTGAGTGAGTGAGTGAGTGAGTGAGTGAGTGAGTGAGTGAGTGAGTGAGTGAGTGGGAGGGTGGGTGGGTGGGTGGGTGGGTGTGTGGTTTTTTGGGTGGATGGATGGGTGGATGGCGACGAAAGAACAAAAGGACTACAGACAGAGGGAAAAGGTGAGACGAAAAAATTAAAGTTTGAAGAACGATCAACGGGGATTACACTGCCTCAAAAGCTCTATGGGTTCAACTACGCATGGATATTTCCACTGACCATACATATCGAACTTGACTGCGGCTTTCACCCATGCCTTAGGTGGCCACGCGAATCGTTAGGAATGACAAATTTCACGCAGTGCAAATAAATGACTTCTTGGCGCAGAAGTGAAGGAATGAGCTGCAGCCACGCGGAGACAATGCATAGTTCCTTGCCGCGCGTGCTTTAATTGTGTGTGCCGTATCATTTTTCAATCACGAAGTTTCCCCTTGTTTTGGGGCGAGGCAGGGGAAATGAAACCGAGTTCAGTGCTCAGGCCTCCTGCCATTACACAGAGGAGGAGTTATTTAAGGCGATAGCAGGGGTTACGTGACTTGTTTAGAGTTATCACCCTTTAGCAAATGTCCAGCGAGACACAAAGGAATTGAACGATCGGCGAGTGGGTGTGTGTGTGTGGGGGGGGGGGTCCAGATAGGGCTAAGAGAGGACGATTTGAAAAAAAAGCCCAGACTGCATTTTGATTGGTTCTGGTTCAAGGTTGTCCTAAAACTTTAAAGACAAGAACCTGACGTAGGGTATGCTGTAGGCTGTCACGGCTTGCTCTTCCGGTGGCCCTAAACACTTTAACCCTTTATCTTTTGCATCCAGTAGCATGACAAACGTCATGTGAGTGTGTGTGTGGAGGGGATTAAAAAATTAGATTCATTTTCTAAGTTTTGATTCGGAAACTTCTTTCTTTCTTTTTTTCTTTCTGTTGTTGTTGTTGTTTACTTTTGCAAGGTTGACGTGGTGTCCTGTAATCCTAGCGATACCATCCTATACAACGGGTGAATAGTGACACACTCACGCAAAACATCGTAACGCTATTAAAAGTAATTTCCCCGAGGGGAGAAGATTTGATGAGAAAGACCTCTTCCCCGTCTGTCGATTTTTCTTCCTTACGTTGACTGCATTGTCTTTTTAACAATGCCTGACACCTCTAAGCGTCAGTCGTCACAAGGCCTTTGCTAATGACGATAAGACGAAAGATGAGGCTCAGGGCCAGTCCAGAATTCGTTGTTCAAGCCTCGCGACTAGAGATCACCAAGGCTAACAGAGCGCTATAACTATTTATCGACTTCGCTTTATCTGCCGACATCTGTTGGTATCAAGTCCAGGTGGACAGATATTTGAGCTTCGCTTCCACCTCTGCACTATCTGTTGGCTAAATCCGTAGCAGAGATGGGATAATTAACCCTCCCTGGCCGTACAGATTACAAAGGTGCCTGTGCGAATAGAGCTTCGGACTGGCGTGTGGAAGGTTGCTGGTTCTATTATATCTACAAATACAGAACACTCACCCTACCCTCTCTCTTTTTCCTTTCTTCTGTTCTCTGTTTTTCAAGGGTTCAAGGGTGTACTTTTATAGTGATTTCACTTGCTCATCTACATCAGTCTGTTCATTAATGTAAAATACCAGTCTCAGACGAGGCAATGTATTTCCATTTGGGAATAAAGTTGAACTGAATTCAACTGAATCGAATCCCGGTGTTATTCAATGCGCATTGACCACAGCCGTAGCCGTTCCTACAACATTAAACTGCCTGTCCGCACTGGCCATCTTACTGCAGTCTGGTGATTCTTTCAGTGCACAGAACTCTCTGCCCCAGAACTCTCTGCCCAAGAGTTCGAAATCAACGCGAGGTGGAACCACTGTGTCTGGAAATTGCCTACCTATCTACAGATTACATTGTCTCTGCATAATGCAAACATTCGGTCGCATATTGCATCTGATTTGAAATAACATATATAGTAAATTCGTCAGAAGCACTGGAAAAAATCTCAAAAGCACAGAAAGAAGACGAAAAGAAATGGTTGCTTGGTGATCTCCGCTGAGCTGTCATCTATGGTTATATCACAACAGGCAGTCGGACCTGCAAACAGGAGTCAGATTATGAGGGAAATGCGTGGGCGGAAAAAGGATTTCAAACCCACGATCCTCGATTCTCATCATATTAAAAACAATCTCTAACGTAGTGGCACCACTTCACCGCCTCTACAGCTGGAGACACGTGACACATGTTTTATTGATAGAAACGATGACACATAATTTGCTGTCTAAAGCACATGACGTTCCCCGTTAATATAACACATACTGTCAAGTCTACTGTCAAAGGCGCATGACGTATTTCTATTTGTATATCTAGTCTACTGTTTAGGCAGGTAACGAACTTCTCTTGATATGACGCAGTGTCAAGTCTACTAGCTGAGGCAAACGACACATTTCTATTGATGTCTATGTGTTCATGTGTCATACATTCTGTAAAGTTTGCTTAAGGCGCATGAGGTATGGTCAGCAAAGATAGAGCTTTGACGCAGATCGATAGACAGATATTTAGTCTGTGATGAATTCAAATGTGAATCTGCAAAGGTTACTTTCAGGAATGTCTCCTTTCGCGGGCCTCCACCACTTACAGTTTTGACACCAGCTGGTGCAGACATGATGAGCTATGTGTATACGAACATCCGCTGGACCAACGACAGCCAGATCGCATAATACACACGGCAGACTAAAAGCGCCGACATGTCTTTATGTGCGAGTGCTAGAAAATCAATCTCCATAAAAATCCTCTTTCTCCGGAAAGGGTCCCCTCTGTATGGCTGGATAATAGATTTCAAAAGTTGCACTAATATCGAGTACGATGATCAAGCTGGGCAGAATGCTTCCACAGGAGAGTCATGGAAAGTTCACAGTTGGCAAGGAACGGGGAACTGGTTGTCGCGAAGATGTGCAACTCACATCATGGAAACAGTCTTAGACGGCACTGACACATGTCAGAAGAAAACCTGACAAAGGTAAAAGTTTTAAAATAAACAAAACAGTATACCTAATAAAAGAGGAGAAGGAGAGAGCGAGAGAGAGAGAGAGAGAGAGACTGACTCGACTGCCAGTTCATAATGCTAAATGGATGATATAGGGTTTAAACACGAATGATCAGATAGACAGACAAAAGGACTCTTTGATGACTAGACTAGACTGAGATAGAAAAACAGACAGGACAGGACAGGACAGGACAGGACAGGACAGGACAGGACAGGACAGGACAGGACAGGACAGGACAGGACAGGACAGGACAGGGCAGATGGACATGGAGGAAAGATGATCAGAGGAGTATTTGGGCAGAAGTAAGGGAAGAAGATGAACTAACTACCGTCGAAATGTTTTCTTCGAAAGGAGTAAAACATAGTCATTTATCAGTAATGCTGTCTTCAGAAATCGTAAGGTAATGACAAAAGCCGCAGTTGTATTGACTTTTGAAGCCAGCATGTCTATTAAAATCATGACGTGGTACTGGAAATGTGTCCTACGGAGCTGAACGAATTTTAAATTCTCACAAACAACAAGTTCTGTATTTGGAGACAAAAGAAACCTACTGAGCTGGACAGTCGTCTAGAAACGAGGACAGGCCAGCGATGAGGAACGACATCTCAGTCAGCGTCAACAACAGTTGGCGTTGTCAAAGAATGTCGAAGTGGCTGAGAGAGGGGAGACGACATGTCCTCAGTGGCGGATTCAAGTCTGCTCGTTGTCATCTCAAATCGCTTCATGAGTCATCGAACCGTTCTGGTCTTTCTCATTTATGAGCCATTGTGGGCCTCCAAGCTCACCTCATTTCTCTTCGTCCTGGTTTCTCGGTGTACCAGGCATCCTTCCACATTCCCAGAGGCATCGTAACCGGATATTTCTTATTGCGCGCGTATTCTTTTTGCTGGGCATTTGCTCCGGAAGTGTGCAGATAGTCAAGAGTCGAGAGAGGAAGATATCTAGACTGACGCAGAAACCTTATACACGAGTGTGAAATCCATGACGTCACTGGCACCATATGAGATCTCCTTTGTCTGGTGCAGAAGTGTGTTCGTACTCAGCATATGACTGTCTTGTAAAACAAACGTCTGCCAACGCCTGCCACTAGTAACCGTTGCGTTATCGGAGGAGCTGTAATCACAGGCATCCCTGTGGTGCACATGTAACGCGCATCTAAAGATAAATCTGCCTGTGCGCCACATATGAAAACTTCCACAAAATTTGTAGCCTTCAGAAAATCTGTCACCTTCACAAATCCTGTCACCTTGTGATCGGATGGTCGGGTAGGGAAGATCCTGGATTCAACGGCAGGAGGAAATCGAAGGGGTGGAGAGAATCGGCAGACGTCACCTTCGTGTACTCAGCGTTAAATTTGACCGTCAGAACTCGAGGTAGACCGTGTCACACCAGCTTGTGATATCCGTTTATTCTTTTATCGTCCAATCTTTTATCATTGCGTTTCCTGGGAAAACTAAAAGTTAAGGGATCTGCAACTTTGAGGCTACTTTTCTGTGAAAGGCAATGGCTGGGATGATGTCACGGACGCGAATGTATTCGCCATCAGATGGTTGTGACAGTTTGGATTTTTTGT
>SMGT01013570.1:0-26284 GCA_004794575.1 Lanistes nyassanus
GAGGGACTCCGAGAGACAATGCTGATGGGGGTGACAATTGGTCAGCGACAAGTACAGGCTGAGTTCTACCAGAGAGGTAGGACTGGAACCACGCCAGCGCCGACCCACAGATGCCGTATACATCATGGAGACGATTGAGGAGGATGGTATGGTCGATCGTATCAAACGCTGCGGAAAGATCAAGGAGGGTCAGAAAAGACACATCGCCTTCATCCAGAGCAGACAAAATGTCGTTGACAACTCTAGTCAGAGCTGTTTCCGTGCTGTGGAATAACCGATATGCTGACTGAGAGTGAGAGATAAGGTTATGAATTGCCAGATAGGAGAAAAGTCACACCTTTATTCTTATTCTCCCGATAATCCTATAGTGAACCATATGCACAAGAGATTAAGCCGGGGAATGTGGTGGACGTACAGCGAGTATCACAGCCGAACAAACACGGAACTGCAAAGCACTGCTTGTACGATAACACACGTAGATTGGAGATATCTCACCTGCCTGAGTCAGGTTGCATTAGCGTGTCTAGACAGGCAGAGTTTCCCTGTCAATATTTCTGTCGTCTCAGTGTGTGTGTTTGTGTGCGTCATCACCAGAATGCTTTGAGCTATCTGCAAGGTGAATAGAGACACTGACATTAACTAAGATGACCTGGTCTCTCGTTGGTGGGGAGGGCTGGGGGTTATTTTGTAGTGACAGCGTGGTTTTGCGTAGATGAAGCGAACGAGAGCATGTTTATTTAAATCGACAAGAGATTTCAGAGAGTACTTTTACGGGCACATATTGTCACTATAATCTAGAAGTTTATGACAGAAATTCTTTATTGAAATGAGACAACTAAGTCTTGAATGTATGCGTTTTGATATCTTATTTACAGTTACTGTCTTCCGACACAGTTCAGGTGCAAAAAACTCGAAAAGCAAAAGCGAATTCCTTTTTTTCTTCATTTCTTCGGTACTCCGAGAATTGCGGGGATTATATTTCTGATAAAACACACAAATGCCCTGTTTAATAATAGTCTCAGCTCTTCACAGCCTAAGATTTTGTTTTAAATTTATTAGACAATCAGCAGAAACAGTCTGTGAGACATCTCAAGTCTCAATCACATCGAATATACAGAAGAAGACCAAGTGAAGGTGGGAAGAAGAAAAAAGGAGACGGGACAGAAGAAATGAGAACAAGGTAGAGGAGATATCCAGATTTGTCACCATAGCAGTCCCTTACTTCATGTCATTGACAAGAAACTGGGAAGCGCTAGACTCCAGGAAGATGGAGGGCGTGGCTGGCTGTCTCGCCGTCAGCTTGCAACGATACGGAATCCGCACCACGCTGCCGGCATCGCTTTCTTCGTTGTCTTGCTCTAAGCCACTCATCGCGCTTTTCTCCGTTGACTAGCAGTAGGATGACTCTAAACTCACTGCTTGGCTTGCCCTCAGACTTGTCGAAACAAACCATATGTTTCTTGGTCAGCAGGCGTTTGTCACTGTGCTGTTGCTTTCGATTTAGTTTTCTCAAAGAATGCCGTTTCAGTCCTTGACGCTCTTTCCTGAGACATTTTCGCAAATGTCATATTCTAAACTAAAATTGCATTTCACGGCGACGATTTGACACGAGATAGCTGCTAACGCGAAGTATCAAACTCCTTGATCTTATCTAACAGACTTGCTACTTCCTTGTGTTCCCTCCAACTTCTACCCTTAGCTAGTAGCCCAAGATTTGCCAGAAGTCGGACAGGGTTTGAATTTGTGGTATGTGCAGGAGAAAAGACTACAAGCTAGAGTTGTGTGTATGCAAGATGACAGAGAAGTCACACAAGTCCTTGTCCGCCAGGTGTCTCTGCTGTCGCTGTAAAGGCAAGAGGTCGAGGTGCAAATAATGAAGGTAAAGCGCACGGCACACATAACGTCAACGAAACGGAATGGTGGACAGAGGAACCAGAGGACAAACACTCGCTCGCTGAAGTGTACGAGGGCTGCGAGGTTACGAACCGAGCAAACCATTGTTTGTGCCGGGTGGCCACCCTGAAAAGCGTCTGTCAACCTGCCACCGTCGTTCGTTGAGGTGAAAAGGGATGATTAATATATCCGATAAAGCATGAATTATTTACGCTGCGGCACTCAACAGTTCTGACTTACGTTGGTGTCTTGCGGTGCCCTGTTTCTTCAAGAAAGCAGGAGAAATGTGCTTATAGAAGTATAGGTACAAATCTATAGATATAGCAGTACCAGAAGCAAAATATTGCGCAAAATATCTACGGACAGTAAGGTTGAGGTTTTCATCGGCAATCTTTCCTACCTTCCCCTTTCTTCCTCCACCAGTCATCTTTCATTCATTTTTCTTTCTAGTTAATGGTGAAGCACAAGAGAGATCTTATACGAGGTTTGCTTTTTAACTTATTGTGACCTGTACATTTCATGATCTGAATTCAAGCCTTCAGGGACTGAGGATCTGGCTGCCTACGTGATCGGTAAAAAGATATATTGAGATTTCTCTAATTGAAACTAGAGAGATCAATACTTTTAATCCTGTAGTACTGTTGCACGTCAAAAAGCTTATCAACGAACAGCAAGACATCCAAAGAACTCCCTCCTGCGATTTTTAAAAAAATGTAATACCAATTCCTTCGTAGTCATGCACACAATGTTTGGAAACTGCAACCTAAACGTGCTGAACACGGATGCATATTCATGATTCCTTCTTAGCTTGCTGTCCATATCTCCGGTGGGAAAAGATTATTACTGCGATACCTTGATGGACACTAAACTTGTGTGTCAACGTAGACAAACTTCCGAGTGTCAGATCGTTCGTGTTGTAGCAGCACTGGTTATGTATCTGGCTAGGGCGGTGTGTAGGTCTCATAAATCACACGTTTATCATCCGAACTGCTGCAGTTACACAGGTCAGCATGTGTTAACTATGTCAATTTTCACCCGCGAATATTACAATAAACCGCACAGGAAATAAATCCTACACAGAGCTAGTGCAGATAAGAAATTAGGATACTAAAACCCAGAATAGAAGGCAAAGCAGGTCAAATCATGTCACTTGTGAGGAACGCTCGCAGCTGCACACATTGAAACACTATATTCATAAAGGTATTCAAAAGCAAGTACATTCCATCCTATGCAAGCACGGACCCACACGCGCGCTTACTTACAAGCACGACCCCCCCCCCCCCAACATACTTAAACGCACGCGTTGGAGCCAGTATCCTCACACTGCTGGAGCCCTTGCTTTCAAAGACAGGGCGACAAAGTGTAACCAAAGTGTAACGATAGGATCAAAAAGGTAAGTAGAAAGCCTTCGAGTGAATTTTAGAATGTCGGGATGTTGTAGAATGCGAAGTGCACAAGGCTTTGGGAGTACAAAATATATGTAATGCATTAAAGATTTGCCTCACGTTCATTCTTTATAAAACGGACACTTCGAGTACATATATCCACGGATGTATAATCAAAGAGTGGATGGATGGTGGATGTGGATTTCACGTTTGCTTTTCAATTATGAAGCCAGTGACAATACTAAAAACGTCAAGAAATTCGACAGTAAACAAAACTATTTCTCAGTGTGTGTAACGATTCTCGACGATGATGATGATGATCACAGCGGGTTGGCCTCAGTTGGGCCCAATAACTCGGTGATTCACTAACATGGATTTACGGGGACGACAGTGTCAAGACCACACGCTTTATTCCCCCACCCCCACCCCACGTTCCTGACGACAGATGGAAATGGAAAAATAGCCAGCCAGCCAGCCAGACTAGAAAACCCCGCAAAAATACTTTCTAGTCAGCGTTGCACTGAAGCCCGCAGAAAGTGGGCTTTCTTTGTGGCGAGTAGAAAGGACTGTTCTTATGGAGAGCAGAGAATGCCGTACTGACCTTATATGAATCTAAAATTGCTTAAAAGTGAAACCAAGGCAAGAAAAACATAACAGACTGGGCAGACGCCCGAAGACAGATAACTGTGAGTCAGGTAAAATCATGTTAATAAGTATGCCTTCAATCTACTCACTGTCCTTTGGGTCCTCGGACGAGCGGCGGCAAGATAAATTCTCTGATGGAGCACTCTCTGTGACCTTGGTCAAAGCCCGCGTCATCATTCGGAGGCTGGGCTGACATAATGACACTTTCGCAAGGACAGATTTCTCGCCAACAAGGGAGTTATCTTCTTGCCTTCAGTTTTAGCATGTTAAGTCGTCGCCAATTGTTTTCACTTGTAATCACCTGGCTTCTGCATACAACACAATGCAGGCGGTTCTGCTGAGGTATTAAAAGGACATGCTTTAAGATAGGTCGGCTGGTGGGAAGCGAATTGACAGTTTCACAACAATTAACGGTCTCAGAGACCTGCATCCGTCACATTTCATTAAAGGCAGTCTGTCTTTTAAAAATAAACCTCCAAGGCATTTCCTTAGCCTTTTTGATGACACCTACCTTAAAAAACCGGGTCTTTCATTAAGTGTTTGAAAAAATACCTGTGCCTTTTGACTAGAGATATATAAACGAAATGCACAGAGCAGGGCATTTTCAAACAATAACAGCAACAAGTGCAAAAAAACCGAGTTTCACTTCCATGGCCTCTGTTTCACAAATAGAAATCTATTTTTAACAGTTGTAGTAGCGACTTTCAAGGGCAGCAAATCTCCGAAAACGAGCTTCCGCCGATGTTTCACGAAACAAGTTAACGAATAAAAATTCCAGGCAATACTTCACAGTTTTTCTTGTGATTTCAATGCGAAATCATAGAGCAAACACTTGTTGTTACCACTAGTATCGAAGATCTTGTTTTTCAGACCAGATCACAGACATGAATTTAGCTATCACAAATTGATGAGTCTGGCTGAATTTTCAGAGACGGCGGCTGTCCAGACAAACTTTTGTTGAAGAGATAAGTCTTCCTAAAAAAAAAAAAAGCTTTCGAAAGCCACTATGGTTCATCGATGTCGGGGATACTATGAACATCGATGAATGCAAAGAAGATGAAACGTTCAATGTTACTTCGACTGCCGGTAACAAATGTGGGTCAGATCTTCACCTCACACCAAATGGCGTTTGAAAATAATCTTAGTAAAGGAATGTTCGGTTTACCCGCATTCCAACGCCTCTGCTCCTCTCTGAGACCGTTGGTTTTGAGACTCACTGATCCGTAAAATTGTGAGTGAGCGAGTTTGGGTATTTAACGCCGTGTCAGCAGCGGAGGCTATATCACGACGATCGTAAAATTGTGAAACGATAGCGACATTGTAACGGGGAATTTTTTTCGCGCAAGATTTTCCTCTTCAGTGATCAACAGTTAGACGACCTTTAAAATGTGTGTATGCTTTCGCTTTCCCCGCTTTGCCAACTGCCTGTTCTTGCAAAAAGACGTCTCGCAGGTACAGTTTTACAAGCTTAACCTTTGCCGCCCTCTTTGAAATCACCTGAACGACCTGTCTGCTTGCATTGACTGCGCGAGCCAAAGGTGTGAGCGAAGGCTGAAACCTCAGTCTCTACGTGCCCCAACAAAGCAAAGCCGACAAGCGCACATAACACCACCTTTCTCGACAGGTTTATCCTTTCAAGCGAAGGGTTAGATCATGTCCTCGTCTTTTGTCGTCGTTTTCTTGTAAGCTCTGCGCTGCGTTAATGACATACAGACGACCAAATGGCGCGGAAAGGTTGTGCTCGGCATTCAGAAACTGAAATTAATTTCGTCTCCAACTGCAGTGCAGTTCTTTTGCATGTAAAACAGTCGCTCCTTGAAAGTACTTTTGCACAAAAGTTTCTCTTTTTCTTTTATACTTATGGTTAAAATTGGTATTTCGTGGGGCTTTCTATAATGACTGGAACAAAGTTGACTTTTCAACACTGAAGCCAGGGTTAATACGTAAGCTGCTGACAAGGTTCTTTCATCATCTGATTCGTAACACGTGCAGCATGCTCAAAAGACAACAAGCACGGGCACGGCGGAGGTGGCGCATGATCGGAGGTTTCCATCCGTCAGTCCAGTTCTATCCTGAGGAAATTAGATATTTCTAGCATGCCATCCTTAGTCGCCTTTCGTCTGATGTCAGTCAATTCCTTCGTGTTTTCTTGTACGATCTCCTTTGCAGACAGAGCGTGTATAATTCGACCCTTTAATGAAAGACCTTTGTCAGAGGGATGTCCCCAGCTGTGCTTGCGGAAACTTGATATAAACTAACCTCATGGTCTGTTCGCCCTGTGCCTTTAAGGCTCACTTTTACGCTTGAAAACGAAATGCCGGGGTTAACGAACCCCAGCCCAGAAATAATGTTCTATGCCGAATACGCAGAAAACTATCCACCTCCTCAACGATGAAGGGGAACTTCTTCTAGTTCCGAAGATCGGATTGGTCAAAGAACTGATGACGCCGTTGGTGACTGAAAGAAACTCAGCGGTTCGCCTGCTTGACCTAGTTCCACTGGATAGCTAGACAAGTTTAAGGTTGGGCTTTATATAGCTGTCAGTACAATGAAAATCCCAGGTAGAAATGACACAAGAAGGCGGTGGTATCAGCAAAATTTGAAAGTTCGGACAGACTTATTATTACCTGGTCAGTTTTCTTCCTCGGGTGAACAAAGTAGAAGTTACACTGAATGCGACTTCTGGCTGACTGTACGTATATCTTAGTGTTTATAAATCTTTCCAGACAGATCCCAGGGCAATCACGCAGTGCCTTCGGGTCAGCAAAACCCAGTCAAAATAGCCAGTCACTTCGAACAAGGAAGGCAGAGAAATCAAGGAGAATGTTTCTACGTATGCGAAATTTCTACACTACAGACCCCTTGATTACAGTTTATCTGCTCTACGAACGTCACAGACTTGCAGAGGAATCCAATCATGAAGTATTCCTTCCCTCCTGCTCATGAAGTATTCCTTCCCTCCTGCTCTCCTTCCTTATGGCGTCAGCTGGAGCACACAGAAGCTTGCATCGTTCCCCATCGCACGCTCGGACAAATATGTGTGCACCTAGTAGCAGCGAGCACACCGAACAATTCGCGGGTGGGTCAGCCTGTTCATGTTCACTCAGGCAAACGTCAGACTCTGATCGCACCGACCGAGACAGCGTCTTGGTTGATCCCAGACAGTCTCTTGCAGCGCAGGACATCAATACAAGGGGGATGGTGCTCAGTCGAGCCGAACTAACGACAGACGGCGTCGACACAGCTCTAGGCAGACAAATCTAAGCGCCCAGCAGAGCGGCTCAAAGTCTTGATACTTGAACTCAGTGGGCCACCAATCAATGAAGCACCTTGTCAAGTTTTTGTTTTAATTTACGTCGTTAAAGGCTACAACTTTTTCACAGCTGGCTGAATCAAATAACAATTATTTGACAGACACTGCTTGCCAGAGCAAGACGTCTGATACAAACAGGTTCTGAATAGAACACCAGGAAGATTTCTGTGGAAACCACGCTGGGATATGTGGCAGCCTCCAAGGTTTTATACCTTTCCATGTTTCCCAGGCAGATGGCACATCTCAATTAAAGGACCTTCAGGACCCCTCTGAATTTCAAAAGGACTTCTTAAAGTCCATTGTTTTTCCTTTCTTTTTTTCGGCAAAATACATTGCTACTCTTAAATCCTCTACTTGCTGAACTTATAATCTGCATTACTTACAATTAACAAATATGTTTTTATTTTTAAAATTAAAGACAGCTAAAGAAACCATCCTGGCCTCCATAAAATTGCTTATAGCAGGAATCAAATGCGTGCATATGCGTGTGTTATATTTGTTTGATTTAAATAAGAATATACACCCAGTCACAGTTTTAAGAGTTTCGTCACAGGTGTACACGGAGAAGGTGTTAGAAAACTGCATAGGAAAAAAGCTGAAAGACAGGGTCCAGTACCTGCAGAAGGCTTTTGGGGGGGGGTAGCTGAAGTAGTTGTAACAGTTTACAGCCCTTACTCTTGAAGTTCTGTTGATTGCAAGCAATCTTGTTAATATCCCTCATACTGCTATTCTTCCCTACTGCCATTCGATCATCTCAACCCCCTCCCCCTCCCCCCCACACACACCATTTTCTCCTCAAATTTACATTGTGTAACTGTCCTCTGACAGCTGTTTGTGCAACCCAATGCTACATGACAACATGATGTATCTAAATACAGCTGTCAGTAAGACAGATAAGAGATAGCGGTCTGGTTAATTTTCAACTTGTGTCGATTCCGATCCGACGTATTCCTTGGGCCACAAAAACGTTTTTTACAATCTCCAACACGCACCCCAACCCCAAACACTCGGCGACAAACTCGACAATTTGTTCAGTCTGAGGATAACTGTCATATCGCATGTCATATGCCAGTATTCAGCTCTACTGACGATACGCAAACATTATAAGCATACAGAATATTTCGTTTTACCATACCTTATAGGGCCTCATCTCCCTTGATGACTTCCGATACAGCAACGACGGAAGCTTCAAAATTAAAATGTGCTGTTGAAAAAGTCTCTAGAATAAAGCACCCGAACGGACCGAGAACTTTTCCAAAGGACAAAAAAAAATAAAAATTATCTTAAGCAGATTTAAAGGACTTTAAAGGCCTTTTTTGACATTTCTAAATTAAAGCACTTTAAAGGACCTAAAAGGATTCTACGAACCCTGCTTTCGTAGCTAGGAAGACCTGCTTTCATTCAGGGCCAGCTTGCATGGTCCTTCGCACTCTTTCTTACGTAATGTTCGTAAAATGCATACAAGACTAAACTTGGGCTTTAAAAAATTCCTTACCACAATTATACACTCACAAAAATGCCCAGTGTTGTTTCGGTAAGTACAAATATTCATACACACACTATCACTTAAAGTAAGAGAAAGTAAGGGGAAGAAACCCGAGATCACTACGAAGTGGGCAGTGAGAGGATCAGATCCGAGCGCTCTTGCAGCCGAGCAGATTTTAGACCTGCTATTAACTTTAGACCAGTTTTAAAATAAGCCTTCTTTTAATCAAGTGCTGTCTGTCTCGCCCCCCACCCCTCCCCTCTCACTCTTCTTTCAATGGCACACCAACAACATCTGCCACCAACAGATTTGGTGGTAGGTTTAGAACCTGTTTCCGGCACATGAACTTCCTCTTCATTTGGCAACTGCTTACAGAAATGGCTGTTGGAGGTTCGTTTCCGGCGCATGCACTTTTTTGCATTCTGCACCTGTTTACAGGCATGAGTGGTAGAGGTTCCTTTCCGGCGCAAGCACTTTTTTTTTTTTGCATGCTGCACATGGGTGCTGGAAGTTTTCTCCGGTAAGCCCGGCTACCTCCTCATTCCTCTTCCACAGCTCCCCTCGAAAATGTCTTCTCCAACTGCCCAGTCGTTTCATAACGTTCTCGCGTCCATCTTCTATCTATACTTCAAGTAGTACCGTGTCACTCTACCCCAAGGTGCTGTAGTGACCCAAACTCTATATCGCCTTCGACTGCCACCGAAACTTGATCGTAGATCAATACCCTGATCCCGAGAAATATGTGATATGACTCTAAAGCTCTAAAAGACATCTGGCTCCGTTTAGTGGCGTTGAAACCTCTATCGCCAAAGACAGTTCTAATATGCACGACGGGTTTCGGGTCTGGCACGATCGAGTGCCGAGTGAATGTTCCGAAATGGTCGGCAGCGGCGGCATGGATCATTCAGTAGGCTGTCACAGCTAACACCACCGTCCTCAGTATAGGAGTCATCAATAAATAAATGGTAATGTTTTATTCTATAGCAAAATCCGTCTTCTCTCTCCCTGGTGTCGGTCACACGGCTCGCTCGCGCAAGCTTGCCGTGATCTGGGTTTCGTTGTTGTTTGCTTGTTTTTTGTCTGCGGAGGTACTCCCTCTTTCACGCGCCAAAAGGTGAGAACTGGGCTTTCCACTGGCCTAGCTATTAACAGGGAACAGTGATACAAGCAAGGGTGGCAGAAAAGATAGTTGATACTCTTCCGAGACGTACAAGGAGGCATGACTGGGTTACGTCAGTTCAGTCCGTAAAGGTGAGAGAATTTATCATCTCTTCAAACACGACGGCCCAATAAAAGACTTCTATCTTTATTGTTGCTCACATGTGGCAAGGGCAGAAAAAAAACGAAAATTGAAAACACTTGGCTACAAAAGTGGATGCGGAAACCAAATCAACTTAATAAAACCGACAGCAGACAACGTCAGCGAATCGTATGCCCAGTGTAAAGCCATGTTGAATGGTAAAGACAAAAGGGTCTCTAATTTGACAGGAGATTTCTGATCGTACACCTCGCCACTCGACGCCGGCAACAGACTAGATCGGTGAACGATCATCGCCAACCTTCACCAAAAAGTGGCGGGACGTTACATATACAGAAACTTTTGCATGAGGGTT
Source organism: Lanistes nyassanus (assembly GCA_004794575.1). NCBI lineage: Eukaryota > Metazoa > Mollusca > Gastropoda > Architaenioglossa > Ampullariidae > Lanistes > Lanistes nyassanus. The sequence goes on from SMGT01013570.1 coordinate 10,336, forward strand.
GCGTCTGCTGGCGACACTCGCAAGGAATCACTTTTGCCACGTGTGAGGAGCCTTTTAGATCAAGTAATTTTAGGTCCGGTTTACACGCTTCAAAGTTAGTACTTTGAAACACTTTTCAAGTCTTGAACCAAGTCGGAACCGGTCCTGCTCACAGTTTATGGCGAATAGAATTTCTTTCTATTTTTCGAAAACTTAAGACCCCAATATTATCTGCGAGAGGGCTTATTTTTTATTTTTACTGTTGCTATTACACTTATGTCCTCAAAAATTTGAAACAAACTGCAGAGATGACAAGTCTATCACAGAAAAATGTTTAGACAAATGGAAACTATCAGGTATGAGTAAGAAAAAAAGCTAAAACAAAAATTGACATACATAATTGTGTGCAAGTGTAAGTATTGCTCTAATGCACTAGGAGGCCTGTCTTTTGAATATACTTTAAATTAAAGGGGTTGTTTTGGTAGGAAATAGAACCAAATTGATACTGGCATTACTTTTTTATCTGCAGCCCTTTTAATTTTGAATAAATATTTACCTAAAATTTGTAATTTTGGCTCCTAATAATTTATTTTTTTAAGTGAGATACATTTAATCTTAGTTCACACCCTGGCCAGAACTGTAACAAAGCCATGTGCAAAGTTTCAAAGCGATAAGTTACAAATCACGGATTCCGTGCATGCATAAGTAATTGTACTTATCATTCACCAAAACAGTAGGTGATACTGGGGCCTTAAAACCCTACAAGTCATCAGCCACACCAGAGCTAAAGCTCAAATGGTCTCATCCACGCGGTCAAGGCGACTGTGTCGTGCTGCGTGTAAACGCTGGCGCCGTCGAAGCTTTCTTTGCTTTGAAACCACGAAAACTTTGAAGCTTTCAAGCGTCTTAACCGGCCTTTATCTTGAGAATGTGCTGCTGTCACACGCAACCTTGCAACCTCAACTTCAGCAAGTTGTTTTGGATATAAAGCTAAATATAGAACGTCGAGACTTCGCGCATGTGAAATAAACCAGCCACGATCTCTGCATACCTAATCGATAAGTCGACAACTCGTCGTCAAGCGCATGTCAAACATGGAACTCACAATCTCTACATGTCTATTCGACAGCTCGTAGTGTTGTGCTTTGTCACATGTCACTCCTAGGGTATCACCTGTCACTCTTAGCTTAACCAGCTAGCTCCTCCCCTTCTCTTCACACTTAGGTAGGTGAGTGATACGCCATTGGTCATGGCAGCTGCCCTGCCCCGCCTAGTCTGACCAGAACCGGTTTACTCGAGGTTAATGCGTCAGAACGCCTACTACTTAAAGGGAAACTTAACCCTAGACTCAACTTGAGATGAATTCATAGATATTGATGTGAGTCTTGTCAGCCACAAATTTCAAGCTGTATCGGTACTATTTCCATACAATCCAAGTTTTAATTTCGTTAAATAGTGGTACACGGACGTCGCCATGTTGTGGTACTCTTTCGCGAAAGAAAGCGAAATATCGCTGCTGTCGTCTGGTCTGGTGACGTCAGTTCCCCAGAAGCATTCTTCAACATGCCACAGTACAAAGCGTTCGGCTGTTTCAACGAACAGTGCAAATCGTTTAATGTAGACGGAAGCCACAGGAGCTTTTTGGGGGGGATTCCGAATCCAGCAAAATAAAAGATTTGTATGCACTATGTAAAAAGTTGCTTGAAAATTTAAAGAACGCTAAGTTGGCTCGTCGTGCGTAAGAGTATAAATGGCACAAATTGCACCTCGTGTGCGAGGACCATTTTACGAGGGAGTGCTTTGAAGGCACCTATGAAAATGATGTGGCTGCTTCGCTTGGGTTTAAGACTTTTAAGAAAAAGTTAAAGAAAGGAGCCATTCCAACAATTATCAATACAAAGTGTGCCAATGTAAAAGGCATTGCAGTAAGGCAAGACCGGACGGAAGCTGAGCCTGAAAGTGAGAACAGACGATTACAGCTGAGAGCGAAAAGACAGACAGCGAGGGGAAAATTAAAAAAATTCACATTTTTACTGCTAAACAACTAATGGTAATGATATAAAATATTACGTTTTTTAATCATGATATAATTGTATGAAGTGTTATTTATTTTATTTAAGTAAATATAGAAAATACTTAAAATAGGTATATACAAATAATGCATACAGGAAACGTTCAGGAAAGACAAAAGCTACCGCGATGTCGTGTTTTCGTCGTCATCTCAGTAAGAGAGATGCACCTGGACGAAAAAGAAGCCTGGCCAGCGTGAAGAGGGCCATCGTTCGCACCATGCGGAAAGGCCATATCCAACGGCCACAAGGGCGTAGAGGCTCCAGGATGATGAGCTACCGTTCGCGATCTCGCGGCAAAGCGCGGTCCACTCGCCGCAGATCCGTCGCCAAGAAGCGCAAGTCCACAAGGCGGAGAACTTACTCACGAAGGGGGGCCGCAACTCGCCGAAAGTCCAGGCCCACGCGCACTCACAGGCGCAGAAGCGCTAGCGGGCGCACTCACAGGGGCAGAAGCGCTAGCGGCAAGCGGACATACACCAGACGCACCGCCACCTACGCCAGATCTGCTTCCAGGACCAACCCCCGCTATGGGAGCACCCGCGCAAACAACAGTCGCAACAACCCCAACGCCAGAGGTAGCGACAGCGACATGGGGTTTTTCTACCGATACATGCCATGCATCATCTCGTAACAGTGTATCCCCGCCGGTCTCAAGGATGTGCTCGCAAAGGGACACACGGATTTCTGTTATTTCACTTCACCAAAGGATTATTTTACTTTAACCATCCAGCGACAATGGTGTTTTGAAGCTGTGTTTTTCGGGAACTGAAATCGGAAGACTTCTATACTTTTACAATAATCATTTACAGTCGCAAACAAGAAAGCAAAAAATACATATGCCTATATGCATTCAGTAACATTTACACATGTGTTCCCTACGATAAAGAGGCTTTGAATTTGTAGTCAGCTTTCTGGTACTCTGGTATTCTTTCTCAATGTCTGTTCCGACTCACGCAAATTATCATCCTTCCTTCTGCAGTACATCGAATTGCAAGTTTTCCCTGCCTGTGCTTTGTTTACTTAACATTATAAATGCTTGGTCTTTCTTTTATATGGGAATATGGCTGGGATTGCTCTGTGCAACATTAGCTGGTTGTCGTGCAAAGGCTTAAGAATCAACATATGCAATCCTGGAAATAAAAAGTATACAGTATATAACATTTGTGTCACCTATAGAATGCTGTAAAGTCTAAAAAAGAAATATGCAGTTAAAGAAGATTTCTTTTCTTTATCCTGTTTTGTTTAAGTTATTGTGGTTACTGTACTAAAAATGCGTCACAGTAAAACAAAACTTCATTTTATGGATACGTGTTTCTATCTTTCGAGGACAGTTTTCTCCTCTCGGCAAAATGTTGACGAAATTGTCTTGTCGTTGTCTAACCTTTTTTCTTTCTTGCTTTTTACTTTCTTTAGTACTAGTGTCTAAAATCTTTAAGTATCATCTCCCTAGGTACTGTGATTACATACAGTCATACTACATGCACGTCTAGTACTGACTATTCCTTTTCAATTCAAAGTTTCGTTACCAATTGATCTCAGGTAACAGAAGTACCGTCTCGTGAACTTCAACAGCCAAAGATCCCAGCGGTAAAACAAATACTCTGTTGTACAGTGGGAGAAATAAAAGCAGTAGCTGATACAGATTCATATAGCAATTGAGACTAAAATAGAAAGAAAGATAGCGATTTGTTAACTAGCCAGCCAGCCACTTGAAAACTTCGCGAAAGAAGTTAGAGTTGCTGTCAAGGTCCCAGAAAATTGACTTTCTTTTAAGGAAGTAGAAAGCGCATTTTCTTTGTGGGGAGCAGAAAGTGGATTTTCTTTGCAGGGAGCAGGGTGTGGTTATATTATTTTAAAATTCTTAAAAGTGTGAAAGCAAAGTCAGAAAAAAACAGAATGGACAGACGTCCGCAAACAGAGAGTAACAAGTACGAGTCAGGTAGTGTCATGCTAATAATTATGCCTCCAATCTACTCACTGTCCTTTGAGTTCTCGGACGACCGGTGGCAGGATAACTTCTCTGATGGGGCACTCCTTGTGACCTTGGTCAAGGGCAGGCTTATCATTTGGATGACACTTTCGCAAAACAATATTTCTCACCAGCAAGGCCATCCGCTTCGCATCAGCTCAGCTGTTTCCATTTCTCTCCACGGGAATCCAGCGCGGCAGTCGCCTTAGAGAGCAACACTCGTGTTCCTATCTCTTACCCCTAACCCCCATCCCTAACCCTACCCTCACCCGACTCCCATCCCAAACAAAGTAAGAAAAAAACCAGTTGCAACAGAGATTTGAACACCCAGTTTACAGTTCTTAAGCCCAGCGCTCTAACCATCGAGGTAGAGAGCGCTTCGTTGGCTCCTTTTCATTTTAACTATAAGAAGCTGCGCGACTCGAAACGTCACGGTGCAATCTTCTTATCGCTAGAATGAACAAGCCTTTCCGAAGTGGTCCTAAGCCGAGTGGTGAAAGCGTTGGGGCGTTCAATTTTCGCATCTTCATTCGGATATTCCAATGCTGCATTTTTTTTTCCTTGAGTGAGCCGTAGTTCGTTACGGTGACAGCTGCGCTGGGTGCCTGTGGATGGAAATGGGAACAGCTGAGCCGTATGACCGGGTGGCAAGGGAGTATGGAAAAGAAACATTATAATAAAGACTCCCGCCTTAAATAAAAAAATCGACAAATGGGAAGAAAAGTGTCTCCTTCGCACAACAAACCAAAGGCCTGAAATTCGTGTGAGGCGAGATGACCCCTACCCGACAGAGCAATGTTTTTCATTCGGTTTAAATAAGCCTGCGTTATTTTCTGTTAAAGATGGTTGGAGACAAAAGAATATAATGCAAAGACCAGGGCATTTTCGAAAATTAGTTTCCCCTGCATGACCTCTGTTTCGCAAAAAGAAATCTTTTTTAACAGAGTTGTATCAGCCACACGCAAGGGCAGCAAATTTCCGACATCGAGCTTCCGCTTGTATATAATCCCGATGTCCCCCACACAGAAAATGCAACGATTAAAGATTCAAAGCAACGCTTCATAATTTTTCCTGTGCTTTGAATGGGAAATCATAGAGCGAATGCTTGCTAGCCATGCCATCGATGATCTTGTTTTTCAGACCACACAGCAGACATGACTGCAAGCTAGCACAAGTTAGTACATTTGACTGGATTTCAGATAGACGGCGGCCGTCAAGACAAAAGTTTGATGAAGAGAAGAATGTTCCAAACATAGCTTTCCAAAGCCACGACAATTCCTTAATGTCGCTGAAATCCAAAATATTGAGCAATGCAGGAGATGAAACGTTTGTTACTTCGACCGGCAGTAACGAATGTAGGTAAGATCTTCACTTCACTCCAAATGAGGTTTGAAAATAATCTCAGTAAAGGAATGTTTGGTTTACCCGCTTCCAACAATTCTGCTCCTCTCTGACACCGTTTGAGACTCGCTGATCCGTAAAATTGTGAGACGATAGCGACACTTAAATGGCTTGTTTACGTTCAAGATTTTTGTCTATAAAGGTCAACAATTAGATGACCTTTAAAATGTGTGTAAGCTTTTGCTTTCCCCGCTTTGCCAACTGCCTGTTCTTGCAAAAAGACGTTGTCTCGCAGGTACAGTTTTACAAGCTTAACCTTTGCCGCCCTCTTTGAAATCACCTGAACGACCTGGTTGCGAGAGCCAAAGGTGTGAGCGAGGGCTGGAACCTCAGTCTCTACGTGCCCCAACAAAGCAAGGCCGACAAACGCACATAACACCACCTTTCTCGTAAGGTTTATCATTGCAAGCGAAGGGCTAGATCATGTCCTCATGTCTTTTGTCGTCGTTAGCTTGTAAGCTCTGCGCAACGTTAATGACATACAGACGACCAAATGGCGCGGAAAGGTTCTCCTCGCCATTCAGTAGCTGAAATAATTCCGTCTCTACATGCTGGTTTGCGCCTACTGAATATGAGATATTGTAGTCATTTGTGCTTTCTCAATACCACCTGCTGAGTAAGAATCCTTGTGATAACATGCACATAAAAACAGGACCCCTTATTAGTGAGTTTGAGGTCGAAACGTCATTATCCTGAGCCTAAACCCACCCCTACCCCTCCCCGAATCCCCACCCGAGGAAAGTTTTCAAACTAAGGCAAAAACAAAGGAAAACATGAAATGAAGATGCTAAGATCGAATCATCGTATCTTCAATCGATTAACCTAAGCTTTTAACCACTCTGCTAAGGATCACATCGGCAGTTTGTGTTGATTCTATCCACAAGAATCTGCAACTGTGACGTCTAGGCGTGTGCAGCTTCTTATGGTTAGAACGAACAGAACCTGGGGAAGTGCTCCGCAGCTGGATGAACAAAAAAGTAGGTATTCGACTCTCCATTGTGAAATTGTCCTTAGTTTTTTTTTTAGGTGTGGGGTGGGGATTATAGGAGGGTTAGGGGTGGGGGTAGGTTCTTTCTAGCTTTCTTCCCTATGTAGTAGGCGCTGTAGCATGCCACGCTGCACGGCAGCTCGTGTTCCAGCGCTCATTCCATAATAATCTTTTCCCCTGACGCCAATTACGAGCCTATTGATATGAAACGTGAACTTTTTTTCCAGCTGCCACCACCGCATGCGTTGGTCTTGCTTGGCCGGTTTGAACCTTTCCGAAGCAGATGAAATTAAGGGATATCACCGCACGCTTCAATCAGCGATAAGGGAGGGGAAGCAAGGGGGTTATGCTTGTGTGCGGATCTACGTCATGATCGTCTTTGCTCCAGTGACAAATTGTCAAAGAAAGAAAGAAAGAACTGTCACAGCGGGGCAAAAACAGGCAAAGAATGTCATTTATTATACAGTAGAATGTTTTAGATGCAAACGGGGAGTAAAATATTGCGTGAAACACACTGGATATGGGAAGCGCGTAACTTTAAAGGGCGTCGCATGTATGGCCTTGGTGTGTAGAAAGGAGAGGAAATGCACACTTGGATGAGTGTGTGAATATGATCAAGGAAACATAGTAACAAACAGAGAAATATCGGATTATTCCCGCGCTAAGACAAGAAAACCTACTATTGAAAAATGTCGAATACAATATTACATTTCTATGGATGCCGGAATCTTGTACAGTACTTTCTTTTCTGTGCACTAAGCATTAACAGCAACCTGAACCAGTAACAACTTTTTGGCAGGGACCAGGAGTGTTTTTTTCGTTTGCTGCAAGAACACAATCACGAGATTTATTACAATTTTTTAGCCGCTGGGCTATGGGCTGCTTATATTGCTTCGTTTCGTAAGGTGATGCCGTAATTCTGCGGACAGGTTCAGCTAGCAGTTCAGTGAACATTCCCTAGAAATACATGTGTACCCAGCTTCCACAGTCCGTTAAACAAACAACTGATTGTTGTTCTTTGCAATGTCTCGTAAGCTCTACCCTGTGTTCTGTGCCAATATCTTCTCTCGATACCCACAGCTGAAAGGAGTTTCTCTGAACAATCAAGGTCACTATGTATACTATTTTTTGACACAGTATGATAACTGAGTATTTAACAAGGTCTTCGGCTGATTCTTGAAAACCTGGGGAATTAACGGATACAGCTTTCAGTGCATCCGCATCCAAAACTATTTTAATCAAAAGACAGGGCAAAAAGATATATCACTGACTGAGGCTGTCCGCTACCAGGCGACTTCATCAAGAGACGAAATAAATTGCCCGTAGGCTTCGCGTACACAGTGCGGGAGAGACCCCCACCCTGTGTGTATCTGTTGCATACCTGGAACGTTCTCTTTCAAAGACACGTGTGACCTCATCTTCAAAGTACTGATCCTGTCTTGCCGAGCCGGTTGTGGGCAGAACATGGTTGCCGGGGCTGCTGGAAGCAGTACTCCTCTGTGTGTTTCCGGGGGTTTTGGCTTCGCTACGCTGTCGCGAGGTCCTTGCTGTAGAGAAACCGATGGTGTGGGGCCTGGTATCCTCTGAGCTGGCCAGAGTCTGTCGCACAGCAGCATGCTTGCCACTGGACAAGCTAGGCGATGTGTGCTCACGCCTCCACCAGCTTGTCGGGGTCTTAACCGTCTCCAGGTGAGTAAAGTTACGCTCCATTGTGAACCGCATTGACAAAGTCGACGAACATCTTACTGAGGAAAAACAAAACGAAAGGTGCTGACATTCTAGTTCGTTTCTTTCCAGCTTCTTATCCAGCTGGTTTGTTCGTGATTTGCGTGATACAGTGTTAAACATTCTATCTGGAATTAAAGAACACTTGCAGCACATCCACTTTTATCTCCTAGTTTAAGGACTTACAAAAAAGCTGATCTTAATGATGATCTTTCGAGAGACAAACTTTGGCAGTCACAGTCCTGAGTTACGTAATGCTCGCTCCCTCCTTTGGCACCCACGTTTATGTACAACTAGGGAAGCGCTAAATTTCGGTTCCATAGGGCCGGGCTTGCTTGCATGAGCGTTCGTATCTCGTGTCCATAAGTTCAGAACGAAAAGTTCACAGTTATCGTGAAATTCACAACTTCAGACAATTCAAAGTTGCCAACTAAATTGGAGATTTAAAGCCCCTGAATTTTGTCTCCCTGGGAATGAGGATTGCCCGTGTAGTTCACATCCAAACCTGAACCCTTTCCATTAGTTTCAAGCTATAATAGTCACTCGTCGTGTATTTCACCTCTGTTTTTTTTTAAATAGATCTAGATCTAAATTTAGAGATCTTTCTTGTGACAGAATGCCAAGTGCCAGGCTTGGGGAAGAACGCGTAGATTATTATAGGTCGTGTTCTGGATCTTTCTTGAACGAGGCAAATTTACCCACGTGTTTCGTGTTTCAGTATAACCATTTATCATGAATTACATGAAAAACACGTCTTACTGCCATGCAAGAAAGATTATGCGTCCTTGGCATGGCACAGGTTATTGAACACAAGGCTCAAGCCGTCACTGTTTTTCCCTCGAAAGATTGTCAAAGTAAGATCTACCATTAACCAGAAAAAGTGTGTCCTGGTATTTTTGAAACTGTGGCAGTCCGGCAAACTAAGACACACCTTCGTTCGAGAATAAAGGTCTTAATTACCCCCACGACACTCCAGTCGAAGGCTTTCCATAGTTTTCATTAGTTTTAGACACTTGTATTATTGTGATAACTGTCTTTATTAGACTAGATCAGTATATGTTAGACCACTGGCTACCGATTGAAGATCGAATTAAAATCTTTTACCATGTACAAACAATGGTTTGAGCAGAGTACAAATTGTTGTACAATTCACACAGACAAAACTTTGAAGTTTGATAAAATCCGTCAGTATACAAGAGTTAGAACCATAGACTGTAAGTTTTCAACACTTACCGCAGACAGGAAAGGTCGATAAGTGTTGAAAACTTACACTCATGAGTGGTAATAAGTATAAGATAGTTTCTTCTCGACTTCTGATGTGCTTTTTAAAATAATATATATATATACCTTCTTTTGATACCCTCTCTCACTCCCTGCTGGAGACGAGGCATGGAAGGCGAGAAGACCTTGGAAGAAGTTTTAATTTTTGCAAATTTTCATGCTCCTCCAGTTGCACAGCTCTGTCCAGCGTTTCGCAACCTGAGAGCGGGCCTCAACGACGTGACACCAGGTGAATCAGGAACTAGGCGACATGAACACCGCAAAGTAACAAATTTGTGTTTGTTGATGAAAAAATCATTAAAAATCAAAGAAGCTACAAATAAATAAGCGGATATATGTTACAAAAAGAGCGCATTTTGCTCTTTTTGGTAGTGAAATGGACGATTTAGCAAAATGAAAAGAAGAACTAATTTCTCTGGAATACGGTGAGTCTAGTTAAGGTGAAATGATTTTAGAGGGAAATCTGCCTGTCTGGGGCTCAAATCTATAAAGATGTTTATTAAATTTACTATAAAAGAAAGAATAAGTGGAGTAGAATAACAATCTACAAGTTCTTGGTGTCTGAAATCGACCGAATAAAACACAAAGACGGTTAAAGAGTACGAACATCTCACAAGGTATAAGTGGCAATGATCTAAGAGACCAATAAGGATCAGCGTAGCAACTGTCTCAGCAGCATTGAGCATGGATGGTCTTGTCTCCGTGATGGCTACGCTCATCAGAATTCACATATCTAAAAATGTATCATTTGTTTCATAACCTGAACTAAAGAATAAATTTTATTTTAAAAGTTTAAATGGCTGTTCGCGATATTCGTACTAGAATATTGGAAACTGAGATTAATGAAAGTACGGCAACCACGAAGGACATGGGACGTTACTACGCAATCTGTAAGTATAACTGTTAAGATATGGCAGTTGCGTCCCTGAAATAGCCACTCTTGCCACACTCTGCTCGTGATATCCCTTTGAAACAACCAGATTTAAACTAATATTATTATAAACTAATATTAGTAATAATTAGTAGTTAGTGCTAGGCATTGTAACAGTAATCATATAAAGTTTGGTATCAACGAATAACAAAAATAGTCTAACATTTTTTCTATTTTATTTTTTACTCCTTATCTATTATTGTGGAGATCAAAAAGTGAGAAGAAAGTGTCTTTTGAAAAATTCCTTAGTGCACTAAATAGCTAGTTTTTGCCCAGCAGATGCATCGATCATAATGAATGGGCACCTCAATGGTTTCACGTCAGTGACACCACAGATAATAAGAACTTATCCGTGGTGACACCCAGTATGAGTAAGGGACCATAACTCGATCTTTCCATAGGGTGTAGCACCCTGCCAAAGTACAAGGGTGTGAGCAGATTTTTGCAGCTGGGGCGCTACAGGCAAGGCAGCAACTGAAAGAAAGGAATGGGCCTGTATTTCGTCAAATGCATTTGAATGAAAGACATTTCTTTCTCGTGGACAAGTAACCAAAACAGCGTCAATCTGTAGATGTTTTTCTGTTTTACCATTTATCTTGGAAGACTTGTGTTTTTCTGTTTGGTCGTTCAGTTTGTGTCTTTCATGTACACGCCCTGTACATTTATTTAATGGTTGAGGGTATCCCAAAAGTTCCTGCTGTCGACTTTTGGCGAGTTACCGAAGAGTGAAAGTGTGAAGGTATCCGATCGGCGCTGGTGACACTAGCTTCGTGACACTAGCTAGCTTTATCCTCGTACAACTATACTACTGCTGCTTCGTGACACTAGCCTATTGTATCTTGGTAAAAAATAGGCTACTGTTTCCCAATGACACTATCCTACTATGACAATGTCCTCGTGACACTAGCCTATTGTATCTTGGTAAAAATAGGCTACTGTTTCCCAATGACACTATCCTACTATGACAATGTCCTCGTGACTCTAGCCTATTGTCTTGGTAATGCTGGTCAACTTGAGCTTCGTGACAGTACCCTACTATATCCTCTTGACAATAGCCTACTGTGTCCTCTTGACACTAGCCTACTGTGTCCTCGTGACACTAGCCAACTGTAGCTTCTTGACATTAACCTACTATGTCCTCGTGACACTAGCCTGCTGTGTCTTCGTCACACTAGCCAACTGTAGCTTCTTGACATTAACCTACTATGTCCTCGTGACACTAACCTGCTGCGTTTTGACACACTAGCCATCTGTAGCTTGTTGGCATTAACCTAATGTGTCCGCGTGACACTAGCCTGCTGTGTCTTCGTCACAATAACCGGCTGTGTCTTCGTCACACTAGCCTGCTGCGTCTTCGTCACACTAGCCATCTGTAGCTTCTGGGCATTTACCTACTATGTTCTCGTGACAATAGCCTACTCTGTCCTCGTGATACTAACCTATTGTCTTCTCGCGACAATAACTTGTATCTTTGCGCCACTAGCATTCTGTGTTCTCGTTCAGGTGGCGTATACACTAACCCGGCCATGCCTACCACCTTCTTTGCGAACATATCCCATCTCAGCGTCGTTTGCATGCGCCGTTCGTCATACGGAAGGTCTGCATGTAGCAGATATACGCACATACACATTCTCTTCTATGCACGCATACACGCACGCATGCACGCACAAACACGTTCCTGGGAGACTGAGAGGAAGGACAAAGAGGAGTGAGAGGGAAAAACGGAGAGATGGGGAGAGCGAGGGAATGAAATGGGAAGCACGGGAACCTTTTGTGTTTCTGCGTCCGTGATTCTGTTCTGTCTTTGCTCCTATATAGTATGTTATACAATATGTATCTAATTCAGATGCCACAAACAGAGTCATTAAAATGTTATCTATTTGAGTCAGTTCGCTTTATACAAGATCGAGCATCTTTCCTCCGACATTCCCCATATTTCCCACAGCGAAACATAGCCCAGACGGGTGAACCTTATCTAATGTGTTTCAGAGTTCACATAGTCACATTCAGTTACATGTCTAAGGCACGTGGGTATCAAGTAGGCGATAGAAACATGACTAATCATTGCGTACTTACTCTCTGCAGTGTGACAGCAGCAGTTTCTATAACCAGACTGTACTGGACTTCAAGTACTTTGCAGTAAACACTGGAAGTAAATCAAACATTCTTCTGCTTTTTTAGCTGCAGGCTTGCTCCCAGCTGTGCATTCAGACGTCTTGCACGTATATGTCCTCCAAACAATAGCTACGGAAAGCCCAGCAGTCAGGCGAGGGGTCAACCTCACTCACCCAAACAATCAGATTGTGACATCGGCAAGAAAATGACGATTGGGCGGGGGAGCTCAGAGCCACCTCGTGTTTTCTTTGCCGAGTTTATCTTTTCATTGACAGCCAAAGGGCGGAACAGACAGTCTGTTAGACCGGTGAACCGAAAGCAGGATTACGACCTACTGTCTCAGGTTGTACTTTATCTGTTGGCGTACACACAGGATCAGATGTAAATGTAATGTAACGTGCAGAAGCCAGTTAAGTTTTTTTTTAAACTAATAGTGTAAAACAAATGTGGGTGGCGCAGTCGACTATACATATGGCTAAGTGCCAACTGCCCAGTTATCCAATTAGCAGTAAACCTGCCAGCTACTTGTGTGTATGTGTGCGCGCATGCGTGAGGGCTTTAGCCTTACTGGATACAAATATCATTACCATACAATTGGGTCGATGAATGCCAAGCAATTAAAACTAAACAAGCTCAGTCCCTTTCAACTTCTGCAGAAGCCCCGCCTCCCTGTCCGATCCAAATCCCAACTTACCATTTTTTCCCGATACTTGAAAGAACGACCAACCGTGACTTCCGTCACAACTCCGTTGTTCTTGGCTTCAATGACATTGTTTATGTCGACCCCCTAGGCCATGGCTTAATTCGCGTTATGCAGCCATTTCAATGTAAATTTTACATTCCCAGCGTTCACCTTTACTTGAACGAAGTTAACCTCTGCTTCCCTGACAAAAATATCTACTTGAATTTTTGTAAATCCCAGGAATCATTTATTAGCCCGTTCAGAAATTTTAATTGCCTGACCGCCCTGTGCCATCATGTAACAGTTAGGGTCAACACAGAGTTAGGTCTTGATAGTTTGAAAATGCAACAAAAAATTTGAGATGGATTGTCTTTGCACGACGTTATCTCAAGATTAAACAAGCTCGTCGAAAAAGAAACAATAGTAAACAAACAACCACACACACACACATGGATGTACATACGCATTGTAACAGTGACAGCGGGATGTCATTTTTACCCTGTGCTACTGTAATTGCTTTTCTGCCATTTCTTTGCAAAATGAAGAAAAACACGAGAGTGCGTGGGGTACGTAGCGTGATTGGCATGCAGGCACGAGATTGCACGTGCGGTGACAACCAGGCGTGCGTTTATAACATGCGGGGAGACGGTGGTGGGGGGGAGGCTAGATGGTGGCGTGCATGCGTGTATGAATACGCCTGTGTGTGTACGACCAGCAGTGAGGTGAACGGATAAAAGTATGCAGAACCTTGCCAGTAAAGAGACTCTAGTGTTTGGTGTTTAAGTTTCCTTTATAAAATGGCTGGTACCAAACCACCAGACAAGAAAAGGGGCTAGCGAACTTTCTTTGATCGCACAATGACCAGAGGAGACCTTAGTCAGCGCGCAAACTGGCCCATTTAAAGTGGCCCTAAAATTATCAGCACTCCCTGTGCTGACGGAGAGCTGCGAGAAGTTAGAGAACAGCACAGAAGGAAGACGCAGGGCAAATCCCGTGACCCTCCCCTCTGCTCCCCCTCCCTAAACTTTCGGATGTGCGGCCTGCGCCTTTTTCCAACTTTCAGGTCTGATTATTAGGTGCACCCAAGACAGCTGCCGTCTGCCAGTGGGAAGGCCTGAAAGCATTCCTTCATGCCGAGGGAAGGGCTCGGAAGGCGATGGGGACCCCGGCCAGACATGCTGAAGTGAATACTTCAAAGGTATGCGAACGCTTATTGCAAAGCCGATTTTAGACTGCTGATGCACCCAAGCGTTGCCTCATGCCGTCACACCCCAAGTTGGCAGCAGGTTATTTCTGGGCGCAGCACGTCTTTCTGGGATCCAGCTGGCATAATTTTGTAAGCGTCAGTCGTTAATGCATGTTGCCAACAGGTTTCATCTGCAAAGCAGACGATCAAAACATCATTCCACCGAAACAAAACCATTACAGAAAGCATTGTGTCGGGGAGATTTCTCCTAAAACAAAAAGTCTGGGTACGCGAATTTCCGTTGCTCTTCGTTCTGGAGACAGGCCCGTACAGCAGAGTGGAGAAAGTCGGCCCGAAAAAGTAAACTACTTTCGCACAGAGAAAAGTTCCACCGTGTGAACACGCCGTTGCAGAAACCGCTGTTCGTCGTATTTGCAAATTGTAGTTCTAACACTTCCAGTTTCGAGAAACGACAGAAGTGGAAAAGCAGCTGACAGCCGCAGTGTAAGCTTCCTGTAGTGGTTGCAGCAGGCGCTGGTGTGCTTGGCGGGGTTGGTTTCAGCATGTCCCGAATGTATCCTAACGTCTTCATCAGAAGCCATCGTTTCTCCATGGTTTTTCAATGGACATTTCTTTTCTGTCTGGTTCCTGCAGGTTTTGTTCAGGCTGGTGAGTACAAATATGGTATTGTAATAAGCAATAAAATTTGTTCATAATAGTTGTTCATGTACCCCATACTGTCTTTTAGTGACTGTTTACGAGAATTGGTCTAGGAAGGATAAAGATATGCCGATGAACTGAAGTCATCACTACAAAAGTACACATTTTACAGACTTATTTTTTGGGTCATTATGTTTTTCCTGTTTTATCTCTCTCTCTCTTCACTTCTTGCTTCCTATCACAGATGAATATAATAGTCAAGGAATTTGGTTTTATGCTTCATTCCATTGCCTGCAGTTTTCCACTTTTTTTACTTTTTTTATTTGCTTGAAGTTTTCCCAGTGATGTCATCAGCAACCGTGCCTGAAAACACCCAACTTAAAACCAAAAACACGAAGCAAAGTAAACAAGAATTACATACACAACAGACTGAAAACTGAACTCGGCATAAACAGCTCTTTGAAATACTTTTCGTATTCGAAATATAGTTTTTTCTGTAAAAATAGAAGATATAAATGGAAATATTTTTTAGCGTAATTTACGGCCAAGCGAAACAGTGAGACTATTGGAAGCCGGCGCCAGCGCCAGTTTCTTCTTGGTCTCAAATTTAACACGGGTTGTTTTGCGGAGAATTGCGTTCACGAAAAGCTCAACGAACACAAAATAACCGAAAGGTCTCGATTTTCAGTGAGCTTTTTCTAGATAAAATACTTTGCGTCTGTTTTCATCCCATCCGTATTTATCGAAATCGGGAGTGAAGGGAGACAACCCAGCAACAGCTGTGAGTGTCAACGATGCAGACTTACCCTCCCCACTCCCCCATTTCCGTCTCCTTGTTGACTTTCAGAGATGTTTTGCACATTGCGATACAATCAGTTTTGCCTGTTGCATGTCGTTGGTTTCTGTCAGATTACAAGCTATGCAAAATTAATTTTGTCAGCGAATCCCCCAGCCCCCCCC
>SMGT01013570.1:26792-49900 GCA_004794575.1 Lanistes nyassanus
CCCCCCCCCCAAAAAAAAACTTTTATCTGTTTCTAGAAAAGACCCCCCCCAAAAAAAAAACCCTCAGGGAAAAACAAAATACGTCACAGAGATAAGGCAGTGATAACGCCACTGAGTGAACACACATGCTTCAGCTTGAAGGCACGATAATCAAAGACAAATAACCAAGGAGTTATTTCGGATGCTGAGGAAAAAAGTCTGTTCTATTTTTGGTTTGCTGCACTGTTAAAGGATATTCTTGTTGTCTCGATAACCACTCTCAGATATTTATTCAGTCTTTACGGAAAGTCGAATATTTATTTATCTTTGCTTCCCTATTGCTGGAGGAAAAAATATAATCCTTATTATTGTTAACCCACTGCACACCTAGAATATTTAATATGGAGCTGCAAAAGACCAGCCCATATCCCCAGTCCAGCAATCACTTCAGACGCTTGGCAGCACCTGGTAGAGGAATGTGCCAGACACATGTTTAAATACTCAGGTGGCTCATTTGATGCAGATGGCGCTGGCATGCATTTTCCACGAATGTGTACTTTTCTCAAAGGCCTCCAAAGTCTCCTTTTTGAAATCTGACAGCTACACCAATCTTGATTCAAACCTGCACAAAATGATATGAAATAATAGTATGATTCTGCGTTGTTGATTGTTTGTTTGTTTGTTGAAGGTAAAAGAGGGGAGTAGTAATTGCTTAGTTTGTACTGAGGTTGTCGTTAGGATGACAATGCATCTGTAGAAGATTAAGTGGCCGGTTTTTATTTTTCTAGTACATTCGTGTTTTTGCTTACATGTTGTGAACTGACTTTGTTGTTTCCAAGAGAATAATCTCAGTTTCTAGTGAATGCACATATGCAGCATCCCCATGACTGTACACCCACCCTGCAGACGGACATTTACTGTACGCGAGACACGCACGTTTCCTGTTTGCGCAAAAACATATTTCCGCGCAGTGATACCCATCGCATAACGTGCAGATCCTTGTCACCCCGACCATCACAGAGTCCTGGACGACTACAGACGGCAGACGTCGTACATCACACTGCCTCTCGGGAACCACCTCTGTGACGCCTACCTGGAAACAGCCTGGTACCGCTTTCTGGTCAACGGCACGCATGCTTCCATCCCGACGTCTTGTGTTCAGGTATCGTTCACATTCTTCACTTCGTAACCGTTATGCTGAAATAAACACATTTATTTGAAACCTACAATTTTTGTGCTTTTTGATTGTTCATTTGTTGATATGTTTGTTGTAGATTATTGACATTTCCTTGCATTAGCACTTGTGGTGGTGCCTGTTTGGTGCGCTGTACAATTATTTAAGCAATCCCGTCAGTCTTCGTGGTCTTATGCAACGTACATTACACTGCATCGTCTGCTTGCAGAGAAGTACACTTAAAGGTTAGGTATAATATATTTCTAAATCTTACCACGTTTGTCAAAGAACAAAATTAGAGCCAAAAAATTTCTTTTGGGAAGTCCATTAGCTTCTGTGAGAGGGGAAATTCGATACCTGATTGTATCTCTTACGTGTATTTAAACGTGGACATAAAATTCACAGAAATCTAAAACATTTGCTCTAAAACATTTTCGTTCATATTCAGTGCGTTTAGAAAAATTGTTTTGTTTTCAATCCGGTTTGATATGTTTCAGCCTAATAGATGCGGCACACAAGCCCCTGTGTGGTTAAACATGAAAGAGGCACAGGTGCCTTCCCCTGGAAAGGAAGTAGCCGTTCAGGCGTGTTCAAGCTGGTCTTCTGCAGGCCAGGAGACCAACTGTTGTTTCTTTCCGTACCCTGTGACCGTGCGAAACTGTGGAGAGTTTTTTGTCTACCGTCTGTCTTCTACACAAGCCTGTAATATAGCCTACTGCGTGGAAAGTAAGTTCCTCTGATTTCTTTTCTTTTACTTACAGACGATCCCAGCTGCGTGGTATTTCCCTCTTCCTGTCTCTCCTCAATCTCTCCCCCACCCTCCGTCACTGACAGGATGTGTTACTCACTTTCCACCGGAATCCGAAACATTCGGCGTCGCTAAATACCTCCACGAGAAGAAAGGTTGCAGACTAGTTTTAGTTTAGGCTGGATGGGGCGTTGAGCACACAATACGTAACGGCAATATGGAGCGAGTGAATGATGGAGTGAGCTATAAGGAATTAGTTTCAAGAGAAATCCGTGGAACTGTTTTTATTACATAAGTAGACAACTTTCCTTTAAAGCAATATATATATTGACTAATTTTTATCAGTGATCATAGCATTAACGTTGCCAGTAAGACTCATTAACAACAAGGTTCTCACGAACGCCGAATGTAGTTGGGACAAATCTATATTCGAGGCGAATTTGTTGGTATATGTACTGTAAAGAGACACGGTCATTAAATCTCAGAACAAGCTTGACTGTTTTTAATCACTGACCTCTGGGATAAAAGTTCTCCTCCTGCCGTCTAATGCTGCACTTTCGGGTCCAACCTGCAGCTAAAGTCAGACCCATATCATGGCATTTTTCTTCGACGGAGTCATTTTTTTCAGCGGATATCACAGACTGTGATCAAGGCTGGATATTCGACACAGTCGCCAGACGCTGTGTTGGTAAGTCGCTTTAAACCAGTGTTAAACAGTTTTAGCTCGAGGGAGTGCGCATGTGCCTCTCTGTGTGTGTGAGTGCGTGCGTGAGTGCGTCCGTGTGTGCATGCGTGCGTCCGTAAATTCGTGCAAGTATGTGAGCCATGCAAGTGGTGTGAATGAGTACATTTCGAAATCTCAACTACAGATAACATGTCACTCCAACGTTGCTGAAATCTGCTTGTCCTACATAGCTCCACGAGCAGCCCCGGAGAAGCCCCTGGTCACTGTTTTCGTGGACGACCAAGAGGAAGCATTTTTAAAGTGCTCTTGGAAGCCCGTGGCTCCCTTGTTCCCCCTTGACCCTGTAATCACGTGGTACCTCATCGTCAGAGGCAGTCTCAAGGCACTCTCCTTCAGCTCAACACTTAAAATCGGATCTGACGTGTTTGCTGGGTCAACGGTCTGTGACGTGAAGTTTTCCCTCGTATAAAGTAGTTCCTGTCGAGTAGGGTTGATAATCTATAGTTAATGCAGTCTACCCAAGAAGAATTCTATATTCTGTAATCCGTTCCTAGTAAATCACATTAAGACAAATTTATCACATTACTTATTTTGATGTATATCTTTAAGTAGCTGGAAATGGTGCAAACAGTGTTATTAGCAGCATGTGAGCTTTACATATAATTTGAAGTGTCGTATTTTATGGAGGACTTTTTTTTTACAATTATCGTATGGTTTATTAGGTCGTGTGCGGAATAAATTCCGGTGCTAACGTAATGGACGGATCAAACGACTCAACAGACTACAGTGAACCTTTTTTCTTGGGGTTGAAAGTTAGTAGCATTTTCTAAAATTAAGCTGACATGTCTAATGGGTATCTTAAATGGAAGCTCAGGGATAATTATTTTAGGAGAAAAGAGAATGCCCCGACATTATTAGCAAGAGAATAAGACAGCGTTTAATAAAAAGAAATGTATTGCAGTGTCAGTAAGACAAGACAACTCTGGATTATAGCAGAACGGGAGAATACTTCAGTATTAGAAGGAAAAGCGAATAGGGTAATTTTAGTAAGACACGAAAATGCTATCGGTCTTGTTACAAGAAATGTTTTAGTAGTGGGACATGCTTTGATATTAAATCAGTTAGAAAAATCTTTCTTTGTTTACAATCTTTATGAATTACGAGATTCTGCAGTATGATGTATGCAAGAAGTTTCCTCCACAATGGTACATTTACATAAAAGATAAAACCACGTTCATGATGTAGAAATGCTCTAGCAACCATTATAACCCGAAAGGTTTTGTACAGGTTATATAAATTTAATTAATCAATATTCACTTTATCGGATTTATAAAATACCTTTGGTTTAGAATGCAAAATTATCGAAAAATAATACTGTTATTTAAAACCAGTTGAAAGCTTAGCTGCCGCATATATCAAGGATATGTAACAGGGGTTATCAAACCAAAATAGCTTGAAGTATTTGTAGAAACAGTGAATTCTACGATTCTGTGAAATATCACAATGCTGGCTTGTTAGGACAAGAGGAAGAGTTAGCAATGGTAGCTCCTTTGCACCTGGGTGTGAATCTGACACAGGTGCGAGAATCCAACGTGACGGTACGTGACAACGCTCAGCCTGTCCAGGTCACCATCTACTCCACAATTCCTGTCTACTGCGCCGCAAGCATTCCTCGTTCAGAGTGCATGCTCGGAGTATCTCTGCTGGCTTTTGGTCATGGTTAGTAAGTTAGCGCACTGCTTGATAAATCGCTTGCATTTGCAAGTTTTTTTTATATTTGTTATACTCAGATCGTCAACCATAAACACTTAATCTGATGAAAATTATGGCCCAGAATAGTTCATTTTGCTGTTACCTTGAAAGGGTATCAATGTTTCGATATTAATTCAGGTAGAAAAATCTTTCTTTATGCATAATCGTTATGAATTAGGAGATTCTGCCGTATAATGTATGAGACAAGTTTCGTCCAGAATGGTACATTTGCATAAAAGGTGAGGCCACGTTCATGACGTAGAAATGGTCAGAGTGATAAATAATACTTTTAAAACCAATGGAAGGCCTAGCTGCCGCATGTATCTAGGCAAAAAGTTGGCTGGTGGCAAGCAAGTCGTTGCGGTAGGAGCAAGTCGTTGCGGTAGGAAGTATATTCAGATAAAAATATTTGAAAGTAAACTGTTGAAAAGTGATTAATTTATGCATAGGATATTGTGATATACTCTGGAGTATTTTATGTATTACAAGTATTTTTCACGTGTGCTCACAGTGAATATGCCTTGTTCCTCTCAGAGCGTCTTTGCCTATGCACGCATGTATACCATACGTCTGTATCACAACAAATCATCTCTCTCCCTCTCTCCTGTCTCTTTTTCTTAACAGAACTGTCCTTTCTTTCTGTGTAAATAAATCATTGTACCCTGCACCTACTGTTCACAAAAACCCAACTAAGCATTCTGGTTGGTTCAGGGCTTCAGTTGCTTTAAAGTAATGCACTTGCAGTTGAATTACTGTGAGAACTGAATAAAACTGTTTAGACCAAGGGTTTGGATAACTAGCGATAGCGAGTGCACAATATGCAATACAATACTCTTTATTAATCCGTTAAGGCCAATTACCGCAGTTCAGTGGTATTTAAAATTATCTATAATTGCCAGCTCATTTAACCACTCCCGCCTACAGACGGAGAGCCCAATCCACGGGTGCGCTTCTCAACGTGCTACGTGGAGTTCAAGGCAGCTGACTGCACTGCGGGTATGTGCAGAGAGCACGTGCTGCACGTCACGTACTACCCGCGCGTGCCTCACACCACTTCCTCTGAAGACGAGGTCATTACTCTGGTTGGGGCTATCAATGACTTGGGACAAGGCCTTTGGCGCCAGGAGGTAGTGGATGTTGAGGTGAGGTGAACAGTCTTTCCGGAATTTACCAAACAAAACAGTTTACCTGTTGCTCTGTGCCAAGCGGGATAACTCGGGGTATGGTCTTCTATACTAGAGAATGACTCCACACGCTCTGCGACTGTCACACCTCGTCTATGGTTATATTTAGAATTTGTATATCTATAATAATCTTAGACAGTCTTGTGTTTGCTCAATACTAAACTATTGCCTATATAATATGAATATTATATATATATATAATTTAGACCCTGCCTTTTCCAAACGTCTTAGATATTAATCTATACAAAAATTACTGTTTCAGATAAAGCTGCAACACATGCCTTTAGCCCAGTGTCACGTGTTCACTGACCCACACATTATTACATTTGATGGCAAGTAAGGTTTATCGCTGTCTCGCGTACGTAAGTTAAGGAATCTTGTTTCTCTTGGTAGACCTATTTACAGAGTCGTGAAAAATTGTTGATTTGTTTAGCCTGATGCACGTATTTGGGAATACTTTATCAAAAAAAATGTGTGCGCTAACCCTGCTTTAAATTCTGTTCTATTGCACAGGCTGTATGACCTTGACAGTGGTGGAACGTTTTTGCTTCATAGCAGCTTGTCTAGAGATTTCACGGTGATCAAACTTTCTAAAATTACGATAAATACCGATAACTTTAGAATGCATTTATATCTAGTTCACTTCGAGAACAAAGTACTTAACATGGTTTTGAAGAGCAGGCGAAAGTATGTGTCTACATGTCGCAAGCTACAAAGTGAACAGAGGTTCTTACCCTGGTTGCCATCATTTATTGTGCTGTTTTGAGTTTTGGTTTGTTTGTTTGTTGCCTTTAAATCTTCCGGTTAAGAAAAATAACTCACACGTGCTAGGTATTATGGAAAAAAACAATATTAAGCAAAGCGTAGGGTGACCACGTGACTAAAGCAGGCGAAGCAACAACAGCCACTGTACGTACAGGTGCATATGAGGGTATCGGACTGCTGGAATCAAAGAGGCTTCTGCGCGTGCGGGCTCGTGGCACGTGATATGGGTAACGCGGTGTCCGTCGACATGTGTCACAGGCAACTTCCGCCTGGCAAGGCTGACGTTTCATTTGCGGGAAATGTTCTCGCCGATGACTTCAAGATCTTCGAAACAAACGGAGGAAAAGTGTTAACAGTAAGCATGTTTGCTTAGTCCGACCCTGTAGTAAACGAAACACATTTTTTCTGGTCTAGTAGACAGCAACTTCGGCTCAGAACGCCAATGCCCTTAAATTTATGTCATGGTGTTACCCTAATGAAAATGTGAGATTTTGCCTCATTTAATGTGTAGACACCAATCTTGTATAAGCAAGAATAATTGTCAATGATCATTAACTTACCCATCACAACCAAAGGAAAGATATCTTCAAATAATTCTAACTGGACGTTTACAATCCTTGTCTGACAAGCTATAATTCGTGACAAATGCAACTAGGCGTACTGCTGCAAGATAGATGCTATGCATATTTCTGACTAAACGTTTAGAAACTTTGTCTGTCAAGCCAGAAGTCAGAACAACAGGTGCAAGGATCGTTTCAAGGAGCGTTTGTCATAAACGAGATACCTTGCCCACCCTTGTCTTTTTTTAAGAGTGTACTACACTCTTGACTGACAGGTTCCTGCCACTGAAGCCGTCGTCTCGTCCTTTGTGCGTGCAGATATTGTTTTCTAGCGGAACTTTGATCAAGACCGTTCTGGAAGCGTGGGGGATGTCTATCTCGCTGCTAGCACCGCCAGCAGACGACGGGTTGTCACGTGGTCTGTGCGGGTTGATCGCCCAGGACACCGAGGAAGGGGTCGAGGCAGACAGCAGAAGTCAAAACATGCGGGACTTGATTGAGATATGGAGGTCTGTACGAAGCCTGGGTACAGCTATGAACGCCTATATTTAAGCACTAGATGTGTGCATCAGACATAGCTCTCATTTTAGGCAAGCAGTAAGATTGCAGGTTCGTCCAGGGCCATTAGCAGTGTAGGCTTGATAAACGAGCAGAGAAATATATTACATTTACGTAGAATGAGTGTTGACCACCACGAGGTAGTTATGCAAACTCGGGACAGACCTGGAAACAAAAAGACTGACCCATAAACGTCCCCATAGCCCACCTGCACACCCCCATCTACCCGTCTGGTCGGTTGCTGCCATTGCTTGATTTTCTTCTGTTACAAAGAGGTCGTTCTCATTTACTCTTGAATACTACCTTGCCAAATATGACTGTTCGAGGAACAATATATAGGTCAGTTCACCCGAGAAACTGTATAGATTGTGGCGGAAGAAATCTGCACAGAGCCGGTTGTAAAAAGTGGTTCCTGATCAGGTAATAGTCTGAACTAGAAACCTGTAATGTGCTTGGGGAGATACGCGAGGTTTCAAGGTCAGAGATCACATTAAGTGTCAGAAGGGCTGGTCATAACTAGTCTTTTTGCTGACTTCACCAGACTTTTGAAAACGTCCCCATCCCCCTCCCACCTCCCTGTCTCTACTCCCTCCCTCCTCAGTTCTCTCCTCCCTTTTCCCTTCCAGTGACCTTCCAGTCTGACAGTGTGTGAAGTAACTGACTACTGTTTATCTCACCCTCTCACTCCCCATTTTTGTGTCAGCAATCTCGTTTTCATCTCCACTACGTCCATAAATTGCCTTTCTGGTTAAACACCTATTTGTTCCTCCGACTTTTCAGTCCTGTTTCTCTCATCCCATGAGTATGCTCGATCGCTACGGTGGTCTAGACTTCCGCTTCCAATGCGGGAGGTATGTGGTTCGCTCCCCGGCCCAGTTATACCTAAGACTTACAGATTGGCAGCCTAGTAGCTGCTCTGCTAGACGCATGACACTATAGGGAACAGTACTAGGACACGTTGGCCCGGTGTCAGTATAATGTGACTGGGTGGGAAACAGGCCCGTGTTGCGACAGCAGTTCCACCTGTGGCAGCACGTAAACTTTGTCTTGGCGACACTGGCTTAAAATGCAGCGACTTTGTAGCGAGACGTTCAGCAACCAGCCACGAATGCTCATGAACCCCCTTTTCTCACCCCGCTACCGCGATCATTCTGTATCACCTCGCTTGTCGTTTACTTTGATACAGTCAGCCGGTGCATGCGTTCTCTCGCCGTCCGTCTAGCGAAACCAAACTGACACATCGCCTGAGCTTCTTGCTGCGCTGACACCCTGGTTGCAGGCTGCCACCTGGCCGCAGTTTCTTTGATGAACCGCCGACTGACACTCCCATCAACGTGCCCCCTCTCTGTGACTGCTCTTCTGATGACGCTGGGGGCGCGTGTCCTCGCACCCCTCTCCTGGATCAGACCGTGCCCTCCGTCCTGCCGGCAGAAGAGCGAACAAACTACTTCTTCACTCTCAGCCGCTTCCAGAGTGGCAGTGGCGATGGAGACCTACCGGATCCACTTGTCTCAGGTGAGCCCCACCCCACCTGCCTCAGGTGAGACAACTCTCCCACCCTCCTCAGGTGAGATTTTGCCACATACGCCTCAGGTGAGACCTCAAGTCAGGTATGATCCCACTCCATACTCCTCACGTAGGACCAATCTTTGCCCAATCATAGTATGTGTATTTCTTGTCACAGTAACTTGCTCTGAAGCAGAGTAAACAGATCTAGGACGTGAAAAATGGGCAGTGGCCCAGGTTGGATATAGTACAAAAGCCTACAAAATTGAAAACGTTAGCATTGTAAAGCAGGTAAACTCAGGCGAAAAGAGATTTTGGAAAGTGGGTTGACCTTGACCGCCTCGGTGGTCTAGCAGTTAACGCGTCTGCTTCCGAGGTGGAAGCCTTGTGGATCGTATCCCGGCCGAGTCATCCCTGAGACTTAAAACTCCCAATCTAGTAGCTGCTCTGCCGGACGCCTGACACTGCAGGGAACAGTACTAGGACTGGTTGGCCCGGTGTCAGTATAATGTGACTGGGTGGGACAAAGGCCTGTGTTCTGACAGCAGTCCCACGTGTGGCAGCACATTAACTCAAGCAACACCGTCCTGATAGGCACATAGTCTGATACTGGACATTAAGCAACCAAAAAAAAAACCCAAACACGTACTAACTCTTAATCGTCTGAATAATAGATTGGATATAAAAAAATCAAACTTATTTTATGTATGCAATTCCATTAGCTGTAGTTTCGTATGTATGGTAACATTTTTTGGCTTTATTTTCATACGATTATTCTTTCCTTATTATTCACCAAACACACTGCCTATTTGTTACAGACAACAAAATCACCAATTTCCAGGAAAGCAAAGTCGAACATTCGTTCTTTGAAGATGACATAGCCAGAACTGAAAAACGCGACGAACGGCTACAGCAGGTTGTGCTCCCAGCAGCGGAGGAGCAAACTGGGCAGAAGATTCCAGCCTACTTTTTCCGGTACGACAAAGTCGAAGAAGTGGCTGGTAACAGCGCGACCAGATCAGGTCCCTCCAGTGTGACTGACGTGCAGGCCGCGAGCATTTGTGCAGAAACTCTCCTGGCCTCTGACGTTGCCCTCCACTGCGCTGAGCACCTGGGCAGGTCACTGGAAACAGTGTTGGAAACCTGTAAATCTGATATTAAGGTATGGGAATGAAGTTTACATGTACCACTAATCTGCTAGTTTGCGGGAAAGGAACAAGGGCCCGAGGAAAGTAGACAGGGCTAGAAAAAGAAAGAAAGAAAGGGAAGGGAAAGAAAAGAAAGAAATTAAAGAAAATGTTTTTCTGTAAACCTGTGATACTTTATAATCTGCCCCACACTCATTTCCAAAACGAATTCAGGTTCAGTTGAAACATAACTTGATCTAAGAGTTATGTTTACGGTTGCAATTAGTAATTTTTAGTGTTATGGAATGACAAGAACAAATGTCTGTTAATGTTTTTTTTTCAATCCTGCGTCCTATTTTGGCACACCTGGTCCTGTATTTGCTTTTACAAATGTGTCAAACTGTGCGTTGATGCAAAGAGAAAACGTACGTTTTTCTCTTGTAAATGCCGATTTTAGGCACTTACGCCGCACATACACCCATTTCGTCTTTACGTGAACGAAACGTTTTACCCAATTTTAGGCATAAAACGAATGTGTGCGTTTTGTGTACAGAGCTGTTTTTGGACCGCGTTAGTCAGTTGTGTGTCACCATGGCTATAACCTCTGACTCCTTTCCTTCACATTAGGCCAAGAACGACCGCAGCTGGGCAGAGGCGTCCATTTTCCTGCTGGTGACCCTTTGCGATCTGAATGTGCTGCAGTCTGCCAGACAGTTTTTGCCAACCCCCGGCTCCACACCGGAATGGCCCGCCGCGCTGGCAAATGCCATGGCATGTCCTAAAGGCTGCAAGACCGGAAATTGCTCTTCGACTGGCTGTCGGTGCGCGCCGGGCTTCAGTGGCTTGGATTGCGGGATCTCTGTGGGTGAGTATTCTGCCAAAATGAAGAACCAGTGTGTTTCCAGCGGATGTCTTTTCTCACTTCTTTCTACTCGATGCGAAGGACTGACATGATTTATTCATTTCTTCTTTGAATGGAAAGTTAACTGAAACGACGAAGATTTGAGAGATTACCCGAATTGAGAGTCTTATCTTTATTGTCATGAAAAGAAAAAACGTTGGGAAAATATAAATAAATATGACTCTGGTGGCAAATGTACAATGGTTGTAACATCTTTCTATTGATATGCTTATGCTTAACTTGTGGGCATATAGGTGTAAATATTTCGTCCCTCTTAAGTCAGAACAGTTCTGGAAAACTCTTGGGGCAATATTCTCTTTCATCTTAAGTTTTGTTCCTTTTCATTCTTTTCTTTTTTCATTTGGTCGGGGAACTAATCGTGAGCAGCCCATTCTCGACAAAAAACACGAAGGCATTTTATGACGAAATTCTTTTCAAATTTAAGAAAGGCGCTAAAGAAAATTACACTTGTGTCGTGAGTTTCCTTTCGAACGGGTTCTGTTTTTCACAGAGCAGATGACACCAGACAGCATAAGAACCACAACAATGACTTTCAACATTACGTCTGATTCAAACGATACAACAGCGTACTCGGTGTTACCGACACCAGCCACTGGTACAACGACAGAAGGGATGGCATCATCTAAAGTTTATGAAAAAGCAATGACAGTTACATCAGATATGAAGCCAACAGAGGCAGTTGCTAGTCAAACGACCAGCAGAACAGGACCACACTGGACGTCAGACACTACACAGAAGACTATCACTGATTTCTCGCCAGACACAACAGGACAGACTCAGTCGTCACCTACAACATCGCAGACATTTACTGATTCCTCGCCAGACACAACAGGAAAGACTCAGTCGTCACCTACAACATCGCAGACATTTACTGATTCCTCGCCAGACACAACAGGAAGGACTCAGTCGTCACCTACAACATCGCAGACATTTACCGATTTATCACCGGACACAACAGAAAAAACACAATGGTCACCTACAACATCGCAGACATTTACCGATTCGTCAGTAACAGAACAGACACAATCCTCGCCTACAACATTGAAGACAATGACCGATTTATCACCGGACACTAGAGAGCCACCAGTGGGCTCTGCTTTGCTGTCAACTTCTCCCGTTGCTATGGAAACGTCTACGGGTGATCTGAATTTCTCCGCGGCGTCGTCGACTGTGTTCCCTCGGACTATCATCGACGTTTCTCCCACAACAGCATCAACCACGTCAACTAAAACAGAATACCCCACCTCACCATTTCTCGAAAGTTCTGGGCTGAAAACAACGCATGGATCAGTCACCGACAGCCTGGCGACCACTACCTCGGGTCTGGACACGGATGATTTGATGATGGCAAGGAAGACCACAGAGGCGAGCCCAACAACGGACTCTGACGCTCAGCTACCCTCTGACGTCAGGTTCCTGCAATGTGACGTCAACAGACAGCGTTGCACAGACGTCGTGTTCGACATTTTTGCTGAAAAGCAACGACTGCGATGCCGCGTCTCTGCTGTTGCTGTAAGTTTAAAAATAATTATAAAAACAAATAAATGTTTGAGTGCTTCCCCGCACTTTCTGAGTATGCATGCCCGCGTGCGTGCGTGTATATATGCATAAACTCTTGCATGAGTCAATGCGTGCGGTGCTTGCGTTTGTTGACGTCCTGATTGACTTGTATGCGATGAAATGAACCTATTAATGGCTGTTAACATTCAGTTGCGTTTCAGTAATCTGAAGGCAGATAAAGGAGGTTAGGTGACGGACACAGATCAGATCAGTTCTGTCTTTCTACCCTGAACATTTCAATGGGCAGCATTCTACTGCCGACTTTCAAATAAATAAATCAATAGCTTTTAGGAAGCATATTGAGACACAAGTCTGAAGCAAACAATCAATTAACGATAATTGTTGATTGCTGTGGGACTTTGCTTTATAAGCAACTAAAGAGGAAATACTATATAGAATGTGCATATACACATATGTCACAGACAGATATATTAATATATAATGAAATTCCAATTAATTTGAAAAGAAACTTTTTTTGTTCGAGGTGACAACTCTTTTTGTGCTCAGGTCGCTCACGGCCAGGTAACGCCAATACCCGCGTCTCAGACAGTCGCCACGGGGAACACGTACGGAGCGGACGGACGTTTCACCTGCATCCTGCCTTATATGGACTTCCTGCGCCAGGCATTCAACACGCGAGTTTCCTTTGACAGCGTTCAGGTTGAAGTACGTACCTGGACACGTGGGCCATGTCTGTGCGTGCATATCGTCTCTTTGCATAATTCCATGTGTACGCGTATGTAGGTGTGCTATCACCCCGAAATGTATGCGATTCATTTCAGCTGCAAAACAAGAATTGTGTGAGACAATGCCAAAGACAAACTGTGGACGCTGCTCGTTTTTTAACATTTGTGACTATATTTGTACAAGTATACCATCAGGTGCCGTAAAAACTAGAAGTTTATATTCATAAGCTGGTCACCACACACAATTATATACAATCTAAAGTATATCGCATACAGCCGATTTCGCGTTGCGTCACACAAGAATAATACACAATAAAGTCATAACAACAAATGAAAAATAAAGGTGAAACAAATGTACAATAATTATCCTGCGTCTATGCTGATTTAACCATTCTTAAATAGGAAGACAGAAGTAGTAGAATGTAAAGGGAAGGAAAAACATGGGGTTGGAAAGTAGGGTGGTTGCAGGTAGGTGAAGAATCATGTGTGTCATTCATTTTTGAATTTTTGACAGTGATCGATGACATCAGAAAAAGCTCGGAGAACGAGGTAAAGAGACTTTGGCCGTTTACTCTTCTCTGTACCGATGGAAAGAAATAAAGCACAGTCGACACTGTGCGATCCGCTAGACGCTTCTCGGTCTCTGATACAAACCCGTGCGCTGGTTATTGTAAATAGTAAGGCTCACCGCACACGGCTTTGTCAGAGGGCATGCAGTCTGGACTTTTGCATTATGAACAAGTTCGTTTACTTAACATTAGTATCCCTGAGATTTTGTTTATCTTGCTGATTATGGGAAACAGGGAAGGGCTTAAGCAGATCGCAGTAACTGCTAACGTCCACGCTTGTTGGCCAGGTGGTAGAGGCATCTGGAGAAGTGATGTCGTCAGTTGTCTACACTATATACGACTCGCTCTGTCGCACCTGTGGTGAGGATGGGCGCGTGGACTGTCGCACAAAGGTAAATTATTAAAGCTCGAAAAAAATGGGTCTACAAACAGAATGAACATAAAACGTGAGACTCCTGTGTGCATTCGCGGAAAGTGACGGTGGTAGAACAATCAGCCAATATAATCACTGCTGATGATAACGGAACAGTCTGCCTCTCGATCTTCATTGGCCAGCCATCCTCTCCCATCTTATTTTAAAAGTTCTATGAAAATTCATCTTTTCTCTGTCTCAACCAATTTCATCCTGTCCTGTCTGCTCCTATAGAGGGTATTCCAGGTGTTCTAGAGTCTGCATGTGAATCTGCGTGCGCGTGCATGCTTCGCGATGCGTTGTGTGCGCACTTGCAGGTGAGTCCTTGTGGCTTGAGTTA
Organism: Lanistes nyassanus; assembly: GCA_004794575.1. NCBI lineage: Eukaryota > Metazoa > Mollusca > Gastropoda > Architaenioglossa > Ampullariidae > Lanistes > Lanistes nyassanus. Next base: position 41,320 of record SMGT01013570.1, read on the forward strand.
CTATGTAAGATCGTGGCGCTTTAATAATGCTGTAATTATTACTAATATTATTAATGACGGCAGACCGCTTTTTGATGCTCTAACAATGAACCAACTCCTTTAGTCAGTTTATAGATGTGTGAGTTTTGAATGTGATTGTACTGATTGCGGTCATGTGTGTTAGTGACTGCGGTGTGTGATAGGTGCATCTTTTGTGCACGTGCGTGAAGCCGTCCTTTACACTCTGACCTCAAGCTTTCCTTTTACTGCCTGTACTACCAAAAATGCATCGTTCCTTTCGCTACAGCCAGACACGTGTTACATTGAAGGCAAATGCTACCAGCGCCACGAGCCTCAGCCATTCAGCGTCTGCCTGCAGTGCCGACCTGACGTCAGTACGGACGACTGGTCAACGAGAGCAGGTCAGTTGTAGCGGGCATCAGAAGGAGACGATGATTTTCATTCCCTTGAAATACTCCACAACAAAGTATTCAAAAATGTATTATAGTTAACTAGCAATGTACGCCATAGCTGAATGGCAAAGATTTCAGCTGTAAAGGACACGAGGGCAAGCTGTCTTTTCACAAACTTTCAGACAATATTAAGACCGTAAAAAAAATCGTATGGTTTGAGTATGCATGAACAAACCCGAACCAGATGAAAATAAAAGCGTCAAAGTTGTCACAAAATTTCATGATAAACGCGTCGAAATCCTTTTCAGACAACCTTAAGCCTGTTATTAGCTTCGAAGACCGCCCCGTCGTGTTCCTGGGTCAGAACGTGCACGTGCGCGTGTGGGCGGTAGACCCGGACGGGTCAAGTCTGATTCTGAGTGTGGATAGGAAGGACGCCTACATCAGCCAGTCGGGGCTGTTTCAGTGGAGATCAAACGCCAACAGTAACCAGGACGTTGCCAGAGAAACTTTCCTGATTACTGCACGTGACGAGTGTAATGGCACTACCAGCTCGGCATTAGAGGTAATACTGGTCGGTCTGGCTGGCTGGCTGGCTGGCTGGCTGGCTGGCTGTTCTTCTCGCCTGTTCGTCCAACCATCTGGCCGTCTTGATTTGTGTGTCTGTATGGAAGCGTTGGAGTGTGTGCATGAGAATCTGCGCTTACGTTTTCTGGTACGTGTCTGCTCGTGCGTGCGTGTGTGCGTGTGTGTGTGTATGAGTGGGTGCATGCGAGCATGCGTGCTTGCGTACTTGAGTAACTTCGAAGTTGTAAAGACTTTTTTTCTCTTTCTCTGCCGAAAGAAAGAAAATTCTTCCTTGTCTTCATCAGAAACACTGTCACTGTTCTCGTTAATTTCTCCGACTACACACGCTATTCTAGATCTGTACATGAATGAACAGTTCCCCTTGCCATCCTGTATTATTATTGCTTTGGTCTGGGTTAAATCAAGCTTCGCTGTTGTCTGCAAACGGTAAACAGGCCTCCACACATAAAATTTCGTTTCGTTAAGAAAAAGTTCTCCTCGCCTCAAGCTAGCCATAGTCGGAAGTCTTTCAGGATAAAAATTGCTTCTTAAAAAACCCAATATGTTTATTGGTAGTTGACAGGATATATGCAAGTGAAGAATACCACAAAGAAACATAGCACGTTTAAGGTCATTTAAATTATAACTAAATCAAAACTTTCTCCGAAGAACAATGTTTCACGATGTTTCACGATGTTTCACGATGTTTTATAAAACTGTTGTGCCTGTTGGCATTTGTGTCGTTCTGCCCAGTGTGTGACTTCTGTTTTATGAGAGTACGCATGTTGAAATTCTTCTGTCTGTTGGTGGTATTCGGTGATATGAGAGGTTTGTCTGTAGATTCTGACCATTCCGTGTGAGTGTGAAAACGGAGCCACGTGCACGAGCCCTGCTGTCGTGGGATCAGAGGCTAGGTACCACTGCATCTGTGTTCCTGGTTATACAGGTGAGTCTAAGTTATGTTCAACACAGTGACCAACTGCCATAAATCTGTTGTTTTAAAGTGTTTATGTCATTTTCATTATTCAATCATCACTGTATCTTTTCCCAACGTTGATAAATTATCGAGTACTTTGGATGACAGGTGATAGGTGCGAGTCTGACATCGATGAGTGCAGTTCTGAACCTTGCGTGCACGGAACCTGTGTCGACCTCGTGAACGGCTTCAGATGCATATGCGATGCAGGATTCGATGGTTCGTACCAAAATTTATTAGTCATGGATTCTATGACAGCATCTAGTGCAGACGGAAAAGACAATGTGTGTAACCGCGTGCATGTATATCTCAGTGTGTATGTGTATGTGTGCGTGTGTGTGTGCGCGCGCACGCGCGCGTTTGTGTGTGTGTGAGAGAGAGAGAGAAAGCGTGTGTGACGAAGGGGAGCTGGAAAAAGTTATCTTTGGATTAAACTCTGTTTTCCCTGACTTTATTGAATGTTTCTTACGAACCTTCTTTCCTTTTTTCTTTCATTCCCCTATTCTTTCTTTTTCCTTGCTTGCAAGTATTTACAAAGTGTTACCATTGGCAACAATTCTCAAATTCCCGGAGTCTCCTTTCCTTCTTTCGGGCAATAACCTGTAAGTTAGCCTGTGACAATCATAGCAAATTTACTCAAATGACCTGACTAGATTTGGGGAAATAGAAAGAGAAATACAGATAGGACACAACAGATAACTATACAGGCGATGAACACGACGTCTGGCGGACCTTATCGGCGAAATGAGTCACCAAGGAATTTCTGAGAACAAAGGGGGCGCGCGTGTCAGCCGAGTCAGTGGTGCTGCTATGACGTAAACGCTAATGAGGCGAGACGTGTGAAACAGCTTTCCACTCACTGCGCAGAGTCAGATTGCAGACTAGCGGTCAGTTCGCGATCTGATATCTGTAGATGAGTTATCGAACGTGACGCGAAAAATTTGCACTTTGCTGTGACCCTTTCTGTTCTTGTGGCAACCGGACTCACACATCGCACGGACTGTACCTTGCAGTTGGCCGGCTACTTTGTGTGTATACAGTTACGTCATTTGTGGTTGGGTGGGGGTGGCAAGGTTTTTCTCCCTTGGCTGGATTCCAGAGATTGGAGACTGGCCTAGCCTTTCAACGCTCGTATTGAATAATCCCTGGCGCATGCCTTTAATGAACCGTATTAAATACTACATCGGCTGGATAGAATATTGCTCTCTCAGTTGACAAAATTCTTTTCTTCACATCCTGTCAGCCTTGCTTTTAGAAGCTGTGGGTTGGATGGAAATGTTATTTTATTGACAAGTTCAGCTTTGTGACGTAAAGGCTTTTAAACAGAAAGTCAGTTCTAATATGGCTTTTACAAGAAATATCATCTTTGATATCGACAAACTGAGGACATAGCAAATAAAAGCTTAACTCCACTCTCCACTCTTCAAGGGCATTTTCCCATTAAACAAACAGGAATAAAAAAAACGGGAAGAAGCAATGGCGAAAAGATATAGCAATACACTGCAAAACGAGATAAACATGTTGAGAAAATGAAAAGGGGCCTTACAAGAAGATTCGCGGGCGAAACAGCAAAACACGTTATTTCTGTATCAACCAGCAGGCAGGACATCAGCGCGCAACGGCTGCTAATGAAATTGTCCATAAATAAAAATTTCTTGTAAAGAAAGAAGTAATGGAAAGTTCTGGTGAGGAAAAAGATGAAAAAGAGGGGAAAGCAAGGAGGTTTTTGTAAAGGGTTTTATTAAAATCAAGGAAGCTCCGCACAGTTGGAAAGTGAAGCAAAAGCGCCGTAAATAGCCGACTTTACGGACCAGAAAGCAAAGCTTAGGCTTATGGCTGTTTCACACAGTTCAATTCACTCGAATGTAAACGGACGAGGAACGTGTCTCACCGTTTTGAGCGAGAGGAAAATTCGGTTTAGTTTTCGTTAGAAGTGGATTTTTTATTAACGAGAAGAACTGGGATGGGGAAAGGGTTTCTTTTAGCCGCTATATTTCAAGAACACGTTTTAAACATCTAACACCAATATAAAAAAACAACAATAAAATACTGTTCATGCAGACAGTACGGCTGCTGTGGAAATGCAGACTGTTTGCTGCGCTCCCACAGCAGAGAAATGTCTGTCCAAAACTCTCGGCTGAAATATAACTTAATTCTTCGTTGGGTTATTTACATTAAATCTATCTTATACAGTGTACAATTCCATCGTAAGTAGAATGAAACCAGCTGCAAAAAATATATCTGTCTGCAGTAAAGTATATGATTTACGTCAAACATCGTATTTGTTAAAGTTGAGGAGATGTTACAGAGGACATATCTGGTAAAAACGAGACGAAATCTTAGCGGCAAACAGTGACATTAGTTCCCCACGACCGCTTTCGTTCGGCTAATTTGAATCATGTGAAGCCAGCATTAGTTCCGTACCATTACAGTCATTCCACTGAACGAGTCAACCCATGTGATATGGACTTTATGGAGTGTTTGTCTGCACAGGCGAGACATGCGAAGAGAGCGTGTTGGACCAGTGCCAGAACGAGCCGTGCTTTCCTGGAGTTCTGTGCCAGCCAGCAGGCCGGTCCTTTGTGTGCGGCCCGTGTCCTGCAGGTTACAGTGGCGACGGACAGGCCTGCGAGGGTCAGTGGATCTCAGCCACTCGCAGCAGGCGAAGTCAAGAGATTTGGCTTCCCGCATGAATTCGCTCCATGTTACGTAGACACTCGCTCGCCTATTAAAAACCACTCCATTCCTCCTCAGCCATTCTCTGTGGCGTCTTCTTCCGATCTGTCCTCCCCACCCTCTCTTACCCTCTCTCTCCCTCCGCCCCGCTTCCCCCTACTAATTTTTTTCTTTCCTACAGTGTCTTTAACCCCCAGCCATTCACTCCCCACACTTTTCGTACTCACTCATTAAATGACCCAAATTGTTGACAACTGGAACATTTTTCTTCAGAGGAAAAAGATCTTTTACGTAAGTCTGCTTGGACTGCAATTTCCGAAGATTCCGAATATCTGTTTCTACAAACTTTTCAGAGTTAGACGCATGTCAGAGCAGCCCTTGTTTTCCCGGCGTGGAGTGCAAAGACCTGGCGCCCCCTAGCGGAGGGTTTGACTGCGCCTCCTGCCCTCGTTTTTTTACAGGAGATGGACAACAATGCCAGCGAACGTGTGCGTTACAAAATCTTTTTATGTAGCGGCCATGTTGTCAGTATCTACTAGCTTAAATAAAACTTCTCCATTTTTCTCTATTGAAACATGCACAAATATATGTATGTATGTATGTATGTATGTATGTATGTATGTATGTATGTATGTATGTATGTATGTACACTAAATTTTGTGTGTGAGAATGTGAACTGAAAAATTGACGTATCCCTTTTTTCTTTGGAATCATTAAGAAGAAATGACGACGTTTGAAATCTAAGGGGAAGGGTAGTCTTATTTATGCCGATGGAAATGGCTTGACTCTTAACTAGGATCTGTGTATGTCAAAACATTGTCTGGGACTAATGAAACGTTGAAGGGTGATATTGTGATTTGTTTATCACATTTTAGAAGCTTCTTATGCGAAAATATTGTCAGAAACAAATGAAATGGGGAAGGAAGATATTGTGATTTCTGTATCAACATGTCGATCTGTCACCAGCGGAGTCCGCATGTCTAGCGAGGGTGTGTTCAGAACACGTGACTTGTCTGGAGCTAAAGGAGTTCCCAGGATACCGCTGTGGGCCCTGTCCTTACGGCTACAGAGGGGATGGATCCGTCTGCGAACGTTAGTAAAACGGAAAGGGTCATTATTACCCAATTTTCCGGACATAGCACATAGCACATTCGTGTGTGGTTCGGCCCGACAAAACACCCAGCGCTTGCGGTCTGGCGGAATGAAGCGCTCGTTATTTTGTGTCAGTGAGATCTAACCCTAACCCGTAGGAAAACGCATCTCAACTATTGAGAAAACTACATAGTATTCTGCAAGCTGTCATGGATGTACACGGCAGGTGGTACTGTCTGGTCGGACCGTACACACGGTGGGTTTATCTGTGTGCTTTGTCCTGTGCCACCTTGTCCGGAAAAGTGGGTGATAATGAGAACCGCGTCAACTGATTGACGTCAGTAGAAGAGGGCGGAGTCAAAAGACAAAGACAAAAATAATCATAACGAGAAAGATTCGATGAACCTTAAGCCTTACTTTATGCTAACAATGTGTTTAATTTTTTTAAACCACCGTTTACGGCTTTTAATTCTTTAATTTTAATTAATGTCAGCCCATATTTACATGTTTTAATGTCTATACATTGGAAACTCCTGGCATCTGTCATACTACCGTCTCGTTCTTTTATTAATTCATCCTTTAGTAAACCAAGTTACTGCGGCTTGGAATAAAATTTGTGGTGACAAGAGAAACAGAACCAAGCACAGGCAGAGTCGATGTTTCGGGGCACTAACCCGTCTTCAAGACAGAACATATAACACAGATAAATAAATAGGGAAACAAGTTTAATCTGTGGTTCAAAACAATCGTCACGTGGAAGGCAAGCAAAGGAAGTGTAAGAGGGGATGGTGGGAAGGAACCAAAAAGAAACAGGAAGGGGACAGAATAAGTAACCCGTGTAAAGAAAGGTCGCTAACCGGTAGTTTGTCATGTGATCGCGATCGGCTTAGGCTAACCAGCGGCCATGAATACGGTTCCTGGTGCAACCTGAATATGTTCAGTGACGGACTCTAGGTGAAATTTAAAACCTTTTTGTCATTAACGCCAAAGAACAGTTTGGGCTGGGGTCATCAGGACATGCAGATGCAGTTGAATGGTCCGAATGTTCTGGAAGTAATCAGTACAAATGAACAAGAGAAGCATCTCATCTTGTTAGGAGCCAGTCTGGGTCTAAGACAAAAGAGTCCAAAAATAGTCCTCGCAAAGTCAGAAACGACCTCATAAACAGCCCTGCGTCATAAACAATCTCATCAAAGCGATGCTCCGATAAGACAGAGATGTACTGAGTGTAGCTGAAACCATGACAGCTGTGACGTCATGTTTTGTGCTGCCTTCAAAGCTGCCTTTAAGAGCCATAAAGTAATTTTCCTTTGTGGTGGTAGTGGACAAGGGCATGAACTGAAAACGCAGTTTAAAAGGCGCTTCCATGGCGAAGTACACAGGTCTGAGAAACAAACTGCTTCGCTTCATAGTCGATTGCAGGTTTTGCTTCCTTCCAATTCACTTCTTAACACATTTCGTAGACACATATATTGTTCTAATTCGCTTTGTTCTAGTTCTCTTCCCTTGGACTTAAATGTTTGCACTTCTCGTGTTTTCGAGCAAGTGAACATAGGATTTGTTTTTTGTAAGATCTGGTTTCAGAGGAATAGCAATTGCGCGAACTTCGCTCAAGTGCTCAAGTGTGTCCGTATGGTTTAAACCATGTAAGTGTTACTGTGAACTGTAATGGATTTAGCTCCATAGAGTATTAAAGGTATGAAAGTACGTAGGTTAAAGGTTACGGGGTACCATGATCAAAGACAAGCTAGAGACTTTTAGAGACTAGATATCCTGTGCCGGACGCCTTATGATTCAGATGCTACCTTTCTAGGAGATGAAGAGGTCAACTGGTTTTGGACCAGACAGACACACAGCTTGTGCCTTTGAAAAGCCAGTATGCTATTTCCGAGGCGAGGGGAAGGGATGGGAAGAAAATTTGTGACGAGGTTGCGAATGTGGGGAACGGAGTCTAAATCTGGGCTTAAAGTGGAGCTAATTTGTCTGGGGCTTCGGGTGGGGCTTTAGCCGGGACTTTAGGTGGGGAGCCTGTATCAGGATGACCTTTCAATAAAGCCACAATCTTTGGGACCTCCAAACCAGGGCAGTTTCTTACTGAGCCTCAGTCTATCTTTTGGCAGAAAAGGCTAGTCAAAGGACGTATTCTGTTCCACCAAAAATATCGACCTCTGATAATACTCCACTATCTCGCTTCCGACAATGCCAGAAATCCTATAGACCAGTCTACTTCTGCCTCAGACGGACGGACGGACGGAACAATTTAAATCAAGTACTCTTTTATAAGGAAACAAACGATTGCCAGGACTGTAAGATTCTTTCTACAGATAGTGCATCAAATGTATATAGGATGGTATTGGAGAGGTGGATCCTGGCTTCCTCAGCAACAAGAAACATCGCTGGGATCTTTATGGAATTCCCTAAAGAAAAGGCTGCCAACACTTCGAGTGACTTTCTAAGGTTCGTGGGTCAAGGCTGCAGCGCGAATGGGACACGCCCGGCAGGCAGTTGATGAGTCAAAGGTCATGCTCCCTAAAGCCTGTGTTAATTATAGGACCATGGAGGACAAACTCGGTTGCTGTACCTTCATCCTCGTTGACCTTAAAACTTGACCAGAGGTCACGGGGAGAGTCAGTCACAGGCCAGAACCTTGTCCCACTAGCCTTCTGGGACAAGTATCCCTAGAATTGCCGCTCTTTGCAGAAGCTTCGCTGCACGAAAATATTCTTTCACGCCTAGTGCTTCTTGAGAAAGGGAAAGAGGACACTGGTTTACTGTGCGGATAAATACTCAAAAAATCGCATAATTTTAGTCACAAACAAGACAAACTCTCTCCCTCCTCCCCATCTCCGCAAGCGGGTCGTCCGCTTGTTCGTTTCTT
>SMGT01013570.1:49928-94831 GCA_004794575.1 Lanistes nyassanus
CCCCCCCCCCTTCAATCCATTCACTAACCCATGAAGATACACACATACAGGAAAGAAAATAAACTATGAACGAACGAATGGTTGGTAGCAAAGATTGTTACACAACAAGAAAGCCATGCATGTAAAGAGATGGATGGATGGAGTGATGGATGGATGGATTACGAGAAATTTTTAAATCGCACTACTTTTATCTCTCGTCTGAAATTACTTTTGACCATAAACGATCAAAAAGTCAACATTCGGCAAAAATAATTAATAAGAACAAATGAGGGCCAGTGCTTAAATTATCGTAAAATAACTTAGCAAGTTCCTTTCTTTCGGCCCTCTCTTTGCTACGTGTTTGGGTACGGTAAGCTCCCTTGGTCACATGCGTCTGCATACGGCTATGTATAGCGCTGCCAGTACCTTTGTTGGAGTTATATTCGGCAAAAAGCCAGATTCTGTGTTACAGCGATCTGCGAGGATGGCTGTCCGCGTGGACGGATGTGCGTCCGGCCAGGGCTGTGTGGATGTCGACCGGGTTACGCGGGCGACACCTGCCACATTCGTAAGTCCATCCTGTCTGCTGCCACGGTTACAGGAACGTGAGCGGTGTGCATCCTGTATATCTCCACACATCACGTTTTTACGACTGAAACGTTCGCCCCTGTATCCTGCGAACAGAGCCAGAAAAAATACCCCAAACGCCTTACGATTTAAAACTCTTTTATTTTACTGGACCGCCCCGGTGGTCTAGAGGTGAGGGCGCCGACCACCGAGGCGGGAGGTCGCTGGTTCGCTTCTCGCCGAGTCATGACTAAGACTTTAAAATATTCAATCTAGTAGCTGCCCTGCCAGACGGCTGGCACCATAGGGAACTATAAGAACTCTGGTTGGTCGTGACGAGCTTGCTGACTGCTGGATTTCCGACGTTGTATAAATTCGTCCTGTCGCACATTGCTTCACTGGTTCAATCACGGGCCTTCTTATCTCGTTCATGTCGTATTCAGCTCATACTCCGACTTTATTCATAATTTTCTCCACTAAGTTTTAGTGTAGAGGGACGGCGGACCGTTAAAACTTCAATGGACGTCTAAGATCCTGCTGACGGCTTCACTATTTTTTTTTATTTATTTTATTTTCAGCTGTGTGCCATCCACTTTGCCGAAACGGTGGTATGTGTATATCACCTAACCAGTGCCGTTGCGCTCCAGGATACACAGGCTCACAGTGCCAAGAAAGTAAGGGATTCGGGTGTCACCAATCATGGGAGTCAGTTTCCATCAGAGAGATTGCATCAAGCTACATCTGTTCTTATAAAATCACAAAACAAAATGTTACACAATCTGTCACAACGCACGACTGCTCGGTCACAGACCAGCCTTATTTGTCTGACGGGCACATATTCAAACAGGTCGTACAAGCTGCATGACTGCGAGTAGCGCAGACTGTGCTATCACTAGTGTGCGGCACGCAATGTTTGTTACCTGACCTTAGCTTCATTAAAAGTTTGTAACTACATTACGGTTGTAAATTTCCACCATAGTTATAAATAGCACTCATGTGAGCGTAATAAACTTTGAATAAAGAGCGCGCACCTGAAAGCAATTCTAAACACGCAGGATAAAACAAACCATAAAAGAAACCTCGAAGTGTTTTAGCACTCCCCCCTCCCCCTATACTAGTATATCTTACGTTGTCTACAGCAACCTGTTCACCGCCTTGTGTCAACGACGGACGGTGCATCGGCAGAAACCGCTGTCTATGTCGCCATGGTTACCTGGGCAATCGATGCGAACTGCGTAAGTATTTTTTTTTTCAACGGCGTGGGAGTGGGGTACACAGCGGGAAATTGTGCGTTTACTCGAGGTATACGGGCGTTTGTTATTTGCGTTAGCGTGTATTATCGTTCGGTGGTTGTCTAGATGAAATGTCACTCTGAGGATAGCAAGCAAGACATGATCGGTGCGGGAGGGTAGATAACGCCGCATTCATTTTATTTCATGCTGCATTGGTTTTAATTAATGTTGTCACGGTTATTAACTGAACAGGATTATGAAGATGCCTACCTTGCTGATAAGTTCGTGTGCTGCTTGCTGGGACAGCACCGCATGTAAACAGCAGGTTAAGCCCCCATCACACTGGTCTGCGTTTCCGGAACGACCTGGCTGTTCTTAAAACGGCTACATAAACGTGGCTGGATCTTCTAGATCGTAGTAGAGACTCAGTGGGAACTGACATGAGCGTCCCAAGAGCTTCTTTGACGGTATAATCGGCATCGCTTTTGAGAATGCGCAAAACACGCGTGCCTCGAAACGGCGTAACCCCATGTTTTGATCAACGGCAGGTCGTGCAGGTCTTGCAGGGAACGCACCCCGTGTGATGGGGGCCGTACAGAAACAAAGACCTGCTTTCTTTGTCCTACCTAGCATAAGTAAATTGTGCACTTTACAGCGGCTCCTTTTCTGAGACAGCTTCAAGTGTTTCAGTCTTACTGCGTTCTTCTAAAATCACAGAAAGCATCCTCTGTGAAAATAGTCCTTGGGAGATTTCCAGGTTACAAAAACAAAACAAGTGAAAGGACATAAAAGTCAACACCCCCCTCACCCTCAGAAAACATGTCCATACATCTTCCGTTGCTGTAGGCAGGAACAGATTGTAATGGCGTCTTCGTGCAAAAGTAGATGAAAGTCTATAAGAGTGACCTTCAGAAGCTATTTAGAGACTTTGCGTGACAATTAATTGACATCGCTCAGTGTGTAAATGCGTTGGTAGCTCCAGATCTCTCTCTCTCTCTCTCTCTCTCTCTCTCTCTCTCGCACACACACACACACACGCACAAATACATCCTTCATCTTTTCAAGCTGCATCTCAAAATAAGTTTTTTCGGGCATGTTTTCCTACTTTTCTTGTAGTGAAACATCGAGACCAGATGACCAAGGACCAAGGAAATTCAACATTGCCGTAAAAGTACATTTATGAAAAAAAGAAAGTCGGCATGTGCACCAAATTTAAATTTTTTTGCGTAAAAGCATATTTATGTGCATAAGAAACACCTTACATTAAATGTCTTGTATCTGAACCTTTATATTTTTGCGCGAGATTTTTCTCCACCTATCCCGAAAATACCAACTCTGCAAGCCATTGAATCTGTGTCTTTCAAACTCTTTTTAGAATATCGTAAACAAGGCAACAAATAAATAGCACGGATGTCCTTTTTAGGGAAGTATTGGTCTATACATTATAACTTATCTAAAGACAGAAGCTTATAGGCGTTTAGCTGATTGGTGTGAATCAGACTTTCGCACAGCTATATCCGTATGTGGATGTTCTATAGCCGTTAAAACGTCCAACATTATGAGGATAAAATTACATTAATTTCCCGGTTTTAAAAAAAAATAAAAGTATAGTTTGCACCAGCCGAATTTAAAGAGCACAACAGCTGTTCAGAAATCGAAACATAGCGTGTAAACTGATTTATCAGGCCTGGACTCCAAACGTTTGAAAATTGAAACACAATTTCTGCGTCTGCGGCGCGTGCAGTATCACATGTAGCTTGGTGCGGACAGTAAATGGAGTCCCACTGAACTAAAATAACAAGCTTTAAAAGCACGACCCAGATCATGGTGGCTTTATTTAGTTAATCTGTTGCCAGATACATCGCCATCATCGTTGTCCTGGCTATCGCCTTTTTCGTTGTCCAAGCGAATCTCATTATGTTGCTATTGTAATTGCATTTTGTGTGGCGGTGGCGTTATTGTTGGCCCTATTGTCATTGTTGGTATTACTGTTAGTGTTAATGCTACTGTTGGTCCTGCTGTTTTTGTTGTTTGTGGTATTGTTAGTATTGGCGCTATTGTTATTGTTGGTATTAGTGTTAGTGTTAATGCTGTTGTTAGTCCCGGTGTTTCTATTGTTAGTGCTATTGTTTGTATTAGCGCTAGTGTTATTGCTTTTGCCATCTTCTCTGTCATTTTCAACATCCGAAATTTTCAACATAGAAAACAGTGTGTGTGTGGTTAAAATGTTTGTCTGCCACAATATACCTTAGAATGTAGATTTTGATTAAAGCTACATATGCCTCTTCCTAACTGGCAAGAATGTCCGTCGCCTTAGACTGTTAGCTGCTCCTGTCGGCGGACGAGATGTAAGAACCGAGTTTACTGCTGCCGACTCCGATTCTGACCACGGGAAGGGACTAAAAGCTTCACTGAGAGTTAATCTCTGATGACATCAAGTGCCCAGCCCCCCCCCCACCCCCCAGGAAGACGACCTAGTGATTCGCAGTTGTCATAGCGATGTTGAAATGATGGTGGGGTGGGTGGGAGGGGAAGTAGGGGTGAGCCAAACAAAGCCCGCCAGGCAGAATTGATCTGTTTGTTACGCTTTTTTTCCAAGGTCGTCTACTCTGTCCAGAAGAAGCAGCGACCAGTACGTCACTTTCAGTCCAGCATTCCTCCCTCTTCTCTATACCTGCCTCCCTCCCCTCTATACCTCCCTCCCTCCCCACCCCTCTCTCTCTCTCTCTCTCTCTCTCTCTCTCTCGACTTTCCGCATGTCCTTGTTATTGGCCAGCAATTAAAGGAAAACATCAGTCTAATAGGATAATTTTGAAACCTTTTAAATACGTAATTTCAGTTAGTCCTCTTTTGTGAACTTTGTACATATATCTGTAGATGCTACAGTTTTATTGTAGATTTCGATAACTCCATTAATCGCATTTTACATACACCCCCTCGTCATAACCCGGACACTTTGAAATGGGTCATCGACCTCTTGAATGAAAATTTAATGTCAAGTTCACTCTCTCCTCCCTCTCCCAACTCCCTCCCAGACAACCTAACGAACGTGCGCACAGACACGATCAAATCATAGTTCTCTCCTAGCCTTCAGACAGCTTTTGGATGAGACACTCATATGGTTAAGCCTGGATTCGTTCAATCTGATTAAATATTCTTGTTATTTCTTGTTATTTTTGACGGCTCTAGACACCCTTGTTCATTGTAGCAATCCTTCAGAGGAACACTGGAGTCATGCATTGATTTCTGCATGCTCTTGTGTATTTTCTTGTTTATTTACTTTTTGTTTGGTATCTTAATTATATCAGTATGTGCTGCGCGTGTGTGCACGACGTGGCGTTCATGGGAATAACGCGAGTGGTGTTATCTGCTCATGGGAATAACCCGACAATGGTGTTTTCTGTTCAAGGGAATAACGTGAGTGGTGTTATCTGCTCATGGGAATAACCCGACAATGGTGTTTTCTGTTCATGGGAATAACGCGAGTGGTGTTATCTGCTCATGGGAATAACCCGACAATGGTGTTTTCTGTTCATGGGAGTAACGCGAGTGGTGTTATCTGCTCATGGGAATAACCCGACAATGGTGTTTTCTATTCATGGGAATAACGCGAGTGGTGTTATCTGCTCATGGGAATAACCCGACAATGGTGGTTTCTGTTCATGGGAATGACGCCACAGTGCTGTTATCTAGGATTAACCTTTTTTCCAATACCTATTCGAACCACCGCGGTCATTCTAACGTTCTGATGTGTCTCGGCCTGAGTTAGGTAAAAGTGCAGGTCGCGTTTAATGAGGCTGTTGTCTCCCACCGGTTCGCCACGATGCTGGTGATGTGCATTAAGATTCAGTTTCTGCTGTGTGAGGATATTCAGCTGAGATCATTTTGGAACAATGGTAATGGTATACCTATCGATCCCTACCTCGCCAAAGACACGTGCAGCATCAGACTTCGCTACTTTTTATTATTATTAGTGCTTCCCACAGCGGTGGTCACTGACGTCACGTGCACTAATTCCATGACTGCTGCGTGAAATTTCCTCATAAATATGTCATGTCGGGTTCTTAGGATATACCGTGAGAAGGTAATATCAAATCTCGTTGAGATAAAGGTAGGTAGACCCCAAACAGGAGAAATATTTCCTGTAATTAGTCCTCTGGAGAACAGAAAAACAACTTTTGAGACATAAAATGTACATAAAATGTACAGTGTACATAAAATGTACAGTGTAAATATATTTTATTTATCTTCAAAATACGAACAGCAAAAATGTGTACGTAGCTTTACAGACCAGAATACGAGCAGCACATAAAAATGTACACTGCGTATGTTTGTTAAATACGGAGAGAACAAATAGTTTATAGTATATACAGCGAAAAAAATACTAGCATCAAAAACACGAGCACAGTAGGTCAGCTGTATACAGCTCTATTCAGTTACAAGCATGACCTTTTAATACGCATTGTTCTCATCCGTCTTGTTTCTGTTTTGTTCGACATCTTAAGTTTCTGATACAAGGACGTGCCTGCCATAAGCACGTTACTTGTTGGTAAAGGACGGCAGGAAGGCATGTGTAGGAAATTTCACTTGAAGTTCAGTGCAGGGGCGCGCACACTTTTAGATATCACAGACGTTTGTGAAATTTTGCAGGGTTTTTGTTTGTTTTTTGTTTTTTTTTTTGGAGGGGGGGGGGGTTTAAGTCGGCAGAAGCGGTTGACAGCGGGCCGTGGACTGAAATCTCGTCTCCAGTGTGCTATATATATATTTTTTTTTTTTTTTGCTTAGCTCCTTGCAATGTGTCACCAAGCACAAACAAACAAAAGGAATGGAAAAAGAACAGACAGACAGACAGGCGGACGTACAAAACGTCATTTCCACAGCCTGTGTAGTTCGGCTTCTCATTTGTACTCGTTGCTAACAAACAGTTCATCGAAATCCTCGATCTCGAAATGTTTTCTTTTTAAAAGGCAGCCGTTTATCGACTTACTTTACAGAGGCGTGTCAAATGGCGTGCCAGAACGACGGCGTGTGTGTGGGACCCGAGAGGTGTCGCTGCCAGCCTGGCTTCCATGGCCAGTACTGTCAGCACGCCACATGTTATCCCCCCTGCCAGAACGGAGGGGTGTGCATCACGCCTGGGCGCTGCCAGTGTCCCTCTGGTTATGAAGGACGTCAGTGTGAACGAGGTAGGGTGTGCACGGCTGTGTGCCTACGTACGTGCATGATGTACATGCAGAAATCCGCCTTATTTAGTCCCCCCTCCCAACCTCAGTCTCTTTCTCTTTCTCTTTCTCTCTCTCTCTCTGGATTTTTAGTGTTTGTTTCTTTAGGTTGGAGGTTTGCATATGTCAGAGAGAATTACGTAATGTCTGCGTGAGTATAGACTGAAAGAATAGATAGAAGAAGAATAGGAGTAGCAGAAACACAGACGGACAGACAGACAGAAACGTTGTTGACGGAGAAAGATTTATATTACAAAACAACCATCTGTTGTATGTTCACTCATCCTGATCATGCAGGCTATTGGTCATCATTCAGAGCTTTAATACTCGAATATCTAACGGTCTTGATCTTTACTTATTCAATAATTACTAGGGCTGGGTTACATGGGTGTTCTGAAGTTCCGGTCATAGGAGCCGCCATAAGTCCTTTCGCCTTGTGCATCCACCTTTACTTAAGACAGGCGATAAGAACGCTTATGCAAGCCATAAAAACGATGTCAAATGTAGACGGATGGAGTAAATGGATACATAAACGTCCGCTAAAGTCAGGAAACCCGTCGTTTGATAATAATCCAGTTGACTGTTTTTGCCAAGAGTTTCGCCACGTTTTGAAGTAATAAAGACGGAAAGCACACGGGAATGATCCTGGCTTTCAGACACAATAAACAAAACAGAACAAAAGGGGAAAAACCTCCATGAAACCCACAAAAGATGGTTTAATGGAGGTAAAACTAATCTCTTTGTAGGATAAGGTAGGCGTAGTGGCAATATTTCGCTGCGTTCACATAATATCCAGAACTAGTGTTTATATTTCACATTAGCCTGGGTACTTTTCTCGTTGGTTTCGGGTAGGATTCGTGTTCATTTTCTTGGTCAAAAACGTGTTTCTTTCTCCTGCATTACTTTACAACCCACTTGCTTTCGGGCATGTTTTTGTGTTAATTTTGTCGGTTTAAAAATGTTTTCTTTATCCTGCAGCAATTTGTAACCCACTTTGCCAAAATGGCGGCATATGCAAGCGATTGAACATCTGCAAATGCTCGCCAGGTTATGAGGGGCACCGGTGTCAGATAGGTAAGTCTGGGCTTAAGAAGAGGCAGGAGTACATTTCTAGTCGATGTGTCTCTCTAGTATTTAGGGGCTGTTTTTCATAATTCGTAGCAAATATTTTTTTCCAAACAATAAAAGTCACGTCCCGTTGGTTGTTAGTGACTCAGGCAAGTGAATGTATAGGAATTCTACAGCTGAGGGACAATTTCATGTCACTTAACAAGTAGGAGTGACACCAAATAGTGCTTGCTTGAGTGTCCTAAAGAGTTGTGACACATTTTGTTTCTGCTTGTACCCGACAATGAATAAATATTTTATCACCTTCTACAATACTTATGGATACGTTGAATAAACTGGAAGTGGCTGAATCTCTTTTATTGTATGTAGCAGCTTCACAACTAAGTCCTCTTTCTAGTCAATGCTTAAAGATTATACATATGCATGCCACTGTGAGGTCCACAATTTAAAAACAAAATTATTGGAAGACATGTAGTTTTAAGTAAAAGGCTTAAACCTCCTACAGTAAAACCTCAAACATATTAGAAAGGATGATAAATAACGTGAACTTTACATTTAAGGATGTTAAACATGAAATCTCACGCTTGTTAGAAACATAAAATGTTACAAAGGATTTTAAAGAACGTAACGCCTCACACATGTTACAAAGGATAAATAACGTGAAACCTTACACATATTACAAAGGATGTGAAACATGAAATAAAACGTATGTTAGAGACGTAAAACCTCACACATGACGAAAAGGATAATTAATAACGTGAAACCTTACATATATTATAAAGGATGTTAGAAATGTGAAACTTCACACATGTTACAAATGATTTTAATTAACGTTACACCTCACACATGTTACAAAGGATGTAAAAAAAAACAGGACAAATAGCATGAAGCATCACACAAGCTATAATGTATTATTACACAACAACAGACCTCGCACGTTACAAAGGATGTTAAACAACGTGCACTCTACAGCTCTAAAGCTCGCCTGGGTCCCTTTTCCATCTTTTTGGACCAGTGACATCATGGGATTTACAGTAAGTTCGAGAATCTGTCACATCTCCTTCCAAACACCTCCTGCAAGCTTAGCGACCAAGCGGCCTCATTAAAAACGGACAACTGTCCAGAAGACAGGCAAATCGAGCGAGACAGTTCAGCTGCCGACGACAAGGAGTCCCGCAACCTCGACTGAGCCGAAAAGTTCAGAACTTGATAATGTGTCTTTGAAATCGATTGCTTTTTGCGCTGTCTGTTTAAAAAGCTTTCTGGCTTGTCCTCTGGCAGTCAAAATAGGTCACACGTTCGTACCATCACACGTGTTTCGACTTGCACTATAGAACAAGAGTGTTTTTTTCGATATAGTGCATCTTTTGTTGATTTTCTTGGTTACTTCTTTGCCTGTAATTTATTTATTTGTGTTTGTATATGATAGTGTGTGTGTGTGTGAGATAGAGAGAGAGAGAGCGTGAGAGAGTGTGCGTGCCTGCGTGGTCAAAACGAGGACAATTGCTCGGGCGACTTCAGATGAAAGTCTCTGTTTCCCCATGGACTTGCTGCAGTGGGTGGAGTAGGGAGAGGTTGGGAATCCGTACATACAGGTGTACTGGTGCAATAAATTCATGTTTTGTAAATCTTTACTTTCAAGAGTCATGCATTAAAAAAAAGCAATTATCGTGGTTCATGCTTTTAAAGCACGTGTAGGAACACGCATGACGCAAATTATAAAACGCTCCGATTCAGTTTGGAATGTAATTGATAGATGACAGTGATTGATGACGCTTTTAACCCCCTCAGAAATCAATCTGCATTTCGGAGCACTCAATCTCTCCACCTGGCCAGCTCTTTTATGTAAAATCGTATTATCAAATACTGAACACGTGAAATATTGCCAAGATCTGAGTTAAAGTAAACCTCTATTATCTGTAAGGAGCGCGTACTCTGTGTACTCCGCTGTATCATACCTTGTTCATCTTGTTTCTAAAGGATGCAGTGACATCTGCTTGAGGGTTGCTCTTTCTTTCTTTTTCTTTCCTTCTTTCTTTCTTCCTTTCTTCCTCCCTTCCTTCTTTCCTTTCTTTTTCCCTTCCTATTTTCTTTCTTCGTTTGTTTTTTAACTTTCTTTGTTTTTTTCCTTTTCTTTTCTGGCTTTTCTCTCTTTCTTATTGTGTGTGCGTGCGTGCGTTTGTGTGTGTGTGTGTGTGTTATCTTTGTGTGGTTACAGCTGTCTGTCTCCCAGCCTGTGTTAACGGAGGTCGCTGTGTTGCGCCCAACACCTGCTCCTGTCATTCCGGATGGGGAGGACAATTCTGTGACAAATGTGAGTATAAGTCATGACGTTAATTCCTGCCGGTCCGTCTGTCCTTCTCTCTATCTGTCTGTGAACTCCACTCCCTAACCTCTAAACTCTACAGAGTAGGAAGTGAGGGAAGTAGCTTTAAACAAGTGTTTAACAGCAAACATGAACAAGTGTCAAACACCGAAGTAAACACTCTTTCAGCGCTGTGCAGCCTGCCATGTCGGAATGGTGGAGTGTGCTTCAAACCCGAGATATGCGTTTGTCGACGCGGCTATGGTGGATCTGACTGTAGCCAACGTGAGTAGAATTCGTGTCTCTCATGCCAATCACCTGTGTATGAATGAGGCTCAGCATTCAGTCATCTCCTGTCCACTGCTCACGCCAGAGTGTTGCTACTTATGTGACTTCACTCCTTACCGAGGGAGTGGGGGGGGGGAGTTACCGTTCATTAGAAAGCATTTAGAGGCTCAGTCTGACGATGTAGAGTAGCGGAAAACGAATTGGCCAGCATATTGCGTATTTTATATTTGAAGCAAACGTTAATAAGACTGGTCTGCCAGTCAGATATTCTGCCCATTGTTATTGAAGTGAATCTAACTATTGTGCCTTTTTGCCTCTTGATTTTAGCTTTTTGCTGGCCTCATTGTCAGCATGGAGGCTGGTGCCTTGCCCCCAACGTGTGCCATTGTCGAAGAGGATTTGCTGGAAAGCACTGCCAGCTACATCTGTCATAGTGAAGATTCTGCTGGCCTAAAAGGTGCCATGTCATACCCAAGGCTTCCTACAGCAGGTGGCGACACGACATCGGTCTGCCTTAACCTCATATGAACATTCACCATATAACCTCATATGAACATTCACCATATAACCGAATATGAACATACTGTCTTGTAACTAAAATGGACTTGTGCCTTGAAACTGAAAATGCAACATACCTTTGACCTTAAAGGATCTCAGCTGTCCGTTGCCAGGCAGCATGGATGCTCTTAGCTCGCGAGGATATGATCGTGGCCTCCAAAGAAAATATTCATAATGACACGCACGCGGGAAAAAATTGCGAGATGCCGCCGTGGTCATTTATCATTTGCTTTGCAGTAACGAGACCGGCTTGGACTTTTATATATATATATACAGTGTCTCGCTTGTCTTTAGCAAGCTTTCTTTCTCCTCTTGAAATCCTTTATGGCTCCTGCAATTTTTTTAACCTCTGTAACCTTTGTCTCCTGAAAGGCCTTTTCAGTATTCTGCAAAATAACATTTTTTCTTACGTAAACCTGCTTCAGTCTTCTGCAAGCTTTCTCCTGTCTCACAAAAGCCATCTTTCGTTTCCATAAAGATTTTTTTCCTTACAAGCCTTCTGGTGGCTCCTGAAGTCTTAAAAAAGTTCTAGAGTAATTATTCGCACACTCGTATATGTGTATTTTTCATACTTTCATGTGTGCCTTCTCGCTGATATAACCTCTCTCTTGCTGCCGAGGTCTTTCTGTTGTGTTTACTACTATATTTACGATTTTGTTTCATATCAAAATTTTATTTGGTTAATTATATAATGTTGCATCGCAACGCCTCTAACAAAACGTTTCTTTTTCATGCAATATATTGATACTTTATCAATGGTGGAACCAATGTATTGTTGTTTCTCGATGTTTGACTCAATAACCTTTCATGCTGCGTTTGGTCTTTAAGGCAGTATTATTACCCCTACTCGGATAAACCAACTTTTGGTCAAGTCTCCTTACTATATAAAAATATTGTAAGCACTCACGTGAACAATAAAACCTACGAGGATATCCCTTTGTGAGGTGGACGAAAAGAATAGACAATGTGTACTTTTGTGTAGCTACTTACACGTGCGTGCATGGATGTGGATGTGGGTGTGGGTGTGTGCGTGCTTTTATCTGTGCGTGCGTTATAGTCACGTGGAAGTTTGAATCAGCAAATGCCTGTACTGGTAAATACTGGGCTTTCTGCAATGACATTACGCAATAGTGTGAAAACTTTTCATTTCCGAAAGTAGAGAAGTACCGTGCTAATTGACAGATTGCAGAAATAGATTGCATCTATATCAGGAACCCATTTCCAGCCAGTGTCCGCCAAGGACCGGCATTTCTGAGAGATGCCATTTTGCCCCAAGCTACACACAAACGGAAAGCTCAATGCACGTCGTGCACTTTATAAAACGTCACCTTCCACCCTCCAAATAAACAAAGCCACCCCCCTCCTTCCACACTCAAGTTTCCTGTGAGGTTTGGTCTGCATGACATTGTCGACTTGTCCCTTTGACAGACTCCAAAAAGTTACAACCAAAAACCGGTGCGACGCTCTTTGATGGCGTCACCACTAGACGGCGCTGTTGGCGGCAGCTTCCTTTTGATGACAATAGAGGACTCTATTTCTGAACGTCTTCGGGTGTTGCCAGGATGGGAACAAGGAAAGACGAGCAAGAGAGAAGAGCACTTTGCCCAGGCACGGGGTTTTGTTGTCCGTCTCCAGGGCCCCGGTGTCGGGAGAACCACAGGCAGAGGGTCGACCCGGATTGGGAGGCTCTGCAAAGGATGTCACGGAGAATCACGAAAGTTTTGCTTTGCTCGTGAGTGCTGTGCGGTTTTGTGACATCCTTTGTAGTGCCTTACAATCGCAGTTGACCAAGCTGACTGTAGTTGTCATGAAATCGCACCCAGGTCAAGACTGGCTTGAGGAATGGTCATGTGTGAGAGAGAATGGAGGTAGAAGGGCGCTGAGAGATCGAGCTGACGTCTGGTTAGAGGGAACGGGGAAAGGGGGTGGGTGGAGGGACATATATGCCGAGAGAAAAGAAGGGGGTTAGAGAGGAAACCTTCCACTTACATGGAAAGAGAAAGCGAAAGGTTGAGAAAGAAGACGGAAAGAAGGAAAGGGAATGGGGAAGGGAATAGAGGAGGGACTGATCAAGCAGATAACAGAGAGGGCTCGGTGTGGGGACAAAAGAAGGACGGAGAAAGAAATGAAGATGCCGGATGTTGTTAACGTAATGCGTATTTCCAATTGCCGAGAGCGGAAAGCACCAACCTGCAGACCTCGAGCAGAGCATGACATGACGTGGTGGTATCAGTTTAGTACAGGCGATTTTCGACAGGCGCTGCGCATGCTAGTGCACGTGCTGACGTGGGGTTCTGGGTACATTAGCCACCCTTGCCAACAGGGTCGTTTCAGGTACAGATGATGGTATCTGGCTGTCGATGGCGATGGAGAACGTACTGGTGCTTACTATGGTGGTTGACAGCGGAGGGAAGGGAACCTCTGCGAAGAGGCCTTCTTACTCTTTACGCCTTCTTACTCTTTACGCCTTCTTACTCCTTACGCCTTCCTACTCCTTAATCCTTCTTACTCCTTCTTACTCCTTGTTACTTCTTAATCCTATCCGCAGCTCAATCAGTCTTCGACATCGTTCTGTCTGCTTGCTGAAGGCAATGGTGAATTCAGATTGTTTCAATCTTCTACCGATGCTGCAAAGCCATAAATAAGTTTACAGGTTTGACCTATCCAATTTCTTCGGAAATGCGTAAATGTCTTAGAACTAAATTAGTTTTCAGAAATAGTGGTTTTCAAAGCCACTATCTGGCGCCTCTAGGAGGTTCTGCTAATGAAAGGGATATCACGTCAGCAGAAGCTTGAGATTTATGGATTTCACATGGTGGTGGCAGTAGCTGCATGAAGTCTGTTGTCATGATGCGGCGGTTAACAAAACTAGATACAAGTTAGTCCACCGATTGTACTCTGGTGTCAAAAGTATCAATTTAAACACCGCCAAACGGTTAATTTACAAAGTTTACTTTGGTTCGACAACCTATTGGTACCTTTTCATTATTTGGTTTTGATAATGATGTTTGCGTATTTTGGTTGGTTGGTTGGTTGGTTGGTTGGTTGGTTGGTTGGTTGGTTGGTTGGTTGGTTGGTTGGTTGGTTGGTTGGTTGGTTGGTTGGTTGGTTGGTTGGTTGGTTGGTTGGCGTTCGTTCGTTCGTTCGTTCGTTCGTTCGTTAACATCGAGTCAACACCACAAACACGATCACAATGGGGGACGGGGAAAGGGTGATGAAACGTAATGGGGCGTTGGGTGGGTGGAAGGATGGAGAAGGAAACGCTAGTCAGCCAGCCCTGTACCACATGCAGAGAAAGAAAACAGACTGAGCATCAAAGGCTTTCGTAAAAAAAAATTGATCCTACACCCATTTTGCCCATTTCCACCCTATTTTTCATAAAGTATTATCAAATACATTTTTCACGTTCAACAAGATATCAGGAGAAAGTGCGAGAGTTTTTTTAAGTAACTTGGGGATAAAACATAAATCTTCAGCTCACACTCAGACGTCTGTTTTTTTTTAACGTCCATGTTAGGAGTTCCCGCCTCTCCTCACCCCTAATTAGGAATTCGTGTGCATCCGCGTGTGTGCCCACCCACGTGCGAATGTCCTCTTTTTCTGTCACTCACTTCTTTAATACTTGCATCTGTTCTCTTTTACTCCCCTTCTCCTCATCCATGCACATCTATTTTCATCACAAGTATGCGTCCTCGCTCACACACTGGCACCACACAACCGCTACCAGTATCCCCAAGCCCATGCATTCAGTGGCATGCATGGGATCACGAGCAGTCTTTCTCTCTCACACACACACAGACATGCATGCGCGTGCCACTCAACCAGCACTGTTCATTGCAAGTTCCTCATGAGGTTGCACAGGCTGATAGACTGTTTTGTCATTATCAGGCTCTCAGACATGTTACTGGGTCTTATGTATTTTCACGTTAAGCTCGGATGGGTTCGGCTTATAAAAAGATCGTTGTGTGATCATTCATTACGTCATTGGGCTTTGTTAGGTCGTTTGTCTACTTTATAATATGCCGCCTGGACCGAAGCTAAAAATAAGCTGTGACGAAAGTCGATTGCCCACTCCCTGTGTGCCCAGGAAGCGGTGGGTGATCTAATCTATTTTATTATTATGTAGCCTATCATTTTAAAATGATGTTTAATATTTAGATTTTGCCTTGAGGTATAGAAAAGTACACAGGTACGGTTTCAGACAATCGAAGAAGTTTTCCATAGTAACTGTCTGTCCACCACCCACCCACCCCCAAGCTATGCTCCGTCAGGGGATATTGTTACCCTTTACACCCCGTGTAAAGCTGTCGCTGTCAGGCTGGCTACAGGCATTGCGCCACGTGCAGACATACTTGGGCGATCACGCGGCCGACGTCCAGGTGCTGCTAGATGAAGGGCAGAGTCGCAGACATCGTGCCTGCAAGTGACGTGTTTCAATCAAAGGTAATTTAGACTTACCTGCAGTGCTGACGGCTTACCTGGTGGTTCCTTTTGACGGTCCAATAGTATTAGCAACATTAGATGGGAGGTGAGGTTTATAAGTCAAGTTTCACTCAGAGGCTTTTTTTAAAATTGTTTGTTGGTTTTTGTTGTAATGACAGTTGAACAAGGAATTGTTTAAATCCTCTTCATCGTCATTCAAATCAAGGTCCATGCTTGGAAGACTGTATTTATGTCTGCTAACGCGGAGCATAACTTTTCCAGACACTAGAGCTGAAGATATAATAGTTGTGGGTAGCTCGGGGCAAAGTCTTTGTTTTTAGTGCGGCGCATAAGTTTTGAAATTTTGCTTTGTTTATATTTGCATAGCAAAGCTTTTATTATTGTCTAGGATGAATATTTCAAAGAAATTTGAGTGAGATAAGTACTTCCTTGATCTCTCTTTCAGTGTTCCAACGAAAGAAGAGCATAGATGTTCTGGTTTTTGGTGGGTTTTTTTTTCGCCTTCCATCTTTTTGTACACGTGGTAATCATTCGCCACAAAGATGCTTGGAGCTTATAAAAAGTGTTCACTAGTGGTCAAATTCTGGTTTGTGTTGGATAGTTGATAGCTCTCTGTTTTGATTGTTTTGTTTTGTTTTGTTTTGTTTTGTTTTGTTTTGTTTTTGTTTTTGTTTTTGTTTTGTTTTGTTTTGTTTTGTTTTTGTTTTTGTTTTTATTTTTGTTTTGTTTTGTTTTGTTTAGTTTTGTTTTGTTTTGTTTTGTTTTCTTTTGTTTTCTTTTGTTTACTTTTGTTTTCTTTTGTTTTTGAGGTGACCGTAAGCGTTATTGGCGATGCCTTTGTTTCAGATCGTATTGCCGCTATTAAATTGTGAGATCCCAAGAGAAAGACCTTAGTCAAACGTTTATACTATTGTTAGCGACATCGTTGTTACAATATTTAGGATTCTATCATTCCGCCTCCCGCACACGCACGCACGCATGCACGTGCGCACATACAAACACACACAAGTGCACGGAATAGTGTGCTGTGCAGAATGTATCCCATCCTTCTTTAACCTTTTTTTAGTGCTTGCACTGTGTTACCTTAAGGTTTGTACGGGCGGATGCGATAAAATAAGTACTCCTACCGCTACATTTAAAATGAGAACTGCACAGCGTTTTACAAGGAAGCAGCTCTCCTTCTAATATATAATTATATATATGTGTGTAAGTGAACTCATGATTTTCAAAGAATGAAAATATATGCAGAATGTGTCGTATTGATGCAAAAGCTCAGAAAGACTAAAACCAGAAGACTTCATTATTAACCTCGTTTTGTTAGAGAGCGTAACATCAACACGACGTGCCACGCTACAGTCTTCCTCTCACTTCCTGTTGAAAACTGCTTCTGAAACGCTAGACTTTCAATCACCGCGCATGCGCACACGAAGTAATAAGGCACACTTGCTGGACAATGTATGACAATGTGAAATAAATGAACACAGGGATTAAACCAACTGTTACCTCTACATTCCCCCACCATTCCCCCCCCCCCTTAAAAATCAAATTAATCTATCCAAAACAGGGTCAGCTCATCTTTGCAGGCAACTGTACCGCTACAGTTTCGTCAAAAAAGGTAGGGTGTGGAGGACGGGAGTTGAAATACTCTTTAACGAATTTGGATTAGCATTATTTCCGGACTAATGGATAAATTCTCTTCCACTGCTTGTATGCAGCTTTGTCCAGGTGTCCAAGACTAGTTTTATATAAAAATGCAGTTTGGGGTACACATGTTGCACTTCTTTTCCAGTAGTTATTGTTTTCTAGCCTCTGTTTTCATTGGAAATCATGCGAAAAGCTACAGTGAAACGGGATAGCAGCCTGACAATGACTGCAAAGATCTGAAACCCCAAGTTTAAAAAAAAATTAATGTTCGTTTCAATGCCTGTCTCAGTCTTAACCGGTTTAATCTGCATCTTAGTTTTGTGAACTAGGACACGCATTCATTTGATTAAGAAAGGCCTTTCTAACAATCTATAAATAGCATCAATCTCCACCCCGCCCACCACGCCCACCCCGCCCACCACCAATTTCAGGACAGCAGTTTTATAGACGTTTCCAAGTATTCAGCAACAACCGCATTTTCCCCACTACGAATGCCAACCGTCTGCTTACCACCAAGGGTTGCTCGGTTCACAGTGAAGCCCGTTCTGGACCGCATGTTCCTCACGCGGTCCCGCCGTGACGTGACGACGCCAGCAACGCGAGCGTGCGCGGCTCCATTAGGGTATCGACTGGAGGGTGGGGCCCTGAAGTCTACAGCTGACCTTCATCACGGCCAACCTTCGGACATAGATGGTGCTAGTTGTCGAGGTCCGTGATGGATTTCGGGATCAGCTGACTCTACCTACACTACGCTGCGTGGCTAACTAGGTGCCACACCTACGTTTAATGAGTTTGTAAGTCACACTGGCCAGACCATCCCAGTGATCAGAAAAATCGGTTAAAATGTTGTTCTATGCTTCTCTCTCCACTTTTCTCCCCCTATCCATCTACCCACCCCCTTAACTGTCTCCTCCCTCTTCAGCACAAGCTTTTAAATCGATCTTTTTTCCGGAACACAAGACGACTCCCGATCAAGCTTCTCTATCTAGTATCTGCGCGAGTTTTTCTTTTAAATCCGACACAGAAGCAATGGCCATATACCATTCTTTTCTTAAATTAATATTTATTAATTCACGATAGGAACAGTTTATGAGTTTGTGATTTGGGAAACATGGAAAATGCAAAACGAATACTGAACGCCATATATATATATATATAGTAATTACCAGTCCTTTGTCAAGTATTTTCTTACTTTTGTTATATAGCCCTCTCCCGGCACGACGTTTAAAGTCCAACGATAATAACCTGAGATTATTTAAGAGTTTGAATACATTACCCTATCTTGAAGACGATACTGCCGAAAGGCTTCCGCCCTCCCCTACCCCCTCCCCCACCCCCCGAAATATCTGGAATACTGTATCTCACGAGCCCTGATTGAAAGAGAAATCTCAGAAATATGCAGGCGTTGTCACAAAATACTTGATACTAAATATACGCTAAAGGAGATAATGGAATATCAAGCGAAAATCAAATTCCATTTTTAAAGCCTAGCAAAAAAACCAGCAAACAAGCAAAATCAAAAACAGAAAAACAAACACAATTACAAGATAAAATACAACATATTCCGTTAGAATTCACTGGATCATTACATCCGGTTTACATTAAATAATTCGAAGAAGATACATTTTAATGTTGTTGGATTTCGTCCTTATCGATGATGCATTCAATTATATTTCAACTCGAGGAATTACTTCGTAGACTCTTCACTTTACGCGCAGTGACTTTGACGCGGCGTGCCTGACAACATAACCGTGTGCCCATATGGTGGCAACATTTTGAAGCGTCTTTTTGTTTGTAGGGGGTAATTAATTAAGGGGCTAAAATATCTTTTTCGAAAATGACAACACCGATACAACAACATGTACTTTGTTAAACGGTTATGTGCAATTTATGGTATATTTATGCTGTGCGAACATCTAGACTCAGAACTGTGGAAAGTGTACATCAGAAATAATGACAGTTGTCTGACGTTGCACCTCCTTGGTAGCCTTGTAGAAGTACAAAGTCATCTTGTGGTGAGACGAAATACTTCTTCCCTGTGCATACTGCTCTGTGGCCATGAGGCTCTGTAGTTGTAACCTACAAGAAATCGAAGCCAGCCTCGCCTGTAGCATTCCTTCACTCAGTTCCATTTGAAACTTCCTGTCTGTCCTTCTGGCTACCTGAATAGGTTTTTTTCCTGTGTCCATCAGGCGCGACACTTCGCTTTCTAAAAGAGATATGATGACGCACGGTTGGGTTATTTCTGGCTTTCAGCTGACCGATTTTCGTATCTGGACATTTTCCTGGATGAGTTTGTTTGAAAAGGATGTCTTCAGCAAAACGTTTTTTTAAAAAAACAGAATACACAAGTGCGCTTTAACTTTGATCGTCACCTTGCTTCTTTTGTAATACGCTGACGCGATGTGGCTTTTGAGAAGTTCTATTTAAAAGAGTGTGCATGACTGCACTCGCGCAGCTTCGCATGTGCATATATGTAATCAACTGTTAAAATTCATAATATCTGGCCTTATAAATTCTTGCACTGTGAGCAAGCGCGTTAGTGCGTCCATGGATGTGCGTGTGCATGTGTGCGTGCGTGAATGAGTGAGTGAGCGAGCTACAGAGCGAATAAGTTAAGAGGAGAGGGAAAGCCCTTCAATTAACCGAGAGCTTTATTGTTTTGTGTTTGCTTCTATAATGTTCCCACCTTGATAGACCTTAACAGGAAATCAAAGGCCCAGAACCGTTTTAGCATCCTATTGTATGAGTTTCCTCATTGCCTGTCGCTGGCCTTCTTTACAAACTCCATGAGACGCTCACGTCCAGCAAAGAGCAAGTTATTTTTAACCTTCGTGCTTACAGCGCACCCTCCCTATGTCCAGACTCCACCAGCAAAGAGACGTCCATGGCGCAGCAGCCTTGAGTGCTTGTCACCCAGACATATGGGTCGTGGGTTGTGAGTTCGTGTCTTATTCCTCCCTGAGTATGACTCCCGCTTACTACATTGGTCGTCTGGTTGAGATCTTTGTTTCACTCGCTATTATAGTGCACCTCGACTTAATAAGTTGTTGCCATTTACCGAAGGAAGCAATTTCTGGATACATTATTCAAACTCTGATCGGTAAACCTTCCTTACCCCGAAAAGGCAGAGGTACAGCACAAATAACAATATGAAAAACCAGCATTATTTCCCCTCCTTTATATTGTTGATGTGACGTTTAGTCAACACAAGAATACGATCTCTAGGAGATCATGTATGCCACAGAAGAGATGCTAGTTTAGTTACAATCCTTGACATTACACAGCTTACAATCTAGGGTTTTCACTTCTATGTCTTCTCTGATTAGTTACGCAAAAGTGCACTGGCAAAAAGTTACAAAAAATCTGTTTACACGGTCTACGGAAATTATCACCAGTCACCGTGATTACTTCGGGCTCACCGTAAGGCATTGGTCATTGTTGTCAAGGTAGCGACACAGGAAATTAGCCACAGCAGGCTGACAGTTTCTGGTTTGTGCTTGGAGAGCTTTCCCTTGAAACTCTTTCTTAACTAGGAGACTGTACGCCGTCATTCGCGAACGTGGCCATGTATACAGGTGTTTGTACCTGTACGAGTTCGGCGAACTAGGACAAACATTCGTCTTCTTAATAAAGGCTTTTTCTTCCTCCCGTTGCTAAGATATCAGCAAGCCGCTGGAAGGACATTCCTCTCCAGATTCTGGATCATCGAACTGGAAACTCGCCGGTTGTTCATGGCTGGCTGCACTTAACTTCCTTTACTGCCACCTCCCAATTGGCAGAAAAGTGCAGTTTGGCACGTCAGCAGCCCATGTCTGAGAGTGAGAAATGCTGCGGTTTGGTGTATCTCTGTGCTTTCTTTTTAAATCCCCCCACCCAGCTTAGTGCAGATTTGTGTAATGTAACTCACGGGAGGTTGGGTCAGGCAAAAAACAGTGAGGCGACTGCTGCTGTCATTCCATACACGCACCCACGCACACACACACGCACGCACACACACACACGCACACACACGCACACACACACGCACACGCACGCACACACACGCAGACACACGCACACACGATTCTGACATTTGGCCGATACATTGACTCTATTGACCAATAATCTGAATTCGTCGGCTCACTGTTTGAACGACTCAGCCCACATCGATGATGGTGAAAGGCACGTATAACCCTGGCCGATACTGTGCCTTAGTTTGAACAGACAGACAACATACACGTTGTTGTACACTTTGGTGTCTGGATGTCATTATATCCTTCTATGCGGAATGTGGTTATAGTTTGTGTCCGCACTGAGACAAAACACAAGAAAATGGTAGCAGCAGAGAATAAACTCTACGCAAGAAAATAAGTTTTCAAATATTTTGGAGTCCTTACTAACTGAAATGTACTAGTTGCATTCATTTATTTATTTATTGCTTGTCTTTTGCACCGGCGAAACTAATTTTGAAAATAATCTGGGGGTTCTCAAAACCTAAAATATAATATTCCCAAAACTTGTAAATGTATCGAATAAAACGCTATTTCAGAACGTGCTAGATATTTTTATTGCTTTGCGCGCCATCCACAGTCAGCTGACATTCCTGAGTTTCGCCTCACACCTCTCCTCTTTTGATGTGAGTCAGAGAAAATTTCGGCAAGGCTCAGAGCAAAAATATCGATCCGCCTCAACTGGCTACAAAAGGCTGCATTTCTGACGTGTCATAACAGGTTTCTTTTGATCATTCGCTAATTGTCAAGTGCTTCGATCGGAGCTAAAATTGGCTTTTAATAATGTAACTCCGTTTTCCTTCGTCTGCAAATGTTCTTTGTCGTATATGGTGTGGGCACTGCTGGCTTTTGAGACTAGTTCGTCTGAATTAGTGCCTCGATCGGCTTGCATCTTCCGCGAAGTACATTGCTTGCGATATAGAAATCATGCAACAGCAAGAAATTGTGCGCTAAAAATAAAAGTGAACAAAAGGACGGAGATTAGCAAAATAGCAGTTGTCCACTGCTGCTGATTGTCGTAAAGCTCAGCTATATTCCTGTTGTCTGATGTAACGACATGTTGCCCAGCGGATATCGAATCAGGTTACTGCATAGCTTCAACTGAATTTTAAAAAGCAAAATGTGTTGAAAGGAGACAACCCCTGGCCTGCGTCTTGAATCGCTAGGACTGAAAAGGCATACTGCAGCCGGCAGATCTTTCCTCGAGGGAGAGTGAGAGCATATCATGTTCCCGAGTGACATCACATTTAAGACATTTTAAAGACATTTTTTGTACCTAACCGTGTTCTTTTAGATATAGAGACCTTGTCAGAATATCAAAAATATTCATGTGTACAATAGTTTCTTTGACGTCTGTTCTAATAAACTCCAACATTTATTCTACGCGAGAAACCGGAGGACGAGTTACCAGGAACAGCTAATCGAAGTCCTTAAATTTTTGTTAACAAGGCTTATACTTTCGACATCGGTGGGATTTTAAAAAAAGAATAAAATGGTCCCCTGAGTCCTAAGTGCGCTAAAAGTTTAGACCTTAATTGTAAATTACAAGCTGGGTTTGTGCCGTTTCAAACCTACATCGTTTCTCAATAAACAGCTGTTTCCCATTTGACACAACTTTGTGTTACTCATACGAGTATGGTAGCATTACACGTTAGCCAAGCCTTCTGTCTCCCTACCCCCCAGCCCCACCCATAAAAGAAAAGATAAACTGGTCCTGGAGTCTTCGGACCAAGAAGTAACTGCTGCTGACGTCTGCGATCAACAACCTGTCACCTTTAACGTCCTTGAGTTGCCTGTACGTCTGCAACGGAGTAAACTTTTTTTCTAATTTCATTTGGAAATTAAGTGCATTCCCATGTACAGGGGAGAAGAATTGCTTCCGAAATGAGCTAGCTCTCGCCGTAATAATGCAGCGATATATATATATCTATAAAGTCCTGGGATGACCTAAATGTCATGAGATGACCTGGCGGAGAGGAAGGCCGACAATTCGGAGAACACAGATGGCAAGAAGAGAAAGATGAAGACAAAAAAGAGAAGGACAAGAAAGAAGATTTCAAACAGAAAACCTAAGACAGAATGAGGAAGTTTGAATAAAAACAAGAGAGAAAATTAGTATTCGTAATGGTTATGTTGGCACCAGGCAAAGGGAACCAGGGGTTTCCTAAGCGTAAGTTGGTTTTGTCTTCTTCAGTTCTGTTTATTTGGGGTTTTGTTGTTTCTTCCGCGACCAATTTTGTCTTTTGTTATAATTTCACGAATATTATGAATAAAATCTGCAAACTATGACCAAGCACATTTGCCGATCGATGAATGTAAGAAAGTTACTTCTTATAATTATCTGCTGAAGCTGCAGTTTTTCTGAGCATCTGTCTACACCTGGAGGCAGGTTTCGCAAAAGATCACCCCCGTGCCTTCTCGTCGTTTCCAAAATGAACTCTTCATTTACCCCTCTCCGTTATCTCTGACCGTGGCCGGCCTGCGAGACTTTGTACGATGTTTGGCTAGCGGGCGAGTGGTCCCGAGGTCTGTAACACCCACGCCCAGCCCCTCAAGGCCGATCTCGTGCGACTCTACAGACGATGGCAGATTATCCCCGGCGACTGCTGACCCCAGAGGAATTTCCGGCGCTCTGCTGTTTCCCCTCCGGCTTCTGTGGGCAAGCCAAGACGATCTGCCTCTCGAGACTCCACGGCCTCTTCTTTCGCCCACAGACGGTGGCTGTCGAGCGCATCACTCCTCCTCCTCCTCCCCTCTCTGTCCTCCTGCGCCAACAGCAACCCCACCCTCACTCCCACCACGCCAATAGCAGCACTTCCTAAATACACCTCATGCCCACCCCACTGTCACGCCCCTCCCGTTAGCGTCTTTATCTCGTGGCGTGGCATGAAATTGTATTGTCGTCAGGTTTTCGCGAAGTCAGCATAAGCTCTCTATTCCTATCACTCTCGATTCCTGTCACTCTCTGTTCCTATCACTCTCTGTTCCTGTCACTCTCTGTTCCTATCACTCTCTATTCCTGTCACTCTCTATTCCTATCAAGAGAAGAAAACGAGCAGATGTGGAAACACTTTATTTTTCTTGGCTTGCATTAAAAAAATACCCGGGGCCCACCACATCACAACATTTTGCATGAAAAGCTTGGCCACCTGTCCAGCTCTATGACGAGAAGGTCATGACGGAATGTCCACAGAAAAGATTGTTTGACACTTTACAACGCATCCATGTCTTAGCAGATGGCACACAAACATCCGGTGATGACGTGCATATACAAATATATGACGTCATGCAACATTCAGAGTAGCCACGTCAGATGACATAGCTTGTAAACAAGTGTTTGTGAAGTCAGGACAAGTGTGTCGTGTGAACAAATGCTGATTTTCTGTGCAAACACGCGTTTGTATAGTGTGGTGGAAAACAAAACAAGAACACCATCATTATTTGTTTCGTACAATTATAGCAGTCGTCTGTAACACTTTACAAAACTTTGCTGGCGCTGATGAAACAGACAATTAAGGTCTTTTAAAAAACAGTATACAGCAATACGGACAACAAGATTTCTTTACAAGCAAAGCTTTCCAACAAAATTGAAATACCCGATCCATTTTATCACCCAGCTTAGCTTGCTGATATGACACGCCTCGCCAGGCAGATCCAAAGTAGTGCTTCTTATAACAAGCACGTAAAATTCTAAGGATAAATATTTTCAGACTACATTTGCAGTCCACGTCAACACGCGCTCACGCCGTCCATCGTCTAAAAGTGCAATACACTAGTGTTATCGAGTAATGTTTGACTATGTGGTTCGCGTGGTATATTGTGACATGCGCACCAGTGTGTGAAGTACGTGTGCATTGTCTAATGCGACGTGGATTTTTACAAAGTGTCGTATTACATTTGTGTAAGAAAATGTTTACAGTGCAGGTCTCGACACTCACTGACTTCCGATATTTGCCCGTCCGGGCAAGTCATCATAAATATTGCTTTTTGAATGTGACCAGCATAGGGCCCGACAACACTAGCTACTTTGAAAATATTGAACAAATGGTTGGAAATATTTACTTGCCCGGTCGGGCGAGTTGTCCGAAATGCGTACTGGCCCACAGCCCAGTTGAGCCGTCTCGTGCAACTGGCCAACAAGTAAAGCAAATTGTAGCACATATATTGTGTAATCTGCCCAGCATTTAAAAAAAAGCTAGCTATAGGCTTTTCCCATTCTGTCCAAAACTCTGAACAGCCGGGAGAGAACAGACTATAGCATCGCACAGACCGGTGCGACTTGTGGAGGGAGGGCAAGGAACTTTCGAGGTGACAATCTGCTCATCTGTTTGCATGACAGCGCATGAGTCTTCCACTTTAACCTTTGTGCTAGCACAAGGTCAGAATATTGTTGACCTTCACCTACAACTTTGCACGTGGTAGAACACAACGCCTAAGACACCCAGACGACCCAGTCCGAGAAAAGCCGGGACGAAAATCTCGGAACGAACAATTTACGAAGCACGCACACCACACTATCTCTTTACATTATT
Organism: Lanistes nyassanus; assembly: GCA_004794575.1. Lineage (NCBI taxonomy): Eukaryota > Metazoa > Mollusca > Gastropoda > Architaenioglossa > Ampullariidae > Lanistes > Lanistes nyassanus. The sequence goes on from SMGT01013570.1 coordinate 75,759, forward strand.
GCATATCCCAGGGAATATTTTTGTGCAATGTTTTTCCCTACACAATAACGACGAAGCGGAAGAAAAATGTTGGGGAAAGGTCATGCTGGCTGAGGATTGCGCTGTCGCGGAAAGTTTACAGCTGCTGTAAACTTACATAGTTCTACATATTACAGGTGCAGACTGCCTTAAACAGCAGGTGAACCTCACCACAAACTTGCTTATGTGACTAATACGTACAGCATGCACTGATGTACAGAGTGGTAACAAAATGTTATTATCCGTCATCTTTTCACTATCCTTCGATTACTTACTTATATCTTGGAAGTATCGCAAGCTGCAATTAGCAACAGACTTACGTATGTCAGAATTTTGTTTAAGACATGTTACAATTTCGTAAGCAAGATATCCAGACAAACACAAATATATGTATATATACATGTATGTATATACATACATCTTTTGTGATTGTGATAAACTCTTTTGAATCCAAATGCTAACAGTTACTCTGTATAATTACTGTAAAATTACTAGCATCAGACATAACGGTAAGGTTAACATTGAAAGAGCAAAAGGAGTGTAATGACAGGGTCAGTAAATTTTAAAATGGTTCAGAAAATCTTTGTTATTACCCTGTAAGCATGAAACAACAGTCGTGTGAAAAATTCAACACGAGTTCCACGTGCAGTGCACATATACAAGGTTAAAAATAGGTAGGCGAATAGACACAGTTGTAGAATTACTCGTATGTACATAAGGCGGCTATATATGATTTTGTCTCTGAACAGCTTTTTGACAAATGAACAGCTCTTTAAGTTAGGAAGAAAACTGTACAAATGGTGTTCACTATAATTTCTGCGGATATCATTTAGGTGGGACACACTGAGATAATATCACACCTAGAGTATCTACAACTGCGAACACAGCCATCGAATTCCGTCTGGCAACCCAGCAAGACACAATGGCTTGAAAGTTCTGGAAACGATTTATCTGTCGGTACAACGAGAGTTTTCAATCACCAAAAACAACTTTGTGGAAATGTGGAAACAATTGCAGCGGGTATAAAATAAAGTACATATTTTTAAAATTCTATAAAAATTAGTAGGTATCGTGATATTATAAGGACATTTCCTAGCCTTAAAAATGAAGCAAAATCTTTATTCCTGTATTTTAATTCCACCTCCCTAAACTTAACTGAGGTTTGACGTTAAGTCAGTAAACGAAAAGAGACATAAATCAATTTATATCTTAGCAGTCAAGATGTCTAAACTAAACACAGACTGGTAAAAATGTAAAACCGACAGCAATATTTACATGTATATCCATGCTCATAAATACATTGTCACATAATTATAGAGCCGTAGGCTATGTACATCGTGCCTATATTATGCTAAAGCACAGAGAGTACTTAAAACCACTCCATTTAGAGAATTGAATAACTTCAAGTTTAAAGTTTTATCAAAATATATTTGTTTTGCGTCAAGCACAAGGCGGGAAAACGAACCGTTTGTTTTTTGTCACTGCCCGTATGTTGTCATGCACACTGTGTACAGCTGTCTTTTAATTCAGCGATTCTGAAATCCCTAGATGCTCAGTTATAATTTTTAAAAAGTCAGGAATTTCCTGTTACGAAATGTTGGCACAAATGTTCGTTAAAACTTTGTCAGTGTCAAATAAAAATGCTTGCTTTCGTTGCACACGCAACAGTCGATAGTTAATATCTTTTGAAACGATCCATCGTAACTCTATTGCCACGGCTGTCTCAAATGAAGGACGATTTATCAATCTTCTGCAATCAGCTTAGGGTTCGTTCATAAAAACTGCACTGAGCTGTGGATCAAAAGTTCGTTACTCTTTTATTCTGCGGAATGCAATAAGTATATCGAGCGAAAGGCATAACGATTTTCCTTTTCCAGTTCTCTGGCTTTGAAGAAAGCAGGCTTCGTGCTGTGGAATGGGTAAGAAGACGTCACTTGAATTCGACATACAAGCAGGATGGCGTTGGTCTGTATAAGTACATTCTTCTGTTAATTTTTACCTCGAGAAGATAAAGGAATGTTCTGACGGATGGTCCCCTAGCCACTGCTGTATGTTGCAGGAGAGCGGTCTATGTCCCAGACAACTGATAGCATACTGCCTTCACAGACACTAGCAGGATAGGTGGGGTAGGACCGGTGTATCAGGTCACAGTTTCCCAGCGGCTGAGCAGGATATCAGTCCCTCGCGCATGACTACACAAGCCGCTGGGTTAATCCGCTGTGACGTCATGAAAAGTGACTTGGGTGCGTCAGATCGTGATAAAAGAGATCGGCTCAAAGCCGGTATGGTGCTCTCAGTACGCTGGTGTTATATTATTCTCTCTCTCCTCTTTTCTCTACTCTTCTTACTCTCTCTCTCTCTCACCCACGCAAGCACGCACGCACGCCCACACACACAGGTATTGCATAAGCGCTCAGATACATATTTCGTTTCTCCTCTCCTCTACTGTTCAGTGTCGTCTCTGTCTCTGTCTCTCTCTCTCTCCCCACCTTCTCATGACTTCTTTGTCAACGGCTTTACGTTTGAAGTCAAGCATTTTCTCGCAGGTAAAGTCTCGCATGGAAATCAAAGCGTTGTACAGGACAAACGCATTTTCGAGATCACTTACACTGTTCTGATCCACCGCTGGTCTGACCACGAGGAGACCAATCAAGAAAGTCCATTGATTTTCATTGCTAGCGTTTCAGTTCAAAGCAAACAGTAAACGTACATACTCCCCTCACACTCTTTCCAGTCCACTTAAGCCATAAATAAATAAATAACCAGCCGCCGCCGTACTCAGCTGAACATGGAAAGATTCGCCCCACCAACGGTTTTTTTTTTCGCGAACAGTGAGGAACTGACCATGTGACAGTGCGGTCAGCGCCAGTTCTCACCACTGAGTCCAAAGTTTGAGCAGCGAAATCCGCTCTCCTCTTGTCAGCTCTAGCTGGCTCTTTGTGCGTCTGTTGCCCTGAAGACGATGAGCACAGCTCACTGCTGTCACCACCATTCGTGGCAGAAAAATGGCCGCGTAGTTCTGCAGCGCCAAAAGGGTCGGATGCCAGAGGGCGCAACTTCGCCCCGCGCACGGGGCGGGCCTCATACGTTCTTCAGCATGATGTTGGGCAGGGCGTTGCGTCTCCGTCGCCACTGGCCCAGGTTGTGTGTCTGGTGTCGCAAGTGCTGTACCCAAGTGTTCGTCTCTTTAGAGTCCTCTGCCTGCAACAGACACATGACAGACTCATTTTTATCCTAAGGTCTTTGGTCGTCCAACCCCAGAGATAGCATGTAGTACGCTCACTGATCGAAAACTAGTCGTTCATACCACTAGTTCACCTAAGACAGTCGAGCGTAAGTTAATTTAACGAAACTCATGTCTGCCAACAAAGCAAGTTCGCAGACCGTATACCAATCACACTGCAAGTTCACAAAGTATTTCTTTCAGTTATGTCAGTTCACGTAACTCTCTGATAATGCACTCTCTTCCAAGTGGCTAGTACAGGCTTAGGAACAAATTGTAGTCCTGCAACAGAAACACCAGAAGTAAGATCAGCAATTCTTGAGTAGAACTGCCAACTTCTGAGTGTCCTTGCGACAAGACCTGAAAAGAACTTACGAAAACGCACCTTAAATATGTAGGCCTCTCTGCCCCACTCCTGTAGCTCGAACACTTCATCGCAGTCTGGATCGACTGTCACAACGCATTTGTCGAGCAGAAAGGGATCCTGTTGAATACGGGTTCAGACATTATCGTACAGCGGCAAAACAGATAGCATGCAAGTAAAATAAATTAAAGACTTTCTAACAGGATCTACTTCGGCAAATATTCGTCGATCTAAGACTCTTTGACACCGGTCTCATACAGTTTATCGAACAGCAACTTTCATGTGATTCTTAAGAACTCGGCGAACATGATTGTGTTCGGTTAAAAAGAAACATCTTTACTGTTCGTAATTCAAATTCATATTAGGAGCCATATATTATTTATAACCAACATAGTCTACGTGGATAGTACACATAAAGGTTTTCATGGACATATTCTACACAAACGCGAAGTTGGTTAAAACACCCCACATAAAACTTATTCTAACTGTGCAGATGTCATGTGTTTCGGAAGTAGATAGGCTAAATTATTTTTGATGTGTATAATGGACAGGTTAGGATAGTAAAGGTCAGCTACATAAAGTGGAATACACATTGGCCAAGTTAGGATAGCACAAGTAATCTAAGTACAATGGAATACACATTGGCCAAGTTAGGATAGCACAGGTCAGCTAGGGACAATGGAATACACACTGGTTAAGTTAGGATAGCAGAGGTAATCTACGTACAATGGAATACACATTGGCCAAGTTAGAGAGCAACGATCAGCTACGTGAAGTGGAATACACGTTGGCCAAGTCAGGATAGCAAAGTCAGCTACGCAAAGTGGAATACACACTGCCCCAATGAAGACACCAAGGGTAAGCTAAGTAAAGTGGAATACACACTGCCCCAATGAAGACACCAAGGGTAAGCCAAGTAAAGTCAAATACTCACGCGGACTGCCTGGTATTTGCCGTTCTTCTCCCTCACCAGCACCATGGCGGCTTGTTGCACTTGGAGGGAGGGTCTGGTGATCAGTCGGTCCATCTCGTGTGACAGTTCGTGATGCGACTGAACAAAAAGACAGACGTGCTGACATTTCACCTCATGCATGTGAACCATTTCTGGAGGGTGAAGCAGGGCATACAATCAGACTCGAGAGATGTGCGACAAATGCAGACAAAAAGAAAATTCTTCCCTCAGTGCGACGCGCAGATAACGAGCCTGCCTAATTCTGATTGCGGTTTCAATTTTACGATAAAATTGGAATCTGATTATTTCACATTCAAAATTAAAAACAAAGTTTAAATCTGGGGGGGGGGTCTTTTCAAAAACATTAAGTGTTCGATATTTCCGCCGAATGTTTGAACAGACACGGTCGATTAAAAAAACCCACATATGATAAAAAGATAGGCAGCAGAAAGGACTTTTTTGTGGGGGGGGGGGGGCGTTACAATGTCTCACCTGTCCTATGGTCAGTAGCACAGCATGGACAGGTGTAAACTTGATACTACGACATCTCTTGGCGGCCCACGTGTGATCTGGAGGCTGCGCGTACCACATCCTTGAAGTGGCCAGCTCACTGACCTCCTTCTTGCTCCACCCCAGCACCTCCAGGGCCACCTGTCGGGACGAAGAACAGAAGTGATTCGGTGAAAGGGTGGATGGGTGAATGTCGGTGGGTGAGCAAGCGAACGAGTGAGTGAGTGAGTGAGTGAGTGAGTGAGTGAGTGAGTGAGTGAGTGAGTGAGTGAGTGAGTGAGTGAGTGAGTGAGTGAGTGAGTGAGTTTTTGATCGAAAGAAAAAAGGCAATTAGAAATCTTATTTAAAGCAAACGAAGAATTTTAGGGTGCTAAATTCAAGAAACAAAGCAAAGTTTATTTATAACATTCTTTGGGAAACAAAATCCTACATAGACACATCGTGTTTTCGTGACGCTCACCAAAGGAATCCAGCACAGCTTTCGCCTGTTGTGTCTGCGTTATATCTGGCTGGTTTTTTTAAATTTTTCGCATAAGGACACTTTCTGTCATTAAATACGAAATCTCCTGATAGTTTTCACGCTTCTAGTTACAAGATGCGCGCAGCACGCGCGTAGACACGGACTCTGGTGTGCAACAGTCCGTTCATGTTATTCTTCCCCCTCCCCTTCCAAACCATGTGGGCGTTGAACGGTTCGAGTGTTCAGCTCAGAACAGCAAGTCTGCTCTGCGCGTGGTCGTCCGATACATGCGCGTTACCTGGCTGTGCGGCTGCCTTTGAAGTAATAGGATCATGACCACTTTTGCACCAACCCAACAGCTAGCGAGACCCGCTTGGTCGCGCTAGAAGCCTGTTTTTTCGGACAGGAAAGGGGCTTAGACGTAATGATTCAGCCTTATCAACCACAATCGCGAGCTGGTCACGTGCGCTCCGCCACGAGCTGCTTGTGGCACCACGTGAGATTATTTTGTCAACCTCTTTGATGTCTGACGAGGGGACATAACTGATGAACAGCGCTGGGATGTCTGACAGTACTTCTTCATTTATTGTGTGAAATAGTCTGACGGACGGGGTGCAGACAGACAGAGACAGAAAAACCGAGACACAGACAGACAGACAGACCGAGACAGAAAAACAGACAGAGACACAGACAGACAGACAGACAGACAGACAGAGACAGACAAGCAGGCAGGCAGGCAGGCAGGCAGACGCACGCACTTACCCTATTAACTTCAAGTTTCTCTGTCAAACTATATCTTCGAAGATGGGACTGCTTTCGCTTGATACGAACGCTGCCGCTTCCTTTAGCTTTCTGTGAAGAAGAAAAAGAAATAGGTCCTTTAATTATCGAAGATTATTCAACAGCGACTGAGTGCAACCAGGATGCAACCAGGCAAACGTATACCGTACAATGTCTGCAAGGATCTCTTTTTAAAAAAAAGGATTGTCACGAGGGAGTTTGGGGTCGGTAAGCGAGACAGTACAACCAACCAACCAACAAGCAATAAACAAAACGTTAATCTGGTGACTATGTTTTGGTGTTCCTTAGAACTCTAGTCCCAGACAGCGCAGAGAAGCCGATGGATGTGCGCATGCGTGCTGTGGTGTGGACGACAACGAGCCACTCACCGCATTGATGTGGTTGAGAATGTCCTCAAGCTTCTGCCGCGCTTCCCGGATGTCCTCTTTGTCCGGGTGGCTATCCGAGGTCGCCTTGTACAGGCGAGTCAGCAGCAGAGGGTACCTGGTGACGAGAGACGGACAGAATGCAGACTTCCGCACACAAGGAGGAGGAGGAAAGGGCAAGAAAGGGGAGGGGGTAGGGTGGGAGGTGCAACAGGAAGAGGAAGAGAACAAGATAATGAGAAAGAGAAGCTTGCTTCTTTGCTGGGTTTCCTCCAGCGAGCCCGCAACTATAAAAATACATTACGGCAGACTAGTGGCTTTGTGAATAGGTCGTCCATATACAATACACACGACCGCGGTTGAAATGATTTGAACCCATGCCCCACCGGTCTTACTGCTTTGGTGACAGGTAATTAGCAATTGTTCAGGACCGACATCCCGAAGGAAAACAAGCAGAAGGACTAAAGAAAACAAACTAGGATGGAAGGGGTTAAAGAACGTGAAGTTTCAGGTAAGAAAGACGGCAAAGAAGATGAGAGATGAGACAGACTACACTATTTATTAATTAATTAATTAATTTATTGATTGATTGATTGATTGATTGATTGATTTAGAAAGCACTTTTACATGGCCAGACTCCATTCCGTTTGAAGGCGACACGTACTTTAGGTAGTTACCCAAATATGGGGCTCTTATCTTTATTCGTACACTCAAGCGCCCACAAGACTCACTTCATGATGCGCTGCACGGGCACCATGAGGAAGGATTTGAGGTGCATGCGCCGCAGGAGGCCGTTTTCCGTCTGCGACACCTGCAGGAAGATGCGCAGCAGTTCGCGGTCTCTCTCCATCTGCTCGAGCGCTGCAGAGGCGGCCGCCTGCAGACAGACAAGCACATTGATCAAGTTGCGTGCTGCACGTGCAGTTGCTGGTTGGCCGGCAACCTGCATGACGTCATCAATATGGTGCGGCGTCTGAGGATTTGATCTGTCATTCGTTTTGTCAACCTTTGAGCACGGTTATCGCACGTGGCGACAAGCGGAGTGACAAATCAGAGAATTGTTCAACCTAACTGATACCGCCCGTCACGCGAAAGATTCCATCCACTCTTGAGTCCGTCAGCTTGTATACATGCTCGTGCTTGTGTGTGCGCGTCTGCATGAGTGCCTTCTCTTACGCGTGTTATAGTACACTGCTCAAAAGAATCGAAGGACCAGCTGCACTCTGGCAGGCAGTTTGCACAAATACAACGACTCGGTGATGCTGATCGCAACAAGGCGATTGGGTGGCTGCAGGAAGTCAGTCGTCATTTGGGAGCCTTCCATTTAGCTGCAACTGGGCTCAAAGCATCTTGCAGTGCGACCTGACCTGAGACCTGAAGCCGGCTCATCGCGCTGCTCGGCTGGCCTGGGCCCGGCATCATCTGGTTGGACACGTCAGCAGGGGGCCAGAATTCTCTTCACCGATTCCAACTTTGTCAGATCGTTTCACTACGGTAGAATCCGCGTCTGGGGGGTGGGGAACAGGGTGAGCGTTATCGTGATGCCACTATGAGCGAACGTGAACCGATTTGTGGCGCGTCCCTCATGGTTTGGGGAGGAAGGGGCATGGCCTACAGGTCGCCCTCAACAGTGTGCGAAGCAACCTGACTGGCAAGGTCTCCAGGGATGACATTCTGCAGCCCCTCGCACTACCAGAGCTGCAGGCGATGGGATCAGGCCCCAATCTCCAGGATGACAAGGCGAGACCACACAGGTCTCGGGTCGTGCCCGCCTTCCTGCGGCAGCAGTGACTCGCAAGGACTGGCCACCAACAGTTCGCCTGATTGAGCATTTGTGGGATGTGCTGGGGCGATGCCTTTGGGCAAACCGCCCACCGCCAGCTCTTCCTTTTATGCATCAGCAGGAGTGGCAGACGAACCCCCAGACGACTCTAGGCACATTGGCTCCGTCCATGCAAGTCCTTGCTCGCGTGCAGGCCAAATGGAGGCCACACACTTTTTAACGTTATTCTGTGCTGATAAAGCTCTGACTTTTGTCTTTCATGACAGGGAATCTTGCTGTTAAAATGAAAATTGCCGCTGAATCTGTTGTTGGTCGCTACGTAAATGAATGAGATACACTTAAGCTTTATTGGGACTACCTATTTGCGCTATGTCATCACGAAGCGCCGGCAGATTGCACTGGTCCTTCAATTCTTTTGAACAGTATATATTAATAGTAATTGTATATAAATCTGTATATAAATACGCTTGCCTTTATACATCTTTGTGTTGATGTCTTCAGATGTCTTTTCTATAAGAATAAGAGTCTGTGTGCGCCAGCGAGCATAAAGTACATATAGATAATATGAAAGTTGGTTTCTGGAATCATGTTGCTCGAACAGTTTCTTTCCAAGATTTAGTCCTCTTGTGTAACTTTATGCAAGTGTCGCTTACTATAGAATGTCAGTGCGTGGAGGGAGGGCGGCGTTCACAACAGCTAACAACAGGTAAAACTGCTCACCTGGTTGATGCAGTAGTTCTCGAAGGCTGAAAACATGCTGGACGATTCAATGAAAAGGCCGCCTATGTCCACTGTATTCAAATCCTGCAATCAGAGGAAATTAAAACCATTACAGCCTATACAGCAAACACTGGCCCCACCCCCACCCCCACCCCCACCCCGTGTCTTTCAACAATCTTATGTAACAGCGAGATGATCGTATGTTAAAGGTAAACAATCAGTCAACTATCAAACTTCCAACGTACGGTGATGAGCCCCGAGATTACTTTTGTGTCTCGGGGCCCGAGCTACCAGACCTGACAGACACCGTGACGGCAAGCGCCATTCGATTGGGAGACTAATGGTTTAAAAGAAAAACAAACTAACAAACTTTTGATTAACGGCGTGTTATCGGAGCCACGGATCGACCTGCCTGGAAATGTTTAGTCACGTGGTGCAAAATTTCAAGTAAGCTAGTAATTGCCCATTGATTTCCGTCCAGTCTCTTAGCCACGGCTTTGGCGAAACCAGCTTCGGGTGACGCACAACGGTTAATGAATTCATCGAACCAGTGGTACTCGGTGATCTCCCCTGCAGGCACGGAGCTTGGACACCAGGTGGAGTCTGGGGTGACTGCATCTCTTCTCGCACAGAAGGGGTTTTATTATTATTTTATCGATACGTTAAAAACATTTAACATTGACGTGTATTATTTTAAAGCAACGTTACATGGGGAGAATGTGGCAGTTGAATTTGGGTGCTGTAGTCTAGAAAAGAGCCGCAATTTTTTTTACCCCAGAAAGATAGAAAAAAAAGGAAAAATAACAAGAGATGGGAGAAGCAGGTTAACTGCGTGTCCAGAATATGGGTCTTCCGGCAATTACATGATTTCGATGTAAAAATTAGTGTAGAGTTGTCACACACGGGTGGCATTACGACCGTGAAAGTGCTCAGGAAATTAAACGGTTCCATCGAACGTTCAAAAATTCGGGATGTCATTTAACAGGACAAATACAGGGCTTCTGTGTCACGCGATCGACGACGCGTTCATTGCCACATAAGGGACCACTGCTGCAGAGTCGTGAGCACGCATGAGTGCGCGTGAGTGCGTGTTCGTTAACATATGCGTCTGACTTTGCGCATGCACGCGAATGAGAGACCAGGTTCGGCAAACTTAGACGCAAATTCGTCCAAGAAAGAAACGCCTCGACTTCTCCGTATCACCTTTGTGTGAATCCTGACTAATTATTAGGCCTTACGTCGCAGAGTAGTTAGACATCTTAAATCCGACCATCAAATCGAGCCCTTGACCAGCTCAGTTCAAGACACATGACACAGCAAAAATGACACACAAAAAGCCTGTCGTGATCTGTGATTTTTAATAAAATCTATTTTTGAAAAAGGCACACCCACGTGTGGCTGCTTACGTTCGGAAGTAACTAAGCTTATTTAGAAAAGGGAAGGCCTTGGATATTTTCGAAGTACTTTTACTTTATCCTGAAGACCTTTCCTGCAATAAGGACGTCCATCCTTCCTCGGGAAACGACCAGAGGATCATCCCTTCATAAATTATTCAACATCCCCCGCACTCACATGGCGAAATCTATCCCCCACGTGCAACTAGCGTCTACCATCCTGTAGGCCTGGTACACGTGGTGACAGACAAAAAGTGTAATGTCGAAGGTCATGCCCCTGTCGCGTGCAATACCATAAAAATTACCGTCTACCAAGTCGATTTGTCCCAGGGTGACGGGTACTCAGGCTGTCTGAGCTACTGGCGAGTAGGAGCATGAAGTTTGTGGGGATCAAACCCAGTCTTATCTTCCTAAGGCCTTTCTCGCTACTAGACCAGGAGTGGGGAAAATATAGTGGTCCGGGGGCCTATAGCCACTCGAAATCTTCCAAACTCATTAAAAATCACAGATCATTAGGCTGTCGGGTGATTTTTTTTCTCTCTCTCTCTCTCGCCAGCTGCTGCAGGCGTTAGTATTAGTCTGTATTTACCTGATGGCAGATATACTCCACGCACAGCAGCAATCGATCATGGATGGAAGTCTGTTTGTAATTAAAACCCCTTCCAGACAGGTACAAGAGTTTCCTAATTTTTCAAGGCCGTAACTGAGAGGTCCCATGTACTTGCTATTGTCTGTGTATCTTACAGTGTTCACCGAGATTGGCTGTCATTTTTTAAAAACATTGGTCTAATCAAGAGAACAAATCCTAGTTCCCTTACCTCATCTTGAGCGCCCGCAGCTTTCAGTAACGCAGACCGAAGTTTCTCTGTGAACTGAGCGTTACTAGATATGAGTTCTTCCAGGTTGATAAACACCATCTCCAGCTGGTCAGCGTTCAGCAGACCTGTCGTCTGCATTGGCACGTAGAACTCCTGTAACAACAGCAGCAGACGAAACGTGGTAACAACAGCAGCAGACGAAAAGTGGTAAGTCTGGGGGATAACGTCATACCTATCCACGACTGATAATCGTTACACTGTGCAGACTTGCTGAATTTTGCTGCGGTGATGTACGCTAGGGCTCCATCGTTACGTTGATAGCATTTTCTGAAGTAATATCTCCGTTCTTCTGCGCAAGCTTGAATAGCTTATAGCGTCCTGTATATTTCAATAATACGTAAAGCCTCGATAAAAATAGAACACGCTGCACGCGCAACACACCTCCTGCATGGTTCCGGTTCATTGCTAGAATACCACACTAATACTGTGCTTTGGGTACGCGTAAAAGTGACTCGTTATTCGTGACTATGGTTTGACGAGTCTGTTGGGTACGTGTAAAAGTGACTCGTTATTCGTGACTATGGTTTGACGAGTCTGTTGGGTACGTGTAAAAGTGACTCGTTATCCGTGACTATGGTTTGACGAGTCTGTTGGGTACGTGTTAAAGTGACTCGTTATTCGTGACTATGGTTTGACGAGTCTTTTGGGTACGTGTAAAACTGACTCGTTATTCGTGACTATGGTTTGACGAGTCTGTAATCCGTCGAAAAGCCACCGTAACTCGCTGATCATGTACGCTCCAACATGCGCCAAACTGAGAATGAACCGGAAATTAATCAAACTATCACGTGATACAATGCGTTACGTCAGCAGACTAGAAGTAGGCCGCAGGGTACAGAGGCCTATTCTGGGATCACGTCTCCATTGAATCGGATCAAAAAAAAGTGGTTCAAAACACTTGGAACTACTGCCCTTAATAAAAGAAGCCCTGTATCCTGTTTCGACCGAGAAATTTTGTACTGTGTCTACTGAGCAATGCTCCCCTTGCCATGTCTCTGACCAGGGGGGGGGGGGGAAATCCAGTTCTGAAGAAACTAAATTTTTGAAGCACGGAATAGGGAAGATTTTGAGCAATGAAAGTACAGAAAAATCGGGAGGTTGGACTTTTGTCGCGCCCTAATCATTTCCCCCCCCCCCCATGCCCCCCATGGGCAATAGTCGATTTCAGAAGACTGACTGGTTCTTTGTGAAATCAATTTCATACATGAAGCTCTGCGTGGTGTCTACCGGCTGAGCATAGGCTTGCAAGAAAATCTCGGCCAGGAACACGACACAGAAAACTGGTCTCGTTGGGTAGGTCGGCATAAGCTGTTTTCATCTGACTCTCGCCGCGCCTCAGACAATCCTTTGGCTGGTTTTTCTGCAAAGCTCTGACGAGCACCCGTCGACAGGGAAAGCCGCAGAAAATTAACCCGCTTGGTGACCTTAACACTAACCCCGCACTCTTCGAGGCAATATGCGTGGGCAAAAACTGCTTGAAAGAACGGTGTCTGGAAGTGTGGGGATACAGGGCAGTAAGGGAATTGGGTAGCTTCTGATATAATGTTTCTTTTTTTAAAAAATAAAAAAAAATAAAATATTCTTTTTCTCATTTTTCATTCTGGTTTTATCAGACGTTAACAGCTGTAATCCTGTAACACGATCTTTCAACGTATCAAGATCAGATGTTGTGTGTGTGTGCGCGCGCGCGCACAGGCATAGGTCATTCGTGGACAGTCTTCATCAAAGTGAAACGTGCCGGCATACGTGCAGCTGTAGGCCCCTACCCTTCATCTGGCAAACGCTTGCAAGATAAGGGGGCAGAGAGGTAATAGTTTTCACTAGGGCTTTTAATTTACCAGACAGGAAATAGCGGCCATTTCCGTTTCGTACTGCCAGAAGACGAAAAACAGCTATTTACACTTATAGATAGATCATGCTGTTAGTACAGTCAAGCATTGATCTCTAGAAAGCTGACATTCATCCTCTATTTTTAACCTTGTAGAAGTTCAAAAGATCTGAAATGTTACAATACACAAACACAAACATCGAGGTTTACACCAGTAATTTCAACAAGCATGGATTGTTATTCAGGGAAGAAAAACCCATGTCTGAAAAATAAAGACCGGTTTCGGTACTTTAACAATTATTCCCGAAAACAAGCATTTCATCTCGACCCCAACCCCCCTACCTCACCTTAAGAAATTGTCGCTATTTGGCTAACCAAAAACCATAGCTGACTCTCAGATAAAAATAGTCGCCACTGTGAACCATCTTCAGATTTCCAAACTTTAAACTGAAACAGCTTCATGAGAAGACAGTTTAGTACACGGGAAATGAAAACAAGAGGCTGGAACGGTCGCGCCACAATGCGTCACGCTGTCGTGACGTCATTGCACAGCAGTTTGCCTGCCGATTCTGTAGGGCGCAGCAACTCTTGCTGAAATAGCTGCTGAAAACCTACGTCTGCGCATGTGTAGAGCAGTGTTTACACCATCAGTCCCAGAGTTCCCTTTATCAACTGTCACCTTTTGTCCGGCTATCAAGGGCTCTGGTCTTCATTCAACCTCTTTTTTTTGGGGGGGGTGGGTGGTGTGGAGGGGCAGCATCAGACAGGACCGATGCTGTATGTAAACACATTTAAATACTGTTTTGGATAAGTTCGGTACCCGTGACGATCAAGTAACTCTCTTCCAGTGGCATCCCATCTCAACAATCGACAGTTGACCATCTTGTCCTTTGAAAGTTCGTTCCACCATCATAGATCAAGCCCTTTGTTTACTGTGTGTACATTTAATGGTCACGAACACGCAAAGCTGATCATTTGCACTCTTGATGAACAGCTGACCAGCCTTCAAATCAGCAGTAAGTCCGTATGGAAGGACTAGTATTGTTAAATCAAGAAACCTTGATATAACGCCAGTATAGAAGTACAGGTTACAGCACAAACACACCGTACGGCCTAGCATATGAACAACGCACGTAGTACGAATGTACGTACGAGACTTCGCGACTGCTGGCACACCGTCACGACATGGAGACACCCACACACGCTTTCATAAACATTTTCTCTCTCTCTCTCTCTCTTTCTCTCTCTCCTTCTCTGCAATCTTTCGCTGCGATCACCGTCAGTACCAGAACCTCCACCCACCAATGCCTTCGCGATCGATGGCCGCTGCCTAATTACTTTTCCAGGTCTTCTTGACCACGTAATCACAGGTCAAGCAACACTCGACCGTTGCCATAACACTACGCGCAGCACCTTGCACCCGTCACGTGTTGCACAAGCACAGGACCCATACCAACCTCTTTCAAGATGCGCAGATCGCGACCGTAGTTCATTTCGGTGTCAATTATCTCCTGAATTGTTTCCTTTCTCTCCTGCTGCCGGAGAGAGCATTTTTCACACATGCCCACCAGATCAGTGTCCTGGTTGAACTGGTACTGTCCAGGGTTGCACTGAATACAGCTCTGTATTATCTGTAATGGGAGATTGCATTTTCTCTCATATCGATTTTCTCGCAAAACATACAAATACAGACAGAAATGAAAAGTTAAAACGGGGTGGGTAGATATGTTACAAAGGTAGAGAGGAAGAACCATATATATATATATATATGTGTGTACATTTACAATATCAAAATCGACTGAAGCTATCAATAGCTGATGCGAATAGCCACACAGCAAACAAACAGTGGTAGGTAAATATATCTAATACCTATCTTGTCTTTTTTTTATTTTCGCCACTAGCACTACCACAATGACTTCTTTTGGTTCCCAACTCTCGACCATCGCTGTCTGCCAGGAATTTTTTTTAAAAAAGCAAAATGTTCCATTTCACCTGTTTTATTTTACTGTTAGAAGCATACCTGCCTATACTATCGGTTGTATTTTGCTTTATCAAGTTGTCTTTATTTATTTATTTAAGCATAACTTTAGTACTTATGCTATCGGACTAACATTCGCAGTACCATCGTACCATACCAAGCTACCTAGCCGTAGTATCTGTTTTATCTTACTGCAATACTTGCTATCAATCTAACTTACCATGTCGTCCGGTTGAATCATTTTTCCCATGGTAACAAGGCTACGGGGTTGCCGAGGCACGCAAGAAAACGCTGCTGCTTCCAGTCAGAGAAGATGAAAAAACACAGGGTGGATAGAGGACAAGATCATGGGCACAGACTCCTAGCAGCCAGTGGCGCCCGCGTGCGGGTGAATGCAGCCCAAGATCAGCAGCAGCGGCAGCAGCGACTCTAGCGTCCGCGCAGCAGCATCGAGCGACTCCGTCTGACGGACCGAGCGACCGCGTGTCTGTTGCCAGCATCGCCAGCACCATCTCATGGCAACGGCGCGCGGGCGACAGGACGTAGCTACAGCAGCCGTGCCCAGAAGGGGGCAAAGGTCGGACCAGCGTCCAGCCGCCAGAAAGACGACCGCGCAGGCGCACTGAGAGGGCGGGCGGGGGTGGGGGAGGACGGAGTGGGTGTTTTCGTTTTTCGAAGGTCAGATGTCTGGAAGAAATGGGTGGGGGTGGGTAAGCTCGGGTCTGGGTGGCCGCAAGCCGTTTGCTGTGGAAGGTCTTCAAGAATTGCTGCTTCCTGCGCGCCCTGCCCCGTTTCCTGTCATCATCCAGCCCCCTTCCCCCTCCTCCCGCCTTAGTGCTGTGCGCCTTAGTGAGAAAAGGTGAGATGTTTCTCCGTCTCCTTTCTATCGCAAGCAAGCTATTCCATCATCCACTTCAATTCCCCCCAAATCTTCCGAATATTTCTCTCCTACCTCCCCCCCCCCCCCCCCCCCCCCCCCCCCCACACACACAAAAATCTAATCAGAGATCGATATCTTGATTTCCACTAAAGATGACAGGCAATTTCCTGTAATAGGGGAACAATCAAGATTTTACATAATTACATCGTTTAAAAACTGCTGGTTACAAAATTTAAAACGAGATCATCTCCTATAGGGTTCACAGCTCTTCCCTTGTGTTTGCGCAAACAGAAATAATAATTTTTTTTGAAACTTAAAATTACGTCGTTTCAAGAACTTTGTAAATAATAAAAAAAATTCTGCAGCAGTGTTTCACGCTGTGTGGCGAAAAACACAAAAAACAGCTCATAGTCCCTGTGTCGCCGTGGTAACAGAGCCCCTCAACAGCTAACTGTTGTTACAAATGTGTCAGTTATCGCAGCTGTGTGTGCTTTTGGCTTTCAAAGTGAGGACAGGGGAGGAGAAATGATCTCCGAGAGCTGGAGTTCTTCTGTGAATGCCTGCTGAACGGTTTCCATGTGGTTCGCATAAGGCAGAACTGTTATCGGTGACGTCAGCATTGCAATGGGCGCTTAGCGGCTGCAGAGCAATTCGCACCTTTGTGGGCAGGCAATCTATCCGCGGTCTGTGCCGAGCTTTGCAAGAGTTGTGGGTGGGTTTTTTTTAATTAATATTATCCCTGGGGCCGGGCGCGCGCGGGCGAGAACGTGCGACAGACAAACAAGGCATTCCAGACGACCAGACCCGCGACACGCTGCGTCAAACGCCAGCCCTCTCTCTCCCGGCTTTTCTCCGTGCGGTCAAGTATCAAACTGCATCCGCACACAGCTTGCTGGGAAATGGAGTTATGATGGCTGCTAATTGCTGCTCCGCAGAAAGGAGCCTTCAGACGTCACTGCGCATGTGCGGCACGACGTTCTTCCGCTTTCTGGTCACGGCTTGGCTCTTTAGGTTTCAGGAATTAAGCTCAAGCTGGTTCTAAAATAACTGCACACTTCAAAGACTTCGATCTGACCACCGATAGGGAAAGACAACTAAAATTATTGTCCACCGAAATAAACAAAAAATGACGCCTTTCCGTTTCCCTACAAGGAAGCCCATTACATGAATGCAGTCGCTTTTACGCAAAACTGTATATAAGACTTTGGACACGCTTCATATAAACGGTTTCAAATAATTCAATTTCGATAAGATCTGTGCGTTGAAGCTATCGCCAACAGAACGATGATACATGAAACTACCTGTGCATGCAACGATTTTACATGTACGTGAAGGAAAAAAAAAGGGAGAAATGAATGAATGAATGAATGAATGAATGAATCTGGGGGGGGGCGAATTGAAAAGAACGATGCTGTGCACGGACATGGCGATAAACACTGACAGAAAGTAGAGATAGAGGAAAAGGTGCAACTGATGGACGGACGGAGAAGCCAAATGAAACGAAAATACGCGCGCAGATAGCTGGACATCAAAAGGTGATTAACATCGTCTGTCCGCAGCAACGCAGAAAGGTGGGGAAGATACGGTGGGAAATATACTCGCAAGTACAGTAAAAAAAAAATTTTCTGGATGATAGCGCCGAGCGCTGGACACGCAGAGCAAACGCTCTCACTGCCGTCCTTCACTTCTGACCTCACCTCTGGGCATGCGCAGTCTGCACACACAAATCTCGAGCCAGAAGACGAGGACATCTCTGGGCTGTAGGCATCCTGTCCCACATCCCCGCTGTCGTCGCTGGCGCTGGTGATGATGCTGACGTTGCTGGAGTCGCTCAGTCGTTTATTCGCCCTAAGTTTACGTTTCACGTCTGAATCGTCCGACTGGAAATTTGAAACAAGGAAAAAACCCACCTTCAGAAATAGAGAGTGCACAGTGGAATTTTTTAAAACATTTTTAAGAAAGAATGGTTTCAGCTCTAGTAGAAAAAAAACATATCACGTTCATTAAAAAAAATTTTAAATATATATCTGTGCATGCATACAGGTTCTGTTAGAAAATAGGTCTGCTCTTTATTCGTGACCCACCTGTAAACTGTTAAGTTTGTTTATTAATTGTAGCACAGAAAGAAGGAAAACAGCTTGTATGATAGCTTACCTCAGAGTTGACGTCTTCCGCTATTTCCAAGCTGAGAAAGCGTGACAAGTTTTCAGCCGATGGTTCTTCTTCCTCAGACAGATTGATCGTGGGGGGCAGCTGTCTCCCATGATCCTCCGCGCGTCTGACAGCAAGAGACTGCCAATGAGTGTTGAGCGTTGACGTCACCAGGCCATTGGAATCTGCAACACAAAAGTGGCTTGTTAGGATTCTGTTCACATGACAGTCTAAAACTACAGCCAACACACTCTCGCACTGGCATATTAATCCACGTGTTTCACACTAGCAAACACGCCAGCACATCCACGCATGCGCGCCCACAGAGAGAGAAAGAGCTAACGAACCACGTTTTCTATGGAATGATAAAGTTCGCACCTCACGACGTTAAAGAGAAACTTAACCCTAGACGCAATTTGAGATGAATTCATAGATATTGATATTGTGAGTCTTGTCAACCATAAATTTCAAGCTGCATCAGTACTATTTCCATACAATTCACGTTTTAATATCGATAAATAATGTCACACGGACGTCGCCATGTTGTGGTACTCTTTCGCGAATGAAAGCAAAATATCGCTGCTGTCGTCTGGTCTGGTGACGTCAGTTCTCCAGAAGCATTCTTCAACATGCCACAGTGCGTTCGGCTGTTTCAACGAACAGTGCAAATCGTTTAATGTAGACGGAAGCCACAAAAGCTTTTTTGGGATTCCAAATCCAGAAAAATCAAAAGATTCCTATGCACTTTGTAAAAGGTGGCTTGAAAAT
>SMGT01013570.1:102268-116434 GCA_004794575.1 Lanistes nyassanus
ACGGTAATACGACTGACCACACGGTAACACGACTGACCACACGGTAATACGACTGACCACACGGTAATACGACTGACCACACGGTAATACGACTGACCACACGGTCACACGACTGACCACACGGTAATACGACTGACCACACGGTAATACGACTGACCACACGGTAATACGACTGACCACACGGTCACACGACTGAGAAACACGGTTGATATCGGTTTACTATGACCTAAAATGCAAAGAAAATGACAAAAATTAAGTATTTTGGTTTCAATACCGTCAAGAAGTTTGAAAACTTATAGAACAACGATTACATGTTCTGCACATTCAATAGCAGTAGCTGAAAATTGAAACTCCTGGAACACGACTCAGTAACACGATCTGCGAGCGACAACTTCTCTGCCAGTTATGTTCCCTTCACCTAAACGCAATGAAAATAATGAAAAACAAACTTATGATAGAAACATTCAGATTTTTTAAAGTGTTGTTGTTTCTTTTGCAATCGTTCAGATTTCCCTTCAGTCAGCAGTGTAGGGAGGTCCTGTCACAACTAGTTACTTCTTCAGCATCTTACTGACTTCTTTCCGCACCACACGATCCCCACTGTAACAGTTTGAGAACTGGTTTGGGAACGATGGCAGCAATGCTGTACTGTCATGGTCATATCACAGTAAATAATTTAACTGATTTGTCCGAAAGAAACTTTTTTCTCCCCACTGAACCCACGCAATTGACATAAACCTCCCCAGAATTCAAGTGTTCAAAATATATCCTGACCATAGCTTTCTGTCGTTGTCCTAAGCACCCTCAGGGGTAGGCACATCAGTGGTTAGAATCTGGCTTACTTCCAGTCCCTGTAGATTTCTCAATTTTTACTTTTGGCGGGTCCCTGTTCAACTTCTCTGCGTGTTCGGTTTCAGCTCTGTTTAGTTTCCTGTGTGATGTGTCAGGTTCCATCTGTGGGAACTCAGGAGATGCTTTCTCTGCCTGAGTGATTTGTTTTCAAGATGATTGCATTGAGCGCTGGCGGCACAGAATGGTTCGGAACCCAATGCACAGCTGTCACATCATTCCTTGCTGTTGTCCACGATGATAAGTATGTCTTCTTCTTTCTTGTTTTCAGCCATAAATAACTCTGGGAACGACAAGCAGGTTGAAATCTTTCGTAACAGCTGGACTTCCCAGTTGTGGGTAAAATACGCTAAAAACTGACATCTTTAAAATGCTGGAGACAGAACATATCTGCCACATGCCCATGTATGCCCCAGGTTTTCTACTCTACTGAAATTCCTTTTCACATGCCTCTTGAAATCTTTGTCTAGCATAAGTTCAAGGTACATCTACTTCTGAATACATGGAAAAATCATCCCCCTCCCCCCCACACACATACACACACAAAACAAATTTTATGACAGGCTTTTTCTCAAGTTTCTTCTTTCAGGTAATACTCAGGATTCAGAGCAAGTTCGTCCATAATACGTGCTGTTATTTCTGCTGGTCTTTGGTCGTGGCATATACACTTCCACATGCTGGATGGCAATATTTTTACCATTTGCTCTCACTACAAGGTATGTCTTAATACAGGAACATCTGAAGGGTAACGTCTGAAAGACAGATAGTCGACCAAAAGTTTGTTTTCCCGAATGCATCTGTGAAAAATCTCTTTAGGATATCAGTTCACATTGGACATTACTGAAGTGTTTTCGACTTTATTTTTGAGATGGTTTTACTTGCAACTGAGCTTGGGCGAGTGTCAATACGTTTCACATCATTTTTCATAATATTTTTAAAACAAAGATACAATTCATTTTTCATTCACAGAGGTCTTGAAAATAGAAGACGTAGATATGGGCAATAAAGTTTGTCAGCTCTTCACATCTTCAGCTCCCAGCAGCAGTGTGACGTCAAACTACTCCATCTCAGACTTGGAAACAAAAAGAAGATCAAGACTCTTACTTGGTTTCAACCAGATCCATTTTTCATAAGAGCGAGGGTCAAAGTTTAGAAGATTGAAATGTCAGCTGCCGTTTTTATCTCAGATCTTGCGAAACATTTTTGGTGGTTACGAAAGAAGCCCTCTCAGTTCGTGCCGAGGTCCTCGAAGCAAGCACAACAATGAAACCCACCGAAATTCTGCCGTCCCCAGCCAATCACATGCGCGGGCGTGCATGCACTGACGATATTTGGCGATTTACTTTAAGAAACGGTTTTCTCGGAGCAAAACAAAATCTCATTAACACGCACGCGGTCTGTGTTCAGACGCTAAGAACCTTGACGTTGCCTCTGCCCTCATGCCGGGTGAGTAAAAACATCAGCGAGAACAAATACGTGAAACTAACGAGATTAAGTTCTGTTGGAGACCTCCTAAGAAACCTTCAACCGAACAGGGACTGTTAAAGAGGGGCAGACTTTGCTACGAAAGCAGAATCGAATCTAATTAAAATGTGTTTTCCTTTTTATGTCTGCTGTTCCCCAAAGAAATCCTTATATAGCACCGTCGTTATTCAATTGCTCGTAAGTCGGGTTCCATACGTTTACTATGATTTAACACAATCGATGTAAATTATATCACCCACTATATATCCCTTATAAATGACAACGAATTGACTTCAGAAGTGACGGTATTCTCTACATTTGTTCTCAGAGACACAAGCATCTTAAACGTCCCTAGTTTTTTTCTCTGTAAATCAGTAAATATACCTTCCGTTTGTGTTGGAGTGACCTTGTCCGAGACAGATGTCGGTTAAGGTTGCGGGTACCAGTCACATCGAAAATGACCTCCAGCAGACCACATGGTCAGCATAAACAGGTCCATACAGGCGAGGAAACTTCAAGGAAATTTTGCGAGATGCTATCTGTATTTCTGTCTTGCGCCACTTTTGTGCATACGGCTAGACTACTATTTCACATGTTTGTGTAGAGACATACTACAGTGTTACACACATCTGTGATGATAGGTGTTTATTGCCTGACGTCCCGCCGCAAACTAGGTTCGTATCAGGACGGTGTTGCTTGAGACAAGTGAACGTGCTGCCACACTGGGACTGGTGTCCCAACACAGGCTTCAGTCCCACCCAGTCATGTTATTCTCACACCGGACCAACCAGTCCTAGCACGGTTCCCTATAGTGTCGGGCGTCTGGCAGGGAACCCAGTACCGACCTCCCGCCTCGGAAGCAGCCACCACGTTTAGATCTTTGAGACTGTCTACTGTTATACACACGTGAGTCTACGTGCGTGTATATGCATATGTTTGGATATATATACATGGAAGATATCATTAATGAAGAACAAATGAGGACCGAGCGCTATAAATCATCAAATGATAACCCCAACAAAGTACTGGCAGCGCTCAACACAACCGTATGCTGACTTATGTGACAAAGGGAGCTTACCGTACCCAAACGCGTAGCAAAGAGAGAGTCGAAAGTAAGGAGCGTGGCAGATCTTCAGAAGATCGGTAAGCTCCCTTTGTTGTGTTGAGCGCTGCCAGTACTTTGTTGGGGGTATACATGAAAGGTCAATATTACGTATTTCTTTTACTTTTTTTGGACATTTAACTCTCTGGATCAGCTGCTGGACAAGAGGGGAAAACGAAGTCTCGTTTCCGTGCCGTGGTCGATTCGGATTTAGCGGGGCTTCCATTTTGTTGTCTCACTGAACCCCAGAGTGGCCGAAATTCCAGCTCTTGAACCGGTTCCAGACAAGCGTGGAAACTTGTTTGGCAATCTTCTCGGTTCGCGACAGGGCTTCTGTGATGGCAAGACCGTGGCCCTTGTCTGCACACGCGCATGCCCGCCGCTGCTTGCGCACAGTTAACGGTTTCTGGGGCCCGTGACGGAATCAGCACTTCTAGCACCTCCCGGCACCAGTGCAATGGAGAGCCACTGGGAAAAGGAATTCGAATCGCACTGTTAATCGTGTCTCTTGATGTCTTTCGACAGGTAATCTGATAGCTAGACAAACAAGCTGGTCGATACAGTGGCTGATCCTACGTGCAGCTGAAGGTCACATTTATCTTGTCTGTTTTCAACCCTCACGAGATACGCATACATGGAAAAAGGCAAGTCGCACGTTTGAGTAATGTTAATGATAATGTTAATGACAAAGTTGATGATAACGTTAATGACAACGTTAATGATATTTAATGATAGTGATGGTGATAATGAGGAGGAGGATGAAAAGGAGGAGTAGAGGGGGAGGAGGACGAGAAGGGGGAGGGGGATACGTTGTTTGTCGTTGTTGGTTGTTGTGCTTGTGGGTGGCGGTTGTTGTTGTTGTTGTTGTTGTTGGTGGTGGTGGTGGTGGTGGTGGTGGTGGTGGTGGTGGTGGTGGTGGTGGTGGCGGCGGTGGTGGTGGTGGCGGTGGTGGGAGGGAAAGTGCTTCCACCTCGCGGTGATTTCGCGCTGGGGGGTGGGGGTATGGGTATTTGCTTTTATCTCCATCTACATACATGACTTCTGAAGCACATAACATGTAGCTACTGTTTGCTGCGAATTGTTTTAAAAAAGCAATATTCCTTCGATAAATTATTGGTCTCCTCGCGTTTGTCTTTGTTGTTCTAGTCGCAGTGGGAAAATTAGTAGCAGCAGCAGATAATGTTGTTTCTGATGTTGCAGATGCAAGCTGACGTGAGCACTAGCATGTTTGTAAGCTGTGTGTTGCTGAACTTGTTGCTGGAGATGCTTGAACTGACTTCATGCAGTTTGTCTATTGGTGGGGCTTTTCCCCACTATTACTATGGAGTTTAACTGTGGAACTGTTTTCAAATGTCTGCACGTATTGTGTCTACTGGTGGAATTCTTTCAACAAACAGTATGAAGTGTGTCTACTGCTGACATTATTTCAAATGTCTGCACTTTGTGTGTCTACTGGTGGGGCTGTTGAAACAAACAAGTGTGTCTACCGATGGGCTTACTTAAAATTTATTTATGCATTGAATTGCCTTAGCTTGAGTCTATATTTTTGATTCAGTTGTCTTTAATCTGTTTTTGCTCGTATTGTGTATAGCTCTTCGTGGCTGGTACACTTCTTCAGCTGGTAGGATTTTTGATTGCCTTTCTAGTGCTGACAGGATCTCGTAAGTCTCGTTCACTGTTCTTCATGTGTTGTAATCGATATGCAGCCTCCAGTGAAAGTGCAAAAAACAGACGAACTTTGACAAATATGGGTGAGCACTTTCCTGGCTGGTCTTTGTTTATCTTTACTCCAAATGTTGCATGTCTATCACTTGCAGAACATTCCAGGAACGTCCTCTGCTCTGTGTGGTGACTCAGAGAACTGTGAGTCATCAAGCCATCAAAACTTATGACGAATAGGGCGCGGAAAGTGAACTTTTGTCATTTACCTTACAAGTACAGTTCTGTACGTAACCCCGTCGGGCTATCTGTTCTTCAGTGCAAAAGGACAGCCCGCATGTCCTGCCACATCGACAACATCTCCAAAGTGTCTATATGCCATAGCCAAGACGACCTCACCTGGCCTTCCGGCTACTACGCATTGACTTCGGCCTTGGCCTTTGCACGGACCAGGAAAGATGCTAACGAGTCGCAGAAAACTAAGTCCGTGACCTCTGCCAGAGGTCAGCGGGGATGGCGGAAAACTCGGCTGCCGGACAGACAGAGGGGGGCAGGCAGGCGGGTGGAAGATCGTTCTCGAAAGGCCATAAAGGTAACGGCCATTGTGACGAGGATGCTGGTATAAATTTCAAAGTCTGACAGAGAAGAAAAAGGACGCGTTTACTAATTTGCCCGCAGGCGTGCGGGCTCCATCTCGCCGTTATTTTCTTCTAGAAAGTGTTATTGTTGTTTGTTGCTGGCTGTCACGGGGGGGGGGGGGGTGAGGGTACTACAGTTTCCTCCCCTGTTCTCTTTTCAAAACATCCTTCGTCATCTCTCTTCCCATCACTGAAATGATGCAGCTTCGTTGTTGAAGTCAGACAATAAACAAGTTCTCCTCTTCCCTTCCTCCACTTTTCTTCCTCCACCACCTTCATCTGGTCCTCCTCTGCTTCCTCCCTTCTTCGTCATTGTTCTCTTCGTCCCACTTGTCCTGGTCATCTCCTCTGCAGTAAACCCGACATTACACCATCAACGCTACCAACTTCATTAAGTATATACTTCCACTGCATGCGTCTGCTGTACAAAATACTTTTTTTTATTTCGTGAAATAACTTTTCTGAAGCTCAGTTCTTCGTGGAGATACGAAATATGAACCGAGGAGATAAGAATAAAAGAGAGGTACCATGAGAAAACGAGAGAAAGCACCACTTCACTAACTTTAGGTTCAGTTTTTGTAGTACTTTAAGGTTTGCGTTTGCCAAGACACGCTCCCACGGACACACACATCCGTACGCACAGTCGTCTGTAGATGACGCAGAAGCGACGTATTCAAGAGCTCAGCGCATGCGCATGTGCATTCAACCCACGCATGCGATCATCGCCTTAAACATTTACAAAAACAAGGATAATACAGAGAACAATTTAAAATGCTACTGTTTAGCGTACTTACCTGTTTTGCTGGTTGATCCTTTTCCTCGTGTCGGACGTCATCAGTGCCGGTGTTTGCCAACCCGAAAGGCCCAGGGAAAGCTTGGGAAGACACTGGTTGCTCTCCTGGCGTGTGACGAGCGCCTGTGACAGTGGAGCTGCTTGGCTGCACAGCGCCGTCACAGAAGCCACACTCATCTTTGGCATCAGATCCAGGGTCTTTGCTGGTGTCCTTCTGGCCGCGTCTTTTCAATTCCGACAGATCGAACTTACGAGAGACGACACACTCGGACAGATAAAATGTGCATGTGGAAGCGCCTTGCTGTCTCTTCTGCTTTACTTTCTTCTTGTTATCCAAACCTCTGGGCAAAGCTTTTATGTCCAGAAGCATTCCATTTAGATTCTTGGGGTCGTTCGCTGATGTTAATGACGAGTTTTCTTTGTCTCGATTACCATGTGATGTCTCTGAAGATTCTCTGCTTTCCTCTTGGTCCTCTGGTGGCGTGTCTAGTGACCTTTGTCCTTCTAGATCTTCAGGTGATGTCTCTAAGGACGCTTTATCTTCTCGATCATCTGACGATACATGTGGGGAGACTTTCTTTTCGTGTACGTCATCGGGTGAAGTTTCTAACGACGTTCGAACTTCCTCCAAACCGGTTTTACCATTAGCTGGTAAGATTGTTTTACCTTCGTTCTCTTTTTCCGACCCAGGGTTCCGGACATAGCTTCCGGAAAACGAATCAAATGGAAAGCTCCACGACAAGGCATCACCTGTAAGTTGATTACCGGAACTATCAATTTTATTTCTTACCTGCTTTCGAAACTCTGCAAAACTGGGTATCAGTATTTTTGCACGTCTGCCAAGCGTCTCGTCGTTTGGCAAGGTTATCTTCACTCCGGGCCTTTCCCGAATCTGATATGCAGTGTGCGTTTCGCGAGGAACGGAGTTCCTGCGCAAGCTGCACTGTGTCTCGTCTGTGACTCTAACTCTGTTGCCTTTAGAATCTGAATTCAGATCCTTTATGACTAGAATCGTAGCACTGCTGTCATTTGATTTAATCTCGCGATCTGCGCAGTGGTCGCTAGACAATGACTCTAACCCAGAACCGCTGTACGTGTCGCTAGAGGGTCCAACTTTGTGTCCGTCAGGAGGCAAGCTTGCAGATGCCTTGGGTAAGACTGCAGCAGTACTGTCATGTGAATTACTCTCACGCTCTTCATCCTGAGAACATTTCGAATCACCACAAGCCACATCCAGACTTTCTGCATCTTTCAGAGAAAGGTCAAAGTTGGAGAAAGATTTCTTCAAGCCCAACTTTCGAACTTTTAATATCTTTTGCTCCATTTTATCAATGTGACTTGAGAGATGTTTTCTGAACAACACGTTTCTAAGCAAAAATTCAACTCTTGTTGGCGTGCCTTGTTTGTTGTTTGCAGGCACAACTTCGTCACATTTAGCAGCATCGCTCTTCACAGACAAGTTGGCAGTTCTGTGGTTTATTGACGTCAGTGCTGAGTCAGACAAATGACAATGATTTGTTAACGACACAGCTTTGTCTACAGCTCTGTGTTGATGACAGGCTTCAGAAGAAACCTCAAGCTGGTTCTCACCTTTGTCAGTCATTGCATCGGGTGTACTTCTCTGACGCAAATCTCCTAGATCAATCTCAAGCAGACTTGAAAGCTGGCCTGAACGGAACATGGGGAAAGTGTGGGATAACTGTACAGAGCCAAACTTTGGAAATTTTGCTGAATTCTGCTTTGTGGAAGAAGACAGCACAGCATGACCACAGTAGTTAGAACCCTTCCTCTCTTCAGGTAAGTTTGGAAGGTCTTTGGTTTGATGAAAGCGTGTGGTTGTTAAAAACAGGTCGTGTTCAGGAAGTGCTCGTTCCTCTTCCAAATTCTCTCCCGGATTTGTGAATGTGGTCTCACGGTCTGGGTGGTAGTGACCGGGCCGTGCAGTGCCCGTTTGTTTTTGTGTGCCGTGATCTTCATCTGCACCTCTAGCGCCAACGTTTTGTTTCATCCGTGCAGGTGACGCTGACGCCTGCAAGTTCTTTTCCTGGACACGTTGTCCGGCTGCTTGCCGCGTCTTCTGTGGAGAAACGCAAGCTGCAGGAGTATCCTTAGATATCTCAGCGTCTGGCTTCACATCTTCATCGTTATCGGAGTTTTTTCTCTGTTTCTTGTTATCAGTCGATTTGCGTTTGTCTCTAACGTACCCATTTCGATCACCAGCTTTCTTTTCTTTACGTCGAACATCATTAACCTCCGCTGACTCACGGTCGTAAGTGTTGCCCAGGTATCTGCTAAGGAGCGGTGTACATCTTTCGTTTGGTCGGCGCTCGGAATGGCTCAAGATGGCCAAACTTCTAGTGGTGTTAATAATACTAGGAACTTCTTTCTCTACATTTATGTTTCCGGTGTGTGCAAGATTATTCCCCTCTGCAGGATTTTGGCAGTTGTGCAAACTGTTCACGTCGGCGTAAAATCGGTCACTTCTCGAAAAGACATCGTCATCTGAACGGGAGGAGCACGTGCTGCATGTGGATGCCGACAACTGCCGGTTGCTGCCGGAACTGTTCAAATTCCTGTCGCCACCTTGTTCTACACAGCACGAGCTCCTTCCTTCTTCAAAGCCTATGTCTCCTGTTCTTCTTTCTCTCGTTTCCTGGTCAGTGGCTTTGGAGGCTGTGTCTTTATCCGATTTTTCATCAAGTTCAGTCCCTTGACAGTCAACGACAAAAGGACCGGAATTTCGACTTTCACATCCCGGCTGAAGATGTTTGAAGTCTGTGCACTTCTCTGAGTCCGCGTCAGCAGTTAATAACCGCAGCGGGTGGGACTCTGAATTAGGGGTGTTCTTATCTTCTACCACACGAAAAAAGTGAGGATTTCTGAACTGCACAGAATAGTCCTTGGTTTCTACTGATGTTTGGCGATCTAAACTATTTTCTCCAAGGGAATTATTGTCGGCTGAGGACAAACGATCACATAATTTTATCTGGGTCGGATTTTCGTCTCCTTTCAGGTTGATGGAGTCCACGTGGCAGGGAGTACTTTGAGAGTTATCACTTCCAACGGGGCTGCTGTCTGTTTTTGAACTTAATTCTAATTTTAGAACAGGCTGCTCAAAGAAAAAACCACTTTTCCTTCTGTTGTCAAACGATTGTTTCCGGAGCCTAGTAGCCCCTTCCATGGACTCTGCCGTACTGTTATGAGAGCTCTTGCTGGATAGCGAACGCCTGGGATGGATCTGACAAGATGGCAGGACTCTGCTCTCATGCCGCTGGAGGGAATTCGTTCGCCCAAGCGCACGTACCTTAGCAGCCAAAGAGTCCAGCTCGGACGCGGCGCTGCGTACTTTGCGTAACGCGCCTCTGGAGGACAGGCAAGCGCTTCCTGCTGAAGGACAACGTGCCAGACTTTCCTGGCCATCACAGGGCCTCTCGCTGGAACTGACGTTGATGACCCACGTATTAAACTCCGACTTTCGAAATTTTTCCTGCAAGAGCTGACACGCTGGAGATGATTGTTCCTCGTCCATGACAGCTGATTTTGTGTTCTGCGGAGGCTGCTCACTTTACAGTAGAAATGCGGGCACATTTATGTATGTCACGGGAACGAACTCTCGGCTTTAGTTTGCTGGCTGCAAGATGTTCAAGCGACAACAGGGTAGCTGCGTGGTGTTCACTTTGCGTCTCCTAGTGTATGCCGGTGTTGTATTTCACATGCTATTGCAGGGCGCCTTCAGTTCTGGCGGCGGTAAACATTGATTGAACACGGAGCACGTGGCCTCAGTGACACTGGAAAAGAAAAACAATAGCTGGTTTCTTCTATACAGCCGTCCCTTTCCTGTCATTGATTTCCGTCACTCATATTTCTCTTTTCTCTTGGTTAATTCGTCCGTCCGTCTGTCAGTCCATCTGCCGGAGCCTCTATCAATCATCGGACGTTGTTCTATCAATTACTTTTCAACTACCCACCAACCAACCAAACAAACAACGAACCAACCACTGTCCACTCTATGCCTTTATTCGGTTATAAGCAAACCCCCAAACGATGTCCTGCATTTTTCCAGATGTGGCAGTGACCGAGAAAACCCCCACCCACCCACCCACACCTCCAATTCCACCTCCACCCCCGCTGCACACGTACATGATGAAGATGATAATCAAGAGATCCAAAGCAGCCGACCGTCTTTTCCGCTTGAAGCGAAGTCGACCCGCTGAGCTGGCGGCGTCGTTAGGGAGGACACCCGCCAGATGAAAGACGAGCGCCCAGAAAAATCCGTGCGACGAACGTGCCTCCTCAGCGAGGCCTTGCCGCTCCGATCGATTTCATCCTGCCCGCTGCCTGAAATACCAGCACTGGTGGCATCTGAAATAGCAGCATGGAGTCGTTACCTTGTGGGCTTCTGTTGACATATCTCTATCTCTCTCTTCATCTTTTGACTTTCGATGGAAAGCTATCGTCCACAAAACTAGAAGTACCGAGCTCCCTGTTCTTTCTGTTTTCTTCCTTTTCTTTTTCTTTTACTGCTAACTCTTTTATTTCGTGACCAACTATTTTTATTCCAATCAAGGTCATGTGACGCAAATGAAGGACACAGTGTCCTAGCAGTGTTTCCTGCTAGCCGATTTTCTGTTGCAGAATACACATCTCTGTATCATGTTTTTTTCCGTGCAAAATGTATGAAAATTGAACACTCGTTCATTATTCTTTTTACTCAAAGTAAACACTTTTTAAGTAACAACTATATTTGTATACTTCAAGGTTTTTTTATACATCAAATAAATAAAAATGTGCAATATATATATATCGCCAAGTCGATCGCCCAACCCTGGACTGTCTAACGACAGAGGGAAAAGTAAATAAAACTTCCCTAAAAGGGAATGAAGTTTGTTTTTGTCTGACATAAATTTATATACTTCTAATTACAACACATAATAGACCCATAACTTGCAATGCAATATCTTCAGTATGTTGCTGAGGCAAGTTTACACCAGACGGTATCACAGACACTTTTGTCTGCATGACATTCGTCCTGTTGACACCGCTGTAAAAAGACACACTAAAAACATAAACAGTGCTGGGGACCTTCTGCTGCTATTCACATTTCTGTGAGAACTGTATAATGCCATATACCTTCTTTGTCACGCTCCCAAATATCAGTATATTTATGTTCTGTCCTGTCGACTGCTGACAAAATGTCTCTCTTTAAAAGTGACACAAAATGTCTGTTCCTTGGGATAGTCGGAAATTTCTGACTTGATTCTCTTAAAAGCAGGCGGCTGGCCTGCTTGCAAGCTTGCAAAGTAACAAGTAGACTATGAGAAACAAATATGTTCAGTCAACTCAGTGATACATACTGTTGTTGTTATCTTCCCTTCTGACCCTAAACTGTCATACAGAATTTATTGGTTCTTCTGCGAAAGATCTCAAACTCATGAGGGGAAATCAAATCAAAGAAAATAAATGAAATAAATGCCTCAAATTACACTGAAACATTGAAACCAGATGCAAGGAGGAAAGTATTTTAAAATATCCCCAAAGCACTCCCCCTTCGCGACTCTTCTCTTCAAGTAGCCCAGGAGGTTATTTTCGTATCACCAGTTTGAATCTATTCAACTGTGCGTAACTAATTGAAGGAAAATGGAACCAAAAAGTAAACAGACGTTTCTCAAACAGAAGTTTCTCAAATCCCACTGAAACATTAGAATGAGCGTGTGTCGGAGGATGTATTTTTACGATTCTCAAAAGTACACCCTTTCTTCTCTAGAAATAAGATTTTTAAAAAACAAAGTGCATTAACTCGCGCTGAATCCTTAAAATCAGAGGATAAGCTATCCTTAGGCTATCCCAATACATCTTCAAGTAGTACGAGATGGATGTGTTTGGTATGACCACAATAAATTTGCGATATCAGAATTACTTCAAAGGGTAGATTAGTGTAGGCAGAGGGACGCTTCTGTAACATCTCAGATTCATACCCTAAAAGATTTTAAGTTCTCCATGCGAATGCAGAAATTCTGAACAATTTGCCATCCACTCGTGACAATAAAAAGGGGGTGGGTGGTGTCAGACTGGCGTACCAGCAGGTTACTGCAAGCTGGAGGCCTATGTGCAGTTTTAGTAGGTATACAATACCTACCCGCTGCGGTAGAAATGGTGGCTGGGGATTCGGTCACTCCAGACTGCTACAACTGTATGGCCCACGAAAGTCAAAGCAAGTCTACCCAAAACAATGTAATCACATGACAAGCGAAAAATAATTATTGTGTTTTTACCGAAAGACATTTTATTAAATCATGGGTCTGGTTTTTTTCTTGCATTTACGATCTAAAATAAGTGAAGGAGTACACTGGTGGTTAACAGCAACAGCGTTTCTCGCTGTAGTGGCAGTTTGATTTTCTTTAATCGGCCAGCTGCATCGACGTCCTTGGGGGCTGAGGGGGAGGACTGCTGTATTGAACGGCCGAGGAAGTTAAGAAGTATAAATAGCTGCAGAGCTATTTCTGACAGCCCTCATGAGATATGCACACGTACTTGGGCAGGACGTTCTATTCCTGGCCGCGGCTTAAAGACTACCGCCGGCGCTGTAGGTAGCAGTGACATTACCCACCGGACGGGTCGGGACTGCCTGCCGTCGCCCTGACGCAATCAAGTTGCGGCAAAAATCACAGAACAGTTTAAAAAATTAATATCAACATGAACTGAAATAGAACTCGCGCCGCTTTTCTCGCTTGTTTTGCTCTGCAGACAACAAACGCTGGCGTCACGGTGACAGCTTTGCTGTCGCAGATTGCTTGCTGCGCTCTGATTTTGACAACACGGAGAACACTAACAACAGATGGTAAACAACGTTTTTGTTTGTTTGGTTCTTAACATACACGCGCCAACTTAAAAAAAATTTTTTAAAATAATACGCGTATGCACGCACGCGCTCCCCTGCATTCACGCCCTACCTGGAACACGCATACGCATGCAGACACACAAACAAAACCTAAAATGCATACACAGAAGCCTATTGACTAAGATGGTTATACAACTAAAGTCCACGTTCCTTCACTCCCCTGTTTGCTTAGGTTGAAAACCTCAATGTTTCGCGGCAGCTATGAAATATTTATCGAGGTGAAAATCTTAACGGAAGACGAATGGTGCAGTACTCCAAACTGGAAGAGGGGAAAACTCACAAAGACTTCGATTTTCTGTCATATTTCTTCCGAAGCCGAGGTGATTCGATATGGGGGAGGAGTCGGGAGGAAAGGTGGTTTTATTCGCCTGAGACTTCCACTATCCTTCGCTCCTGTCGGCTCACAATTTCACAATTTGCGATGTCACGATTTTCTATGCGCACATGGCGGAAAGGTAATTGCTGCTCAAAAACTGTGGCCTACTTAGCATACAGTTTCTGTGCGATGTTATTACGAGAATCCGCTTCCTAGTTCGCCGAAACTGTCCATAAGACTAAAACAAGGCTTGTTTATGCGTGATTTTCACAGCTCGACCAAATCCGATGAAAGCAGTCATTAGAAACTGGCCCATCCGTTTGCGAAAAAAATTTTTTAATTGATCAAATCTTGATTACAGACGCAAGCATGCTCTATAATCTCGTAGAAAAGAAGTTTTTGGGAAAGGAATACTTCGCCGAAATGAAACTCGTTGTTTAATGCGCG
>SMGT01013570.1:124174-139367 GCA_004794575.1 Lanistes nyassanus
GACAAAGTTTGCGTGCTGCCACACTGGGACTGATGGCGTAACACGGGCCTCAGTCCCACCCAATCACATTACACTGACACCGGGCCAACCAGTCCTAGTACTGTTCCCTGTAGTGCCAGGCGTCTGGCAGGGCAGCTGCTAGATTAACAATTTTTAAGTCTGAGGTATGACTCGGCTAGGATGGAACCACCGACCTCCAGCCTCGAAGGCGGCGCCTTAATCACTAGACCACCGAGGCGGTCTGGGTGATTCAAGGGGTGAGTAGACCAGTGGGTTAATCGGTCACTCAGTACCCATTTCTCACATAATAGTCCCTTGCATCAGGAACTAAATAAGCCTAAATCCTTTATTTTCTTATCTACCTCCCCTTCCCTTTCTTGTGTCTCCTATGGCTTTAAAACTTTTTAATTAAGCAATGCGCGGTTTCAGATAATAACTGAGAATAAAAGATACCGAATTTTTACTATCGATACTTATAGATACTTAGATTTTCATACAGTGATTCTGCTGAATTATTATGTGAGCAAAGTTTACAAACTCTCCATTATCCTGTCTGTTTTGATTGACAGATAGTTTACGCAAAAAAGAGGAAAGCAAAGAAGGATAAACACACTCGGGGATATCGAAATGTTTGAGTCGGCACACCTGAGCAGCCTGACGGGTACAGGGAATCCATCATGCAGCAGTCGCTGAAAATCGATGACACACTTTTGCTGACAAAGCTGATGTGTAGTTACACAGCCATCTTGCTTTCATTTTTCTCAGTCTTCCATGTTCCTGCTGCTAGCTCATTTCCAGCATTCCTCTTAATACTAATAACTACCTCAGAATTGCAGAAATGGGCAATCCGCGCTGTACAAAACCGACAAATAGACAACTCCTTGTGTCCACACTAGTCAAAACTGTTGCTTCATTATCTCCGGATTAGCTACAATACGCGATGCTCTTAGCGGAAGTGAAGATGTAGGCAACAGAATGCAGAAGACGTCTCGAAGGTTCAGACACGTTAATGGCGATACCGACAATACAACAGCATCGCCCGAGGTGGTGTGGCTTCATGCCTGGGCGGACAGCCAAGCTGGCGTATCTCCCCATTTCCCCTTTTAGATTTTTTTTTCGCATGTTGCTAATCATTACGTAGACGATCCCAAGCATCGATTATCGGTACACCTGCACTTTCCTTGTAGAATTCTGGAATTCACACTGGATATGCGTGCCTTCCTCTCTGCGACCACGGACATTTTCTCACAGAGTACGAGTGTGAAAACTGACTAGCCTTCACCTCGGTCTTGTCGTCGACACTGATCGGTCAACCAAAAACTGTTGAGAACCTTCAGCAGAATGTTGTTAACCTTTGCAGAGTGAAACTGTTCACAAGTCATTCCCTAAAGCTGATGTGAATAAACACCTGATGTGGGTTTTTTCTGAGCTTTGTATCTACGTTGGGTGTCACCTGTATACTTATGCTTATTTAAAATTGCTGACGGATTCCTTTCTCGAAATTTTCCTAGACACGGTAATCTGCGAGCATGGTCGATTAGCGAGGGAAAATCTGAAGGCACTTATCGAGAGGGAAAAGATGTAAGGGCTGGAATCTTTCACCAGGAGTCATATAAGCAGTCTTCGAGTCAAATATAAAATGTCACACCAATAATTTCAATCAATTATTCATATGGCTTTGACTGCCCTATTCCAAAGACACCCCTACTTTGTCTTGTTTGGATAACTTGGAATGAGGACCTTCCTGAGTTTTAATATAAAGGACAGCTCTATATTTAATGCAGTGTGAGCTGTCTGGTACAAACAAATTTAGCAATAACTAACATATATTCCTGCTATTTTGACGGCGTCAGGCATAGCTCTTTGTGGCCATAGATTAACATTTGATGGAATTTAACGTGCGTCCATTAAAAGCCGTTCTCTCGTCATTCAAAATGCAGATTATTCTTCACTATTCGCTATTTAGTTTTGCTTTCTACAATTATTTCTTTGTGAAGGTGAGCTTGCCGCCCACTCGCCATTATTTTCTTAAAAAATGGCGTTTCGGGGGCAATTTCCAGGTTGAAAGGTGTAATCAATAAAAACCAAAATGTGTTTTAGCACCACTACGTACTGCTTCTCACAGTTCTCTCCCATTCCAACTTTTATCGTTTCTGGGTTTCTGAGAGAAACGGGAGTGAGGAGGGGGGGGGGCCGTCGTGAATGTCAGACAAGAGAACGCAGGGACAGAAGGAAGGAGCTAAAGAGACACAGAGGACAGGAAGTACGAGAGAGACAGTAAAGGTCAGAGGGCACGAGAGACTGGGGAAGGGGGAGGGTGGAAATGCTGCGGAATGTGTGCATCTGTTGATGTGGAATATGTGTGCATGCGAGCGTGCGGTTGTGCACACGGTTGATAAAAAGTTGCATACACTCAGTGCTGACCAGCCCGAAGTACCTGCAGTTGTGCTGTCGAGCTATCGTGTGTCAGAACTTCAGACACTCACCTGACACGCGGCTACCTGGTTCCCAGCCCTCAGGTCTGCACGCACTTCGTCAAGAGCCAGCTGCGTTCAGCGTGGCCTGGCTCGTTCAATACACAGCAATCGCATCACAGGGACTCCTTTCCTGCTTCGGTGCATGTACAGCTAAACGAGGAAGCGTTTTATAACCATCTCGAAGACGTCGGACATCAGAAGAATCAGCAAACGAGTGGGACAAACACCAACAGCTCGAGATCTCCACGTACGATCCTGGTCGAACGGCACACTGTCTCTAGGGGCTTTAGCCCGGCAGCGTGTTGGTCTCCACACAGAGATCGAGATGATGTTAGATGTGAACACTGCTTACTGGTTTTTTCCTTTTGAAACCAACAGACATTGCAGGCAAACCTGATCGAGAGTGGCCGGGTAGGTGGCCTGTCTCGTGGCGGCCCGCTGGTCAGGGTCAGACAACGCTGGCGGCACTTTTCGCAGAGTGAGATCAATCAATAATTTCTCTCAGACTACCGCTGTACCAGGCTCACCGCGCCAGCCAGGAATACCTGTGCGCAGCAGACCTCCATCGTAGTTTAGCCTTGTCATCGCTGAGTCGTTCCGTGGCGATTTCAGGCATTTGCCGTTATAAAGTTTTATTTTTCCCCTTTGAAACAGCTGATAAAACTTGTGGTTACAGACTCAGAGTGATCGACGCATGCGCGCAACCACCCTCGATCCTCGTCGTGTGATAACTGAAGGGTTTCGTGTCCCTCACAGCCATTGCCCGTTCGCGATTTTTTTTCCTACATGTGCTCTGGGGGTTGTCCTCGAGTGGCTCAAGTTGATGTGTGCCAATCAGAGAAAGCGTACTGAAATACAGAGAGACGTCACGATGAAGTCAACTTCTTATAGTTACAGTGAACGAGATGAACCGTAGTGAGGAGAGTCCAGTGGTAAAGAGCGAGTTTCCGCAGTTGAATGGTTGTAGGTTCAAACCCTATCGTAGCCCATTTTTTTTAGACGTCACATCGCAACTTCTTATGGCTACAGTGAACCAGGCAAAGCCAGGGTGATGATATCCCTGTGGTAAAGACACTAGCTCGTCACGAATGAATTTTGCAGGTTTGATCCCCATGGTAACTTTCATTGCTTTCGGACTGGGATCAGGGGTAGGGGTAGGGTTTAATATTAGGGAGGGGCTTCTGTTTGCCTGTATAAGTTGAAGTCTGTGTTTTCGGATCAAACAGGATGTTTACAATGGAGTTAGGAGATGGATACAGAGACGGATGGTCACGTATAGGTGGCGAAGTGCTAGAGTTGTCGAAATTGATGTTAACTGTCACGCCATGGAACTAGTATGGAGCGCGTGGTGACGTGACATTGCTACCTTGTATTTACCTTGTGGTAACGTAATCGCACATTTCTCTCTGTGGAGCCGTGACTATATTACATCTGTCTTTGTAACACCGTGACCCCTACTTGTGACACCGTAACATTATATCTGTCTTCGTGGTGTCTTGCCGCAGTTTCCATTGGGGGCACAATGTTACATCGGTGAATGCGAATAAGTTGGGTATATCTCTTCATGGTGATTACATCTCTATCTTAAACTTAAAAGAATACACATGCCAAATCACAGTGTAGCGGTTGTTTGGGGTTTTTTTTTTTTTGTTGTTGTTGCGAGCTTGCATGCGCAGGCGCACGACCATTGAAACAGACGTGTGCGCATGCGTAATAATTTAACGTTATCACATTAGTCCTCTGCATGATAACGCTGGGGTTATCGAACAACAGTCCCAGCTGATCACGTCAGTTTGGTTTATTAAATTTTCCCACACGCCAGCGACCAGCTCGATCGATGCGGAGCAGTCGACCAGATCTGCGTGTCTGTTGCTTTGTGTGCAGGGGCTAACCATGTCACCCAGTTCTTCAAGCGTGTTTGCTGCACTGCTGCTGTTGTTCGCACTCCTGCCCCAGCCTGCATCAGCGACGTCCAGACAGAGGAGGTCTGACGACGTGGACCTGCAGTCCGTGAGGGACTTAGTGGCCCAGCAAGCCCTTTTGATCCAGTCTCTGCAGGCCAAACTGACGGCGCTGGAGAACAGTGTTCAGGCTCAGGGTGACGTCATCAACAAACTTCAGACTCGGCTTAGTGGCTTGTCCACGGCAGGTGTGTAAACAGTTGTACAGCTTGCGTGTTCTTCCTTGCAGCTGTCCGAAAACTGGTATTTGATTTCAATAGTTTTATTCAACTCGCACTGCAAGTATATTGATCTCACAACCTTGGGCAATTATTGTGCGCGTTTACGCAACGAGGCTGTCATACAAGTGCCGTGACTGTTTGACATCTCGAGTTATACCATGGTTCTAATGGATTTTTCACGTCTTCGAGTTTTGTTTTGGCTTTTTTTCTTCTTGCCTGTTACTCAAGGTGCAGGAATAACTGCTAAAATGAACTGTTTGTGTTGATGAATTACAGTTTGTTTGGTCTCATTGTTCGGTGCGGGTGTACTTTTCTAGTTTGTTGTTGTGTTTGTTTAAGATTTTATACGGCTTGATACAGATGTAAAAGATGCTTGTGTTTGGTTTCATGGCCGATAGCTAGGTAAAGACTTAGCTTAGTACTCTTTTGCTGTAACTTTCTATTTCTGGCAGAACTTCCTGATCACCTTGCTGTAGACGGCGAAGTTGCAAGTGGTCGTTGTTTTCTTCTATGTTTCGATGAAAGTTTCGTGAACGTTCGTTTCAAGAGTGTAAATTGTCTCCCTCGCAAGTCTTGGCCGTGTTTTACAGACGACAGGGACGCGAGTTTAAAATTGGGTTGATAAAGGGATACCCAGGTTGAGACAAGACAGGAAAGATAAAGGGGAAAAGATTGTGAAGGCCTTGTGAAACCTGTTCTCGTGTCCTCATAATTGCATGACCCAGCAACGCGCAGTGCAAGCGGGCACAGACAAATTCAGACCCACTTGCACATTCTAACATTTATGCACCCACGCACGCACGCACTCACGCACGTGCACACACACGCGCACGCACACAAACACACCCTAAGAGTACACAATTGGCAATCTTTATGAAGACCCCAGTCTGTCGTGATGCTTCTCGCCGAGGTCGTTTGTGAATTCCCCTCACGGAAGATATGTTTCCGTGTGGAATTCAAACTGCTGTAGTAAAATGTCGCTTGAACAAATAGGAATAATTAGACGTGGTGCGATCAAAGCTCTTACCAGAGAGGCGACTGCTGGGTGACTTTGTACCGAAAATAATTTTTTTTAAATAGAGAGAAGCTCTCTCCTTTTGGTTGGTTGGTTGGTTGGTTGGTTGGTTGGTTGGTTGGTTGGTTGGTTGGTTGGTTGGTTGGTTGGTTGGTTGGTTGGTTGGTTGGTTGGTTGGTTGGTTGGTTGGTTGGTTTTTCTATCTCCGTCACTCCCACCGTCCTTCTTTCTGATTATTTCTTTCCCCCCTTTTTTAAATCGGTTTTGTTTGGGTTTTTTTTTCTTTCTTTTTCAGTTGCCTTCACTGTCCGGTTCCAGGCCGACGATGAAGCCAACGGTGTACCTCTTGGCAGCCAGCAGACGCTCAGATTCGACGACGTCGTCAACAACATCGGCAACGGGTACGACGGTCAGACTGGCATCTTCACGGCGCCCGTGGGGGGACTCTACGTCTTCTTCCTCAGGGTGATGAGCACGCAGGCTCACGGCCCCGTGGACCTGGTCGTCGACAAACACGGCACGCCGCTCGATCTGATCTTCGCCGAGGGTCAAGGTGACTCCTACGACCAAGGGTCCGGTCAGGTCACGGTTCACCTGCAGGCCGGGGACGAGGTGTGGGTCAGACAGCAAAATGGCGACGCGGTCAGAGGCAGGTGGTACACGAGTTTCACTGGATTTCTTGTGCACGCGGACTAACTGTTTCTCGTGCAAGACTTTCCATGAAAAACAAACAGGTAGAGTTGACACTTAGGATAGTGACTTGTACAGCACACCTGAAGTGCAGTGTCTGTAAAGTGGTGCTTGTTTTCAACTTGTAAACTCTTGATCACTCAAATTAAAGTTTGTCCAGATGTTCAGGTTTGTGTGCTGTTCTTTGAGTGAGTGAGCGAGTGAACCAACCAGCGAGTGATTGAGTGGAAAGATGGAAGGAGAGAAGGAACGAGTGATTGCGTGCATGTGCATAAGCAAGCAAAGCAACACACCTTACGGCAACGGCAACCCATTTTTCTACATGCAAACGTGCACGCATACATGCACACATGCAACCACGCACGGAAACACACACACACACACACACACATTCGTGGTGCCAGCTAGGTTTCGCTGTTCTTCCTGAAGGTCAGAGCAAGACAGTTCCTGGAAGTCAACCCTGGGCCGGACAGTCTGTTTCACGAACGCCGTTCGTCTGGAAAGCTTTCTGAAGTTCCCGAGCTGCATAGTTCACGTGGTCGGACCGCCACGCTCGTCCGACTGCGCACTCACTGGACCGAGCCACGTTTTTGTAAATGCTCAGTTTGCGACAAACGCAAGCAACATCCCACTCTTAAACGGCTGTGCTTAAAGACAGACACTACTCGATTAGTCCGAGATAATTTGTTAAATCTGTATCGAGTGCTGCAGATTAAGATGCTGACTCTAAAAGGCTACTTTCTGGAAGAACAATGTTTGACAGACTGAAGGTTATCGAACGTTAAAACGTTAAATGGGTTACAATGCAGCCGGAACAAATGCCTAGCTGTGCTCGCTAGTTTTTGCTGCCGTGCAATAGCACGATGGGGAAACCTCGTCCTTTAAGCGTCTTAGCTCAATTAAACTTTAGTGCAGTGCGCGGGGCAGGATTTAAACATTGTCAAGGACTTACATTGGTTAGGGGACCTGGATAGCTCGGCAAGCAAGGCCGCGAACTAACGTGTGGGTGCTGCTGGTTCGAATCCAGGAATATTCAAGGATTACTTCCTTAAGTTAACATTGTACAGAGTCCATCAAATTGCTTGTTCGCACTGACCATCTTACTGTTATCAGTGGTGGTTCTTTGGGTGCATAGCTTATTAATAGACCCCATTCTCCGTTCCACCCCACCCGATAGTGCGAAATCACAGCGAGTTGGACGAACTGTTGCTCTAAAATTACCTGGCTTCTGCCTATATGCTTGTACTGGTGCCAAGCAGCTAGTAATGAAAGCTGTTGAGGTTAGTCTGTACTTTACATTCTTAATCAGCTAGTGTGAAAACAGTTGGTCGTAACAGACAGATCTACGACACAACTTCGGCTGTCACACAAAGCGTAGCAGTTGTAGCCGCAAGCCTGCATCTCACACATGCATTGTCATGTATTGTCCTATAACTAAGCTTTAACCTCAACATCAAGCACTACTCAGTTTTTAGTATTATCTCCAAAGCGGCTTAATAGTAACTTCGTTTCGCTTAACTATATCATTGCCGTGATCACAGGAAAGTTCTCTTTAAATATAAAAGTCAATAACCTTACAATAATATTGACTGTCGTCTCTGACCTCGTGTGACCTTTGACGTACTTCAGCGTTTTGTCGTCAGTTTCGACGTATTGCCAGGCTTTTGCGTCACTCAGCCGCACGCTGTTGTTATCCCCACCATCTGCCTTCGTTCCTTGTTTTGAGGTTCCATAATGACAGGAAAGGAGAAGGTAAGATCACTGTTTTCCTTTCCTCGCCAACAG
Organism: Lanistes nyassanus; assembly: GCA_004794575.1. Lineage (NCBI taxonomy): Eukaryota > Metazoa > Mollusca > Gastropoda > Architaenioglossa > Ampullariidae > Lanistes > Lanistes nyassanus. The sequence goes on from SMGT01013570.1 coordinate 132,324, forward strand.
TCAGTTGTTTAACGTATCAACTATTTTCTGGGACGTTTCTGATAAATTTTCCTACCTATTCAAAATTTGTACTACTGTTTTCAGGATACCCGCAATAACCGCTGGTTTAATAAAAGACCGTTTGACGTTAATTACTTCCACTAAAAGTGAGAAGAAAGTTAGCTACTTGCAACGACATCCATTTTCTTACAGTTCAGAAGCTAGGAAGAACTTTACAATCATCTTCTCTTCAATCAGCCTAGAGTTTGGGTTGATGACAATCCCTTGAGAAAATCAACTGTCATCCCATCTCGCCACTGGCGTGAAAACCAACAGCGCTTTATAGTTACCTTTAATTTTCAGTTTTAACAAGTTCACAACATTCCCAAATCTTTTCACTGGTTAAGGACAGACGTGTAATTCGATACAAGATCCCTCCCCACCCCATCCTGACCTATCTTTCTGAAGTCACATGGCTTGCAAATGTGAGAATTAAAGTGGCATGACTTAAACAATAAAAAAGTGATGTTGCATCGTGTGTATGTGTTGGGGGGGGTCATATTTCAGTCTAACTCACGAGACCACGCAGTATCTCAGATAATACGTATAGAGGTTAAAAAGGCTAAATCCCGAGGGTAATGTGGTGATGCATAATGAGGTAAGTCATTCTATCCTTCCCGATGATGTTTAGCCATTTTAGCCATTTGAAAACAAAAATAGACCTATTAAGTTTCTCATTCTCGTTAACTCTTCCGCGTTGGTGGTGGTGGGAGAGGGTATGGGGATGGTGGTGGGGGTGGGGGTCAGCTAATTGAGTTATCTCCCCTTACCTTTGCAGAAAGTAGTGCGTGAGGACAACTCCAAGACCCCCGACACCTCCAACGAGTCGGCAACTGCACCAGCTGAGGTTGCCGACGACAGGAAAGCGAGGCGTGCGCTGGAGAAGGCCCTCAGCCTGACTTGTCCCTTGTGCCTCGGCGTGTTCTGGCACCCCAAGCTGCTCCCGTGCTCGCACACCTTCTGCCGGGATTGCCTGGAGACGCTTCTCAACCATAAATCGAGTAGCTCCTTTGCCTGCCCGACCTGCCGCCAGGAAATCAAGGTGCCCCAGCTTGGAGTGGCCGGCTTCCAGGAGAACTTCTACATTAACCCCGATGACCTCAAAAGAGCTCGCCGCCAGTGCCCCATCCACGCTGGCAAGGCGGTCCTCGACTTCTGCGTGACCTGCGACGTCCCCCTCTGCCTGCACTGCCTGCAGGCCCCAACTCACGCAAACCACGTAACGCATGAACTGATGGAGGAGGATCTGGTCGGCAGCACGCTGCTGGCTGCGGCAGAGAAGAGTTCACCCACGTCCTGGTCAAGCTGGAAGTCTTTGTGCGTGTCGGCGGGAAATCTGTGGGACTCCGTCTGGCGACGAACGGGGTTGAGACGGAAACGCGCTGTCTCCATCCCGACAAGGAAACCCCCCTGCGGCCCATGCCCCACCTCTAAGATGAGGGAAAGACGAAGTGACAGCAAGGTGAGTTGGCAAGGTCACAAGTGTGCATTATTTTCTTTTTCGCCCTCAGTGGGGAATGAAGACATTTCGCAAAAAAAACACAGAAGGAGTTTAACCCAGCCCGCCCACTTAACTCAGACCGGCCCGCTATCATGCAAATCGCAGGAAGCGATAAACTCACGGCCTGTTCGTGATTTCTTGGTGGTGGTGGTGGTGGTGGTGGTGGTGGTGGTGGTGGTGGTGGTGGTGGTGGTGGTGGTGGTGGTGGTGGTGGTGGTGGTGGCGGCGGTGGCGGTGGTAGTGGTGGTGCAGCGGCGGTGATGGCGGTATTCGATACGTCAGCCTCAATCTTTCAAGTATCGTTACGACTGCTTAGATACCTCCAGTAAACCATTATCAAACCCATCCAGAGGTGGGGAACATTTTCTTGAAAAGTAGAAAAACAGAATCCTTTTACTCTGATAAGTGGGGACTAGGCTAATCAACCATGCAGGTTTCAACATTTGCCGAGGCGTGGCGTCATTAGTGTACAATACATTTTTCTGTATCTTTTTCAAACTTGAAGTATGGTTAAAGTACATATCTCGATGGTCAGCAGAAAACCCGCCTTGAGGTCAAAAGTCAACAAAGCTGCTCCTGCCCCCCCCCCAAAAAAAAAGAAGAAAACAAAACCTAGGAAGATGTAGAGATAGACAGAAAGATAGCGCACGGACTGGTAGTATCGAAGTCTTTTTACCCAATGGGTGACCAAATAAGCCTAATTGTTTCCGCATATCTTTTTCACCAGCGCTGGCGTGTCCTAAATAGGTTTATTCCTTCCCGCTTGTCTTTTTGAGAAATAATGGTGTGATTAAATAGCCCTACTTCTTTCCGCATCCTTTTTTGTGACTGAAATAGGCCTATGCCTCCCCGCATTCCTTTTTCATCAGTGACCAAAAGAGGCCTGATCCGTCCGGTATAATTCCTGAAATCGATGATAATACGAGCTCATGCGTATGTTTCCAGCCCCGGCAACCAGTACCACAGCTAATATAAGCGCTAAAAAAACAAATAGATCGGATACCATGAATTTGAATGATTACGAACATTTGTACTTAACCATTTACTAACTACAGCTCCACGCCTGTATATGTATTTGTATCTCCATTTTAGAATGTATGTTAGAACCTCTACACGCACGTACATCTGTTCCACTGTTGGAGTAGGTCTGGATGTCGTTGCAAAGAACAAGGTGTCTACTGCGTGACACCACCTTGACGCTTCACCTCCGCACCATGGGGTTGATAAGGCGCATCTTGGGCTTCGGGCGAAAGAAGAGTACGTCGATGATTGAAAACAGCCCAGCGGTAAGCACGAAAAACCAGCCGACCGACCGACCGACCGACCGACCGACCGACCGACCGACCGACCGACCGACCGACCGACCGACCGACAAACACATAAACGTTGGCAAAAAAAAAGAAAGAACAGAATAAATGGAAAGTTGAAAGGAATATGTTGAAAATCGAACGCAGTATCTTTCGTCGTTGTCGCAACACAGGCCTTAGTCCCACCCAGTCAAATTAAACTGACACCGGGCTAACCGGTCCCAGTCCTGTTCCCTATAGTGCCAGGCGTCTGGTGGGGCAGCTACTAGATTGACAATATTTGATTCAGAACTAGGTATGACTCGGTCCGGGTGCGAACCACCGACCTCCCGTCTAGGAAGCGGAAGCTTTAACCACTAGACCACCGAGGCGGTCCTATCGGACGCTCTTGTCGGCTTGTCTGATGACCTCGACTTTTGACACTAGTGTACAGTACTTTTAAGTGTACAGCTCATCAAATTTCAATTCAAGAGGTTTTGAAAAAAGGGATTTTCAGGAAAACGTTCGTTTTGGACAGGGATAGAATTTAGTAACCACATAAACGGGTTTTCGAGATCTAGAACGCATTTTGTCCTTTTTTCCTGTGTAAGGTGGGAGAGGGGGGGGGGGGCAAGTACGAGATTATAATTCTCCTTTGTTTTCCCCCACTCACCCAATGGTTGTACGTCTTTTTTTTATTTTTTATTTTTTTATCTTCCGGGAGCTGTTCCCATGGCATTGTTCTAAATCTTGGCACAAATTGAACACAAGCATTCCTCTCGCTGTGTTTAGAACATTCTTTCACGTCTTTTTTCACTCTACAGGAAGCAGCTCGGAAAGTAGGCCCAGCAAATGCCATACAAGAAAATGTTCTCCTGCAGACAAGCCATCATTGAGAAAGAAGAGGGAGGGAAAGAGATGGAAGCTGGAAAGACAGAGCAACAAAATTATCAGAACAACCCTTCTTTCTCTCTCTCTCTCTTGTTCTCAATACTTCTCTGTCTCTACTTTTCTACTTCTCTCTCTCTCTCTCTCCACCCATCGATTTTCAACCTTCCGAGAATGTATACAAACACCCTCTCGCACACAAATACATTGTTATTATGCTTGTGTGCGAGGGTTTGGGGGGCAGCTTTGGACTAAAAATCAAGTTATTATCAGGAGTTGATCTAAGTCACATTGAAATGATTTCATCAAGAGTTTTCTTCAATTACTTCTAGAAAATATTTTAGGCGAATAATTCTACATCTGATCCAGAATTGACAAGTGAAGCTTGTAAAATGCAGTTAATCACCTTTTAGATCAGTTGTCTTGACTCCTCGTATTCGCAAATGGACGAGAAATAATAAGAGAGATTTATGGGGCTTTCAGAAGCACGAAAATAAAATATTTCAAATCTGGTGGTTTCTTTCATCAGTCAACTGACATACTGGTAAACATTTTAAACCCTTTGTTTAATAAAGTTTTCCAGAGTAACATACATCCAGAAAGCTGGACTAAAGCATTTATATTTCCCCTGCATAAGAAGCTCTTAAAAACGTAGATAATTAGCAAATTGTAAAGCATTGTTCTTAATGAAAGATAAAATAAGTTCTTGTATCCCAGAGGCGCAAGCAGGTTTCCATAAAGAATATACTATTGTTGACAATTTATTCTCCCTCCAGTCACTTGTATAGAAATAATTGGGAAAACAAAGACGCCTCTTTTACACACTTTGCGTTGACGTCGCTGAGGCGAAAGAAAGTATACAGATAAGGAAACTGCTGTAACTCGTATTACGAAAAAGGGATCCACGGTAAAATGTTTCAGATGTCGTTAGCCATGTACAGAGTACTAAGAAATGTTGCTGACTACTTTAGATGTGTTGCTGGCGTCAGGAAAGAAATGTATGCTCAGTCCATTGCTTTTGTCGATGTCTCTTTCCGACTTACAGACTAAATTAGTAAACTGTGGTGCACAAGATATAGACATATTTTTCAGACCCTCTGGGTATCGTGCTATTGATGTATACAGACCTCATTTCCATAGTCTTAGATTCTGTATTAGATTTGAAAAATAAACTGCCTGGAAAGTTAAGTTATTGTAAAACTGGGGTTTACTGGTTCACGAGGATAAAACAAAAGTTGTTGTTGTAAGAATGGAGGTTTCGTTAAAGGCTCTGAGAAGTGATACTTTGCAGGGAACAAAATTGTACTCAGCTGCAGTTAACCTTGGCGTGATGTTTTCGTCAAAACTAAGCTGGGTAAGGTGTATAGACAACCGGTCTATTAAAGGCTTAAGATCGTTGGTGTGAGTGAAGAGACTGTACCCCAGATATCCAAACCTGCAGACCAGCATGGCCTTTTTAAATGTTCGACACAATATCTAAACCATCCTCTTATATGGCGCAGAGGTTTGTGGGTATCAGAAACATGAGAAACATTGAGACATTACCAAACTGGGGGTGTAGAGAAATTTTAGGAATACAGTTGTCCTCGGGGAATGCCGTAGATTCACATTAGTTTTTTGTTGATACTTTTTTCGTGTTGTTAAAGTATGGTTTAAATTAATGTACATGTCAGAGAACAAGCATTCAAGACAAGGTTACAAAATTTTGTATATGCATGACAAGTCCGGCCGAGTTAACTGGTTGTCTCATGTCACAAGACTGCTGTGTTCATACAGTTTTAGATTTGTATGGTAAATGCAGTCTGTTGGTAATCAAAGAAAATTCCTATTTATGTTTAAGTGTGGGCGTCAGACTGTTTTCGTCAAAAATGCGCTGACTCGATTGAATCTGACCGTGACTGCAACGAATTTCAACCAGAACTCGTAATGACTAGTTTAAGACTTGAATTTCGCAGTGCAATATGTCTGCAGAGATGTCGCCAGCTCCCTTTGAATGGTATTAGCTCTGTGTCACCGCTGATCCCGTCTGTAGGCTGTATGGTAATCAGTGTGTTAAAGATTTACGTCATTTTCTTAATGATTTACCCTATTCAACTTTACATATGCATACCATACCTGTATTTTGCTATCGCTACCCCTCTATGTGTATGGTGGTGTATTGTGCTTCAAAGAACCCATGTACATATGCGACTGCCGTAGGATCAGGAAAGGAACTCTTTCATTCTTCCTGTAATCTACCATATTAAGAAATTATGAATGGTGTTCATACTCCCCCAGCAGACTACTTCTAGTCTCTTTTCTCTTTCCTTAAACCTCTCTTTTCATATGGACGAATGGCCTGCAAAAAACTGAAATAAATTGTTTACACGCAAACACACGCGCGCATAAGCACGCAACACACGCACATACACACATAACAATAACGATATTTTTAAAGTACTACATAAAAGCTTTAAAATGACAGCACGAGTTGTTCACCCAGATCACAGCCAAAATCCCAACTATCCTTAATCAATTCCACAACTCCCAGTTTTTCTGCCTGTTTTGTCCCTACTGTCTGCTACGCTAGGCCCCTTTCAAAAGTCAGAAAAAGTTTCTACGCTTCTTATCCGAGTAAATTCCAGAAGGTGGCACAACTGTGTGTTTGTGGGGATGTACGTGGCAGAATAATATAGGTCATTTGTGAGATTTGTATGAATAATATAGGTCTGTTCATTTGTACGATTTGTATGAATAATATAGGTCTGTTCGTTTGTACGATTTTTATGAATAATATAGGTCTGTTCATTTGTACGATTTGTATGAATAATATAGGTCTGTTCATTTGTACGATTTGTATGAATAATATAGGTCTGTTCGTTTGTACGATTTGTATGAATAATATAGGTCTGTTCATTTGTACGATTTGTATGAATAATTTAGGTCTGTTCGCTTGTAGGATTTGTGTGAATAAGATAGGTCTGTTCATCTGTGGGATTTGTATGAATAAGATAGGTCTGTTCATTTGTAGGATTTGTATGAATAAGATAGGTCTGTTCATTTGTAGGATTTGTATGAATAAGATAGGTCTGTTCATTTGTAGGATTTGCATGAATAAGATAGGTCTGTTCATTTGTAGGATTTGTATGAATAAGATAGGTCTGTTCATTTGTAGGATTTGTATGAATAAGATAGGTCTGTTCATTTGTAGGATTTGTATGAATAAGATAGGTCTGTTCGTTTGTAGGATTTGTGTGAATAACATAGGTCTGTTCATTTGTGGGATTTGTATGAATAATATAGGTCTGTTCATTTGTAGGATTTGTATGAATAAGATAGGTCTGTTCATTT
>SMGT01013570.1:139868-159675 GCA_004794575.1 Lanistes nyassanus
GTAGGATTTGTATGAATAAGATAGTTCTGTTCATTTGTAGGATTTGTGTGAATAATATAGGTCTGTTCATTTGTAGGATTTGTATGAAGGCTCCCCGTGCGGGTGGCGAAATTCTTTTTCCCAGTCGAGTTCTGTCCCAGCCCGACACGCATGCACATGCCGCCTTTCATCCCTTTAGCGCAAAGACACAGGGTACAACTTATACATCGAAAAACAAGCCGTACTTAATACCACACCCTAACTCTCCCCTAACTCTCTCCCATGAAAAAAATCGTAAGCTGATATGGGTTTCAAACCTGCGACATGCACATGAGAAACAGGGCTGAAATCGAAATAACAAACATGGTAGAACATCGGAACATCTTAACAACCTCAATCCTGTCCCGACCGTCGCAGCTTTGTGCTGTATGTCAGGCTTTGTGATGTTTTTAGGCAATGCGTAGACGGTATGTCAGCGGGAGGCAGTACATAAAGAAATCACTGCATGTTCTGAAAGGAGCTGGATCCGGCGAGGAGAGAGAAGCTGCAACAGGCGATGGATAAGCCGGAACACGAGAGGAGAGGGGGAATGGGGGGGGGGAGAGGGCGAGGAAGAAGATTGGTTTTACGGAAAAAAGATCTGAAATCTAAGTTAGAATTTCCGTGCAGCAGTCTCCCATCATGTACAGCAGTACCAGTGTGCAGGCTGGGTGCTTATATTTTCAACAAAAAAATACACATAAAACAGTATGTGACGTGGAAAATACTTGTAAAAACTGTTGACAACCCTTCTCAACTCTTCTCCGTGGTTTCGAGGAGAAAACCACTCCATTCGCAAACCAGATTCCGGAGTACAAAGGAGTATTTTCTGGATTAGCGGCTCCATCTTGCCTGCAGCTGAAGCCACCAGATTTTGTTTGTTCCAAGTATACTGTTGCTTTGTTATGTCAGTATTCATGATGCATGTTGAATTGCTGCAACACCTGTATCATGAGACGCATGTACGCACCGTGAGGTACCAGTCCCATGATCTAAGTCCCATGTGAACGGGCGAGTATACGAAAGATCAATATTTAGGACAGTTGGCACTCAAATTTCCACCTTCCGTTTATTTTAGAGGCCTTCAGACAGACCTCTTCTGATTAAGCGTTTCCGATTCTGCCGAAGTGAAAACCCTTCTGCCTTGGTCGAAAGGGTTTTATTTCCACCTGTAATGGACCCGGACATTGACGAATGAACAAGTACCGTAGTGGGAAGCTGTCGTTTGTCGTTGAACTACCCCCTTCAAACACCAGTATCGGCTGCAGGGTACCAGACACTACGTAGTTCTACGTGTTCGTCGCCAGTTCAGCATGCAGGCACAACAGACAATGTAAACAGCTACTGTGAATTTTGTTGACGTACATCGCCTTGAGATACTGACCCGCAGCTTGATGAAACGTTAAGAGCCATTTCAAGGGAAAGACTCTTTATTGAAAAGAAACTGATTTTGATGAATGTTGCAAAACGAATCTAAAGACTCAGACATGGGAATCTTCAAAATCAACACCACAAACAGAGCCCCCCACCACCACAGCATGGTGAAAGGCAATGCGCTAGAATATGTCGAAAACTTCACTTACCTTGGCAGCGCTGTCGACAGGAAAAGTGCGACAAATTCCGATACGAAAGTTAGGATCTGAGGGTTAAGAACAGTTTAACTCTAGCTAAAGAATATATGGGAATCCAAAAACATTTCCATTAACACAAAGATCAGGTAAACACAAGCCTTTCATCAGCTTTGCTCTATGGAGCCGAGACATGGAGGACTACAGTCACCGTCACCAAGAAAATCCAGACTTTTAACAACACCTGTCTGAGCAAGATCCTGCAGATTGTCTGCCCTGACACCATCAGCAGCCAAGAACTGTGGGAGCGAACAACTCAGAAGTGCAGCAGAAAAGCCTGGAAGCATGAAGGATGCCTCCAGCACCCGGCAGAACATTTTGCAATTAGAAGTTTCCAGAACATGGTAAACTTGTCTGATAATCGGGTAGTCCCACCGTGCTCTGGTAACTGCCGGAAAATGTCTTTCGTGAACAAAAGCATCTAAACAAAAATCTCCTTTGCTGCAGCAAGGCAGAAACTTTTTTTTTGGGGGGGGGGGATGGCATTGCAGGGCAGACTTTAGGCGCCGGTGCTTTAGAAGCATAGGAAAACCTGGAGAACACAGCGGGTGTTTTGGAGAACCCAGTCCGGATATTGAGAGAAACCTGCCTGCATTTCTACTGTACTCTGGACCGCTTGCCAGAACTCTGGTGTTTCAGAGAGGAAAATTCTGAAAGAAAATAAACTGAAGAGCAAGCTAAAGGTGCTGCCGCTTTGGAAGCACGCGGGAGACTTCTGGAATCAAACAAAAGTTTCGGGAACCTGCAGAACACAGCTAAAACACGCACGCACGCACGCTTGCGCGCGCACACACACACGCGACAGACTCATGGACACAGTAAAATAAATGATTTGCATGAAAAAAAGTTAAATTAATTTAAAATTATACAAAGATAAAAAAAACCTTTTGCGAAATAGCTGTTACTTATTTGTACTGCCGTTTAAAAATAAATTGTATGACTTTTTTCTTGTTTGTACAAACCCTGTAAGGGGTGTTTCTTTCAGAACAATTTTAGTACCTAATGAAAGGCCTTTTTTAATTGCTTCTCCTTTGTTACAGATCCTACTTTGTGCGTTTAAATTTCAATCGAAAGAGCAGGAGCCACATTAGCTTTTGTCTGAAAGCTGCATCAGTCGCGAATTGAAAGTAAATTGCACTTTTGAACGAAACCTCCTTTTCTGGGTGAGAGGAAATGGAAAGAAATTCTTTGACGTTTGTTCATTGCAGATACCCAGAAAGGTTTTAGAAAATGTATCAAGTAACCCAAATTGTTAAAAAAAAAACTATCACGAAGAAAAAGGTCAAAAGAACTGTGCTTCTTGTTCTGGCTGTGTGTGGTGGGTGAGTGGGGACGTGATAGTGATAAGACGAAAATAGCGACCGTGTCCTCTTTGCGCGCAACTTTACAAATATTCCTAAAAGCAAGAAAAAAGGAAAAATTTAAGACTAAATCTTTATAAATAAAGTTCCCGATGAAGTTTTATAAAAAGGAGCACTTGGATGCAACACTAAATTCAACCGCGGCTCTCTGCTTTGACGTGGTACATGACGTCAATACATGAACACAGCAGAAGCCAGAAAACGGTTTAAAAGTACACGCTGGAGTCTCGGAACTGCTTTGTGTCCACGGTATTTCGCTGTGTTTAATAGTACTGCGTTCTCTGCGTATGTATGAACTTAATGAGCAGACAGAGAGATCTCAGACTGTCAGCGTTAGCTGTAGGTTGAGCTGGGAAGGGGACATAGCAAACTTTTATATTATTAATTGCGAGCTGCTGTGGAGCATTTGTGGATTGCTACTATCACTTTTTGGTTCTTATGGGGCCATTTTAGACTGTTAGTGTTAATGGTGGGTTGTGCTGGGGCCAGTGAAAAGCGTCAGTGTGCATCCATCTTCTCGTGCTGCTCCACTGGACTGTGCGCTCGCTGCAGAGCGCCGTAGCTATGGATAGAAATGGAAACAGCTCAGCTGTATGAGAACCCGGTGACCACTTTTCCTTTAAGCCGTCCATACATCCTATTGTCTTTCTGGTTTTTCCTTTACCTTGTTACTTATTTCTACCTGTTAATCTCTTTACCTCATTGTTATTAGACAATTAGTAATTCTTAGTTGTTCGACGGTTAGTAATTCTGGATACTTTTTAGGTTCAAAAGACATAATGGGAGTAAATGTTACTGCGCTTTTCGCTGTCCTTAAATTTGTCATTCCACAAGATCTCATCCAAGTGCGTGTCGCCCCATCTGCAAGCCCAAACGACAGCAAAACAAGTCTGGTCCCTGCTTATGTCCCCTATTCATCGGAACTTCCCAGTAGAGTTGACAATCACACACCTGATAATTGGTCAGGATACAACGACAGCTATAGCGGCTCTAATGGCGTAGTCGTAACGTCCAGTTTCTCTGGGAATAGCAACTCTGTTACCGACATTCTTGACGCGACAAACACGTTTGACAACATTCTCAACGGCGCTGGGTCAGTTCGTTTTGACTTAAACCCTCGAGACTGCATCAACAACTCACATTATCAGGTTACAGGAAGACAAGGGTACATCATTGTTACTTTTGCTCCAGACCCTAATCCTGAAAAAAGCTTTCCTTTCTTAGCTTGCTACATCGACTTGGAAGTTCCGCAAGGAGCGGTGGCTTATTTACAGACTATAGACTATGACCTGGATGGAGCCGGGTTTAGAGTGACCTTACTCGATGGGGACAAAAAGGTTCTTTACGACGACAGTTGGGGAACTTTCCCCAAAGAGTTTGTTACCTTCTCCAACATACTCAGCTTCAGGGTGGAGATGCTCAGCGTACGCCATCCGTTAAAACTGCATCTGAACTTCACGGCAGTCCCAGAGGCTGCCCGATCTCAAATGTACGCCACGTTCACCTCACCAACAACAGGTAATGTGAATGGGAATCTGAATGTCATTCGCAAAGTAGATTCTGCACCGTCCACGCCTTTTTATTTATATAATCTCCGCTGATGACATGTCTTTTGAAAGTAGGCTCAACCTGCTACTCAAGTCGACAACGCGCATAGTTGTGTCTATCAAATTTGTACAGTCTTGTCTTTCACACGTGATGTATTTTAAAATATTATTTGTACTTTCACTCAGTCGAGTTGGCATCACAAATTCTTTGGAATTCAATATTTCAATTTTGCATTCACTCATTCCCTGTTTTGAAGTAAACAACCTTTCCGGTAACTATATCAAACAAGTAGGGAATTATGTTATGCTCAGACTGAGGATAATAGTTGTGTCCGTGACGGAACTTTTCTGTGGTAAGTACGTCGGGGCATAGCCGACGGGAGGAAATCCAATCAGTCAGACTAGTATAGGCCCAACGACTCTAAAGACTACTCTAACCAGTCTAACCAATCAAAAGGAGTTTCGTGGTCTTATTTCAGTTGTTTTTTTCTCAAGTACAAAAAGTTCAAATCTGACTGGTTTTCAAAATGGCGGACAACTCTGAAGTTCTGGAGTTTGTTCTGTTTTTGCTTGCCCGACCTGGCGCTCAAAATCAATCTCTACACTTGAAATTCGGCCGGCCACATATCATCGTGTCTTTAACTTGTGCTTTGCTTGCAACTGCTATGCATCTCTGGGCATAGTATATGCCAAGAACGTACTTATCTGACTGGAACGTTTCAAGCCACTTTTGAAATACATACCTAATAAAAAATATATTTCTATTTCATTGTTAGGTTCTTCCGATGCTCATGCACTTCCTCCTCTATCTTCATCCGATTGCAGGTCATTTACAAGTGTCAGAATGGAGAAGAAATGGAAAGTACCCGCCTTATATAGACACCGGTATATTGCTGGCGCCTCCTACTGACCACGCTGTTATAGTGAACATCCACGGCATTGAATCCGTCAACTGCAACCTGCTTGTTACGCATCATGACCTCCTATTTTTTTACACGGCAAATGACACCATCGTTCAGAACCCGTGCACATTAAATAAAAATGGATTCACGGATCCCTTTATTTCCCATGGAAACACCTACGTACAGTATAAAAGTTACCGCTTGTACTCTAAGTCCTACTTTCGCATTATGTTTTCCTTCCACCACGTCTCCGCACTGCCCGCGCAGTTGTCTGAGAACACGTGGAACTGTTCGGGTGTCCACTGGCCTGATATGCGGCAGCATTTCCCCTGTAACTATCGCTCCGAATGTGTCGGAGGCGAAGACGAGGCTGAGTGCTGGCCAGTCAGTGACACGTGCAGCCCGGGCACCTACCAGGTTGACGGCCGCTGCTTTTCGATTGTGCGTTTGGAATGTGAAGAACAGTCCTGGAACACAGCCAGCAGAGGGTGTCAGCAGCGGGGAGGGCAGCTGCCCAGCATTAGCACCAGAAAACTGTGGGACTTTGTGACAGACCTGTTTGCCAGACTCAATGATTTGTTCTGGATCTTCGTGGGTGCCAAGTTAGCGCCTCCAAGTGCATCACCGATGTAAGTGTTAATGTTTTTCTAGGTACCTTCTTACTGTCATTTCACTTCCTTTTTCTCTTTTGTAAAAAAAAACGTCACAGATAGCGCAGAAACCGCCCAGTTTTGTTAACAGCAAAAGAATTTGGTGGTCAGACCATAAACGGAACTCATTGCCATTGTGTATTCGCCAGGTATAGAAGCAGTTGGATTTGGTCGGACGGCACCATCGCTCATTTTATCAAAATCATGTTTTCTGGGCAAAACGGAAACCTGTTTGACGCCTGCACTACGCTCGGCTTTCCAATAGCTTTCTGGCAATCTACACCATTGGTCCTGAATCCCGAGTCTTGTGAACAGATGCTTATCGTCTGCTCTATTTTGTGTGAGGTCTCGGGCATCTCAAGGCTGAACAGTAGAGCTGAACAGCCAGAGATTCCATCTTCAAAATCTACTTCCATTCCCGAAAAGGTCAGATTTCTTTAAATTTTGTTTTAACTGCTGTTTAAATTAAAGCTATAAAAGATGCTTTGAAACAGCTGCAAGGATGGCTCGGCTTTCTTGTCTTAACATTAACAAGTGACCCTTAAGTTCAGGAAAAGAGAAGTCATGGTTAGCCTGCTGGCCTGTATTAGAATAATGGGTGGTGAAAAAGAGAGCAGTGTTGTGCGTACAAAAACTCCCACGTCTGGAATCACAGGAAGGAGGTGCGGGGATACAATGGGAAGGGACCGTAATATTCTTGTTCTCTACTTGTAGAATAAAGTATATTAGAACAAAAAGCGTCCGTGCGTGTCTGACGTTTAATTATTACATGTAAATGACTTTCGATGATGGTGACGAAAACCTTACTACGCTCAACAGGCTGCGTACATATGGTGCCCCGGTAATCACTTCACGCACGTTTTCCTGGCTTGTGACGAGTTCTCCAGCTGCTGGAGCAAAAAAGATGACGCTACACTCTCCTGTTCAGTTCCTACGATGCCACTCCCGCCTCTCTTTAAATGTGTCAATGTACAGCGGAGCGTACCCTACACACTCGTCTGCGACCATCGTGATGACTGCATAGATGGAAGTGATGAAGACTTCTGCTACTTTCCGCCTTGTGATGTCACATCACCCTTTCTCTGTAGCGGCAGAAGGGTTTGTGGTCTTTTTTCGTTTTAAATGGCATTGTTAATTAAAGTTATTTGTCAAGCTAGTTACCTTTGCAACATTACATTTTCATTAGGTGTTTCGGACCGTTTTTCAATCAGTAGTTCGCCTGGAATTTTCTTATTGCAAGGATTGGCTATTCGTTTTATTTTAAACTGGCCAGGTCTAAAGGATATGAAAATTTTGCTAGATTTTCCGCCCCCCCCCCCTTCATATAAAAGCTGTAAAGCATCTTGTTTGGCTGACAGTGTACCAGGTAGGTCAGCATGGGACTTCTTTTTCTCACATTTGTTTTTGTGCTGAGGTTTGTTTATATTGTTTTAATTGTTGGTGATTTTTTTTAACTTTCCGACTTGAACGTTTGTACCTTTCAAATTTTACATACCTTTATACTTGTATGTAGTTTTGGTCAATTTCTGATGCAGTTTTCTTAAACATTAGAAGCACTAACGTAACCAATATCATTTAAAGCAATAAACAAACACTACAGTGCGAAGTCGAATTTACTCAACACGCATTGTTGTTGTCGACAACCAGGCTGTAGTTACTTAAAAGAAATTATGTCTCCTTTCCTTTCATCTCCAGTGTGTAACAGAAACTGTTTGCTTCCTTAAAGTACAACAGAAATTCTTTAGTTTCCTTCAACCTGTGCAGTGTGTACAACAATGGCAGCGCTGTAACGGACAAATGGACTGTGATGACGGGGCAGATGAAAGCCGATGTCAAACAACATCCAGCTTCTTGAAAAATACTCTGGACCTGCCCCTTCCACTGAAAATAGATCTAGACTCAAAGGGAAGTATTATATTTTCCCCATACACCGGACTTGAATATAACTCGTCAAGGTTCGCCTGTCCTGATTCCCACTTCACGTGCGCCAGCCTCGAGCAGGTGTGCCTGCCGATCTACTTCCGCTGTAACGGGGCTAACGACTGTCCTGGTCACGAAGACGAGGCTGCATGCGACAGTTACAGGTGTCCCGGCTTTTACCGATGCCGTGCTTCTCAGGTGTGTGTTCACGAGAGTAACCTGTGCGACAAGGTGTACCACTGTCCACAACGTGATGACGAAATTCTGTGTCATGAAATGTGTCCCGAAAACTGCGTGTGCCACGGGTGGGCTTTCATTTGTTCTCGATTCTTTCTTGCAGGAAACTATGTTAACCTTCGATACCTTGACTTTAGAGGGACTTTGATGACCCTCGCTGACCTTGAGAACAACACGTTTCTCGTTCATCTCAGCTTAGTCGGGTGTAACCTAACGAAACTGCATGAAGTTAATTTGCCTAATCTCCGTATCCTAGACCTTAGCCATAACAAACTCACTCTCGTTAACAACGAACATTTCGCCGGTCTAACAAATTTAGAATATCTTAAACTAAGCTTTAACCCCCTGAGTGTTTTGTCCTTCCGTGACTCATCCCAAACATCTTCTCTCAAGGTTTTGGACATGTCGGATGTTCGGGTACCGGAAGTTGACTTTGAAATCTTTGCTTTTTTCTCAAGCCTGACGACATTCAATTTGTCCGGCAGCCAGATAATGCGAGTGACCGGACAAGGATTTCGTCCAATGGACAGCATGCAAATACTGGATCTTAGACACTGTCCGATTACCTACTTTCCACGAGGGGTATTTCGAGCCCTGACAAAAGTGAAGACCATTTTCTCCGACAACTACAAGCTGTGCTGTCCAGCCACGCTACCAGTTGGTTTCAACGTCCTCAGCTGTCACGCCCCTTCTGACGAAGTGTCTTCCTGTGACGACCTGCTTCGGTCCAATCTGTATCGCGTCGGGATCGCCCTTTTCTCTTCGCTTGCCATACTTGGAAATGTCGGTAGTTTGATGTACCGCTTGATTTTCCACAAAACTCCCGGAGACGTCGGATATGACGTCTTCGTAACCAACTTGTGCGTGGCGGACCTTCTGATGGGAGTGTATCTCTTAATCATTGCCGTGTCCGACAACAGGTACAGGGGTGCATACCTGTCGGAGGACGTCAACTGGAGACACAGCAGTCTGTGCACGGTGGCAGGTGTTACATGCTTATTGTCTTCAGAAGTCTCTGTTTTCATCATCTTTTTTATTACGTGCGATCGGTTTGTCGTCCTTCGCTTCCCGTTTAGCCAGGTGCACTTTGGGAAACGCTCGGCGCAAGTCGCGTGCATGCTGGCGTGGGTCACCGGCCTCGCCCTGGCAGTTGTGCCTGTGCTGCCGATGACGTCACACTGGGAGTTTTACCGCCAGACTAGTATCTGTATTCCCCTTCCAACTTCGAGGGTTTATTTTCCGGGGTTCCCATACTCCTTTGGTGTTATTATTGTCTTAAATTTTATCTTTTTTCTTTTAATATTTATTGGCCAGGTTTGTGTTTACTGGTCAATTCGTTCAAATGCCATTTCCAGTGCAAACAGTTCGAAAACTGTCAAAGACTTTAAAATCGCTCAGCGTTTAATCACAGTGGTGATGTCGGACTTTTTGTGCTGGTTTCCTATCGGCTTGACAGGCATCCTAGCCTCGCATGACTTCCCCATCTCGGGAGAGGTCAGCGTGGCAATGGCTATTTTTGTCTTGCCCTTGAATGCTGCGCTTAACCCGTTCCTGTACACCATCAACATCTACCTAGGCAGAAGACGTCGCAAGAAAGAGGATCTCAGACGAAAGCAAATTATCGCCCAGCTGAAGCAGGCAAACGGTTACACTGGAGCAAAAAATATCAAGGTTACAATGACCAATAACGATGCCCTTAACCCCACTAAGACCTTGGCTTTGGTCAAAATTGTGACACCAGAAGATCTGAGGAATGTTGTTCATGTGACAAGATAGAAACAGGGAAATAATACGTAAATTGTGCTTTCTCTGGGACTGGTTTGCTGCAATCTTTGTAATTTGTATGAAAACAGTGTATATATATATATATACCTACAATTACATTATCCTTCGAGGCAGACAAGCTTCCGACAACTTGCGCGACATACAAGTAAAAGTTTTCAGATATTTTTATTATTTTCAGAATAAATTATTTTTGTCTGGTACGTACAGGTTAGGTCGTGTCGAGCAATCTTTCCCTACATGACAAATGAAACAAAGTTAATGTCCGGCTTATGTGCAATTCTCCTGTATTATTGCTCTCATTATTTATTCTCTTATTTATCCCATCAACTCTTTCTTTAATTACTCCAATGTGTAATTGAATGATATTGGAGATTTTGAAGGTCCAGTTGCTTTGATAAATAAGAGGACATAGTAAGGGATTTGTAATTGTGTAATAGTAAGCGATGATTTACCGACAATCGTTCTTGCGTGCGAGTGCGTGTATATGCACATGTACATACGTATTGCTTTCCATACCTTTAATGGCGACCACTTCGTGAGCTCTTAGCTCCTAGAGTTACCATGATGTCTTTGTTATCTTGACTATATCAGTCAAAAAAGGGTTTTCTTGCATATACAGTCTTCTCTTAACGCGGTTAAAACAACTCCAAGCTGTGAACTGAGTCGAGGCAGAGAACCGCTTGTTTGTGTCGGGGGAAGTTCGTTACGTGGCTGACCAGGGGACGGGGACCCGGTGTGTTTACTCAAGCCCCAGTCGTTCTGCTTCATAGCTCCTCACGGTCAAACAGGATTAAGAATCTGCTGGCCTTGACAGACCTTGACAGATACTTGCTCAAAGCCATGGCCGGGTGAAAATCATATAGTTGAGTGCGTTTAATCATTATAATATTCTTGCACCATACTTAAACGATGCCAGTGAAAATAAAGATAAAAAATACGTCAACAAAAAGGTTCTGACAACTTGCACGACCGGGCAAATAATACTTTCACTTTGGGTCAAGCAAATTTTTGCCTAAAAGACAAATGGTGTTGTGGTAATACTCTGTCGTGTGTCTAGGGGTATTGCGCTTGTGTGTTTCACTAGCCTGCTCTTTACCTAGAGTTAAAACAACATAAATATGTGTCAGAAGGGGGAACTAACCATGCGATCGCTGCCTAATTTCATCAATTTCCAAAACTTAATAAAAGGAGGGCAGCGATAATATGCTATTCTATTTATTTACAGTTACAACATAGAATATTCCACTACACAATGAATAATGCTCCAATATACATCTACCGACATATATAGATCAACCACTCGCACTCTCATAAATTCATCCCAGCGACGCTACACGTATCTACACGCACACGTTATTTACCGGGTTACGAATTCTACCGATAATTCACATCGGTGAACACAAGGAAAACCGTATCCTTTCCGAAGACAATCCGTTTGTCTTCGGTACAACGTGCTAGAACCACTCAGAAAATGACGTCACGCCGACGTCTTAACACACAATAAGATCGATCAACGATCACAAGAGATAACCGTAAGTATTCGACAAATAACTAGTCCCGTTGGACAACCGACAAATCAACGTTTGATGTATACTTTCTCCTAAGCTTGTTCAATACAACTATCTTTGAGTTACGATCGTGTCCTACTTTCCTACACTGTACGTAAACTCACGATGCTGGATAGGAATACCGCAGACGCCACGTCTTTCAGCTCCACAGTCTCAGCAACGGTCCAAATGCCCGAGTTCTTTTCCCCACTGACAAGAGTCACCCCTGTGCAGCAGCCTGCTGGTTCTCTGTGTCCACGTCACGGATAACGGTCGTACTCTTCTGTAGTAACTACCCCAGAACTGTTGGGTGTATTCGGCATTCGGCATTGGCAGTCGGCTGCCTTTATAGCCCTCAACGCGAGTTTACCAGCAAAACGCGAATAGGCTTTCTACCCGTTCGGGGTGGTGGGCTGTAGCCCGGAGGATTGTTCGCCCCCATCTCCTACCCGACCCCCTCTCAGGGTGACGGGTCAAGCGGGAGAGGGGCGCGGGTTACCCTCGGCTCTCGGCTGGCTACCTCCCTAGCTCCACTGCGCGCTCTCCCGACTGGCTGTTTTAACGAGACAATCAGGTCGACGGTAATAAGTTGCTCTTCTTCCTGATTGGTTAGGCAACGAGACGCCAAGAAATCATAACAAATGGAATAAGTTCATGTCTGGCTTTATCCCTTATGTATTGTTATTTTTTGTATATCACATCAACCCTTTCTTCAAATAATCCGCGGTGTCAGGGAGTAGCTTATGATAGGATGGATGCAATTAAAAGGGAACATAATAAATAATGTGAAAACATGCAGGTGATCGTAGTAAATGATTTACCAAAAGTAAATGAAAATCGTGCGTGAGGGCCGTGTATAAGATGTATATATGTATATCTCTATGTATATGAATAGGCATGTTTACATATATGTAAGTATATATGCCTTCCATAAGGACATAATGATGCCTATTCATTTGCGCCTGTATCTACGGGTGAATATGCATGTGAGTGTACTCTAATGTGTGTTCATGAACATGTATATGCCATGCACATACAAATGCAAATATCCATGCATATTGCTGCACGTAAGTGCACATGTGTATGCGTGTATGCACATAACTATATGAAGGGTAAAAACCCATAGGGATGGTACTACCTCAATTAATTACACAATGAAAAAAAAACAGGTCAAGTTTTTCAAAAACTAACTCAAATAAACTATTTTCTGTTCAGGAAAACCAACTCAAAACTTTCAGACTACCCAGAATGATTCAAGCTGTCTTTTAAGAACGACATTTATGTGATGAAGCGGGTTCGCTCCGCAAACTTTCCTCTCTCTCGCTCTCTCTCCGTAAACAGAGGCAGGCCTTTTGTGGAAGCTCTCTACATACTTTATTGAGTGCCGCCCTGTTGCTGCCCAACACCGTCCGTCGTCCCACGGCTCACTGCCCTTTGTCCGGCACGCACCCCGCTTTTACCGGGTGGGAGCGAGCCACAACGGAGCCATTGCCAGCTACGGCAGAAGCTGGGGGGTGGAAGTGAGGTGGATACCTCATATTGTGTTTCTTACACATACAACATTTAGAATAAAAGGTGAAAGAATATACCTACAAGGACATAAAAATATACAGTGACTAGAGTGCGCTTTGCTCTTCCTGTTAGTGTTAAGGAAAGTTAAGTAGAGTGAGAAGGAAATAAAGATAATTACGTTAAAAGGCAGTTAAACTAGCTAATGTGAATAGATAAAGATAAGAAATATGCCTACAAACTAACCTAATCTATTAAGACGTTTGAAGAATTTACTATCTAAAGAAAGAGTATATCGAGTGGAATCAGAGGATGTTAGTTGTTAGTATCTGTAACTATTCTAGGAGATAGAAGCGTATGAGATGCCGCCGCGCGTCACAGTCACGTGCCGCTGGCGGCACCCAGCCTGTAACCTGATACCGCCCGCTGACCTTAATGGGGTAGGGAGGAACCCAAGGAAAAACCCCAGGAAAAACCCCAGGATTGTCAATGAATGTTTAAATGGGATTGATGCAGATATAAAAGGCAGCACGTGTCATACTTTAACATCAACGTTTAAACTTCTATGTAGTATGTGAAAATCGTTTCAACATACTTACGTTCAATCGGAAAAGAATAACACAACGGATGAATAAAAGTTCGTCATTTAGAAAAAAGCAAAGTGAAAAAAACAAAACCCTATAAATGTTGAATGCCGTTCTAAACTCTTTCTGTGTTTTTACGCGCTAGTGGTGGCTCCCGTGACGAACAAAATAGTTTTCGGCAGTCAAGTTTAAGTTGCAGAGAAGGCATGCACACGCAGACGAAAACTGCCGGAAGTATGATCGATGTACTTTGACTGGGAGCGGATATTTGGGGACATCAACCGAACGACTGTGCCGGACGTTTTAACAACTAGGACGAAACACCATGTAAAAGCGCAGAACAACTGGAACCAATCAAATGACGAGCTCTATTTAGGATGTGTAACAAGCGGAGCCAATCAAATGGCGAGCTATATTTCGAAGGTCTTTCCAGGGGCGGGGGGAAGGGAGGGAGAGGGGGATGTTCCGGGAGGAGGGGGATTTAGGGGAAGGGGAAGGGGTGGGGTTAGGGTGGGGGCTAGGAGTAGGGGATAGGTGGGGGTTGGGGGAGGGGTGGGGTGGGGTATAGGCAGTAAAGATCTTCCAGGAAACTGCAAGGTTTTCAGTGGTGACCCTACGAGATTAGCATATTTTACGTGATACTGTATTTTGATTGGCTCCAGTTATTCTGCGCGTTTTCATGCTCGAAAGGTATACAAAAAATCCTTCACAAAGATGTATTCACACGCACCTTCGCTGGCCTTTCCCTCACAACACCCTTCACCTTCTCCGCCTCATCATCATAATAAATCCTTCGACGCCGACTTGAAACAGAAGACGACTATTTCACTGTCTTCGTGCTATCTCTTCCTCGGATAACTACGGTTCTAAAGCCTATGCTGTTGTCCTAAAGTGTCAACAGTGGCTGTCTGGATTTCTTTTCAGATAATTACAAGCTAGAGGTACGCACGCGGGTTGAGCGTAGACCGATTTTAGTTGATATTCGCTGGCTCAAGCGAACCGGTCACACTGACATAGCTTAGGGAAAGGTGGCGGAGTATTGTTCGCACTCATTTCTCTTTTTTTTTAAATATACTGCTAAAAGAATTGAAAGACCCTTGTAAACAGCACGTGGTATGTAACGCCGAAACACAAACCACTGGTCACAATAAAACCTGAAGCGTACCCCGATCATTAATGTAACGAGCAACAACAGATTAAATGAGCTATTTTCACTGCAACAGCAAGATTCCCTATCATGAAGGAAACAACTCAAGCATCTAAAGTCAGATCGGGTGCACTTCAGAATAATCAATGTCAAAAACGTGTGTGCCTTCTATTGGCCTGCACGTGCTGGATTTGCACACAGTGTCTGGCATCCTGCACGTGTTTGACCGCCTCCTGTGGTGTGCACGAACGCGCCACACTGATTTCCACGCACACTGTTGCAACACGAAGCAATGTGCATTTAAATTTAAGGCGTCGGATGTATTTTGCCAAAAGTACAGATGATCTTTCGATTCTTTTGAGCAGTATATATGCAGCAACAAATGCAGCTAAACGCTAAAGGAATAGCCCACAGATGGCAGAAAGATTGCACTGCCCTTAACTTCACTCACGACTTTGGAGGGGGGGGTAAGGAAAGGGTTTGTGTCTGTCCTATTTTCTCTTTTTCCAAAGGAAATAATCGAAAATATTTATATATAAATTTGTCCTTGGCTGTTCGCTTCTGACTCTCCAGGCGAATCCATTCCCACCCTGGCACGAAATCGCCTTTAGGTAGATACATTTTTTCCTTTCAGTCAAGATCCATTTTCCCACTGCGATGTTTGTGGGTGATTTCCTTTCCCCCGTCCCTTTTAATAGGGTGTGTATATTGTCATGACTAAAAACAATTGCAGTGTTTTAGTTAACTGTTTGTTGGCTGGTAGGGGAGTTAAGGCAGATGGGGAGACAAGTGAGATGACACCGCCCTCACGACACTGGCCCACAGAAAAGTGGGGAAGTCATACACCACCACCCTACTACGACCCACAACAGGTCGCGGAACAACCTTTTCTTTATACCATAAAGAAAGGGGGAGAGAACGAAGGCAGGGAGAGAGACGGAAGAGAGAAAGGAGGCAATACAGATATACCGAGAAATAAATATACTCACTAAAACTTTAACGGGAGCGCGTGCTCGCCTCCCCTCCGTGCACACCCTTTTTCTGTCCTTTTTTTTTTTTTTTGAATATACCTATTTCTTACCCCTCTCTCCTTTCTAGTACACCTTTTCCCCCTGCGTCATTTATATGGGTATGTGAGCGTGCGTGCGTGACTGCCTGCACTCGCGCGCGCGTGTGCGTTTGCGCGTGGGAGAAGGGGGGGGGGTCTAAAATGTGACTCTACCTATTCACCTTGATGCTCATTTTCGAACAGCCGAAGAACTCTTCAAACGTTCGCATGCACATGGCTTACGCACCTTTGTGCACACGTAAGCGCACCGTATCGAACGCATACAAATAAGCACTAACACCCAAACGCACGCAAGCACTCACGCACCCACCCACCTATCCATCACACGCACACACACACACTTACACACACGCCTTCTGTATAACTACAGCATTTGAAGGCGATAGGGTTCCAGAAATCCATTGATAATGTAAGGGAGGGAAATCCTACAACTTGTTCAACTTTGATGGTTACGCCCCATGGGCAAGGTTCAGCTTAGATGGCCAGAGTGTATTCTCTCCAATATGTAACACAAATTAAACGGACGCTACCACCCACACACACACACACAGAGGAACGCGCGCACACAAATACACATTCATAGTCAAGTGAGTAAGAGTAGGATGAGAGATAAACTGTTAATGAAACTACCAAAGACCCACTTAAATGAGTTCTGATTCTTTGTATCACCTGTAATATTCATCACTGTTCATGGCATTCCGCTGAGGCTTATCTGTATTATCGAGAAGGCCCAATACCCTGGAACAAGCATGTGCATCATGGCAAGCGAGAGAACCGTCCTCGCCAAATAGCCGAGTGCAGAGGCTGGACGCTTTTTAGACCAGGGCTAAGGCGCCTGATGTGCACCAGAACCATGTGGGGAGGACAGTCCGCACGAAGACTAGCTGGTGCCGTTGTCAGTCGAATAAACAATAAACGTACAGACAGGTAATGAGATTAATCCTTTTCATATCGTGATTACCTCCCGTTTTTACTGCAATAGCTACCTCGACTGTTTACAGACAGATCAACCTGCGTCTGTTTTGCTGCATGACTGATATTGGTATTCGTGTATCTGGCCAAGAACTGACATGTTTAATAACCTACTGTACCTCCTTTCGACTGAGAATTTCATGCCCATACTTTGCCACCCAGTGAACTCGGGACATTTTCGCAAACCAGTTGTAAAGAAATACACTGATACTGACATATTCTTCTTAGTCAAAGCTTGGCGCTATAAACGTTTCCTCTCGAATCCGGTTCTTTGTTTAAACTGGCCATTTACGAGAAAAAAATGACAACGTCTGGGAGGCAGTAGTATTAACAATTATTTCGCATAGGCAAATGCGTTATAGAACTCTTGACTGTGCTTATAGTTTGAAATCCACCGAAAGTCCCATCTGCCAAGTCTGGCACATGAAGTACACTGTCGAATATTTAAATTCCCGTTTCAGTACCCTACACTAAGTCCGCCATAAATGCTTTCGCGCAGCCTTCCATCAGTATCCCTTTTCACAATGTTCATTAAGTCGCCATCATATCATTTCTCAGCGACGCTGCGTTTCTTTCTTTTTTAAGACAACCCTGATGTTTTTTAAATAATAAATTTGTGTTTGTCACAAATGTTGTTCTATTGCTAGTCTGTTTACAGTTAGATTTATGAATGTAAATGTGTATTTTTTAAAATATAAAATCTCATACACCCACAAAATCAAACTAACTAGCAAACGCGTTCTGCTGGTATCTTCAAACACGAAACAATACAATGGGAGAAGAAAATCTTCAGAATATCAGTGTGTGTTTATAATGGGTTGGGGTTTTTTAAGACTGAGCTATTCTTTTGTGCAACATCATCTCAAGGTGGAAGCACTTTCCTTCCAAAAAGCACAGCAACAAAATCATTCTTTTGCTTTGGCTACATACACATCGAATATCAAGCACATTTGATCTTGCATGGCTCGGCTGTACGGGGAGCATCATAGCTACACAAGAACCAAGCAGCTGTTTGCAGCCATAAGCTTTATTCGAGAAATGAATCGCCTTGTTAATTAGCTTAAACAGTTAAAACAGATATTAACTGCTGGGATATATTGCGGCAGTTTGAATTGGACTGGGTGTTGACTTACATAAATGAGGGTCAATTTCTTTTAAAAATAGTTCGTACAGCGCATTAAAAACGTTTCCGTTGTAATTTATGGTAATTATGTGTCTTCCGAAGGGCTTTGGAGAATGAGTTTTGTAAAAGGCTTCTTAAAAAGAATATTTCTCTGTATGCGTAACACTGGGTTATTGTTGCTTATTTAGGACAAGTAGCAGAATGTGTTTATACACTGCAGTGACTGCGCCTGCAGCCGCACTGCCTTTGTCTGTTCCCTTTTATCCTGTCTTTCCCTACCCCTCATTCACTACACGACCTGCCTCAATCCTCCCTCAACCCCTGCTCCAAATCATCAGCGTGTTCGGACAGCCCGTGTCAAATGTGTTTGTTAGACTGTGCGTCATAAGATTAGCCTCACCGTGCTGTTCTAAGGCTGAGTTGCTTAAGCGTGTCTGCCCTTCTAGTCACGAGAGGTCATAATCTCCAATCAGTTCTGTTCATTTGACGTGCACCCCTGTACGTGAGGTAGATGGGAGCTAACCCATCCCCATTGCTGCCCGACCATGACTGGAAACTGGATGTGGGATATGACGGAATTACTAGGCCCTGAATTCCTCCCCCACCCCCACCCGGCCGCATCCCACTCCCCCACAGCAAGCAAAGGCACGTGCATGCCGCGCGTGAGTGAGCGGCCATGTCTACAAACCCTCGCGTGCGCCGCAAATGACAACAGCTGAAAAAACGCCCGCAGGTGGCTGTTCATCGCGCCAGAGGCTTTCTCACTTCATTACTGCTTCGCTCTTTTCGTTTAGTTAAAAAAAAACTACATGGTCAGTATGGTGGGTAGGATAACTTACAGAACACATCCTACAACACTCGTGAAGGTTGGTAGGGCTACGTGCACTGCGCGAAAATGTATTTTTACGCAGTGATGGAAAGAAAATATAAGTCGCGTAAATGCCGATTAAATTAACGGTAATCGTTATTTACGAGAGAAATACACTTTCGTTCACTCCTTGCCTAACAATACAGTATGGGGCGTTGATGCATATAGTTGCTACTGCATGGATTGTTTTCATATTTTTGTAAAAGGAGCAAGTCGCGTGCGCGTCCCTGATCGTTGCTGAAGTTGTTCCGTGCCATTATGAGCTATTTTTGGCAATTTTGATCTAACTCGGGTCTTTGCTAATGTAAATTGCAGAGCAATTGCACCATCGCCCATGGGAGTCCGTTTATATTAATCAGCTGTCTCAAGTAAATACAATTTATGAACATAGTTTTTCTGCTTCGAAACGAAATTACAGTGGTGTCGACTGCAAATGATTTAAAGATGGCTTTGCCCGTTGCGTGTACATAATGCAAAAGGCCATTCGAATTCTTTGCCTTTCTCTTCTTCCGCCATGTGATAGCAACCACTGTTGGCAGACTGGCACACCGTAAATCAATATTAACTTCCCAAGTTCTTTTTTACCTTGTTCTTGACAGTCGCACGGCGATGGAACGAGCCGAATAAAAACAGGTATCTTCTAACCTTCCGCTGATAATGCCTTTCTGGGCATTACCCCTTCATAGGGACACCACAGACGGATAACAAATAAAACTAGATACTTAGCTGGATAAGCGTGGACAGCACAGCACATCACCGGCGCAGGAGAGGAATATGTTGGAAAATGCCCCGAGAGGTGGACGTGCGCTTTGTTAATCTTATTTTGTTTCACCTTATGTTTTACTCCAAAGCGGCAGTCACGTTTTCCTTTCCAGAACTGAATCACCTCTCCTTACATCAAATCCTCATTGTCTTGCGTATTCTAACGACCCAAGAACGG
>SMGT01013570.1:166337-222447 GCA_004794575.1 Lanistes nyassanus
ACCATCCCAGCATATACGAAAACACATCCCCTGACTATTCAAACAGAGATTTAGTACGGGAAGTTCACCCGTCGATTGCGAGACGGCTGGGTCACAAACTGTCGTGCGACATTCGCAAAAAGCGTCTGCTTTCGGTGGAGTCGTGTGGTGATATTCTTGTAGAAGACACGTACGCGTATGCTCCCAACTGGTTTTGACGAGCAATGCACTGTGGAACCCACAGTCGTCTTTTCCGTTTTGTTTTCTGAAACTGCTGGGCGAAAATAAATGCAGTCGCAGAAGCTGCAGCGGTCAGAATAAATTGTTCGTGATCATCCATAGTGTTACTATTGTCAGCCCCTAGAGCGAACTCGTGATGATCATGTGACGATCTGGCGGGTAAAATATTGCAGGTATCTTGCGCCGTGTACGGAGAATGCTCGGAAAATGTTTTCGCTCAACGTTGAGAGCATTGCAAGTGTAGGAAGGCCTTAACGCAATCAACCTACTTTATTCTGCACAGTACGGCTGGTGCTGGTCACCAATTTAGTGGCTCATAATCTCTTTTATTCTCTTCCCCTTGACCAAAAGACCGCCTCGGTGGTCTAGTAGTTAAAGTGCAGCTTGTGGATACGAAACTTCCATTGACGAAAGCACACAAATTCAAATATTTTATTAACATTTATGGCGTGATCTACTTTGCTATCACGGAATTCTGATCTGTCGCTACTTGGATTTATTAATAAGCAGATTTTGCTTTTACAAATAAAGTTCGAAACTATCACCCCCTCCCCCCAAAAAAAGCATTGGTAAAAGTTGGAAAACCATCACTACAGAAATGACTAAAAGACGGTATGTGGGCGTGTTGTAGGGGAGCTGCAGTAACATGTACCACTTCATCTGTATCCATCTATTCAATTAACCGTTAAGGTTCTGTTTATTATGTTTCAGTACTTTAGTCTGTACTGTTTAATTGTTGGTGTTGTTTATTGTGGTTATAGTATTTCTAAAGAAGTTTTACTTGTGTTTAATTTGTCCTTTATTTTATTGTTGTCTCATTAAGTTTATGGTTATACGTATTCCATCTTTGTAATTTGTGTTTTGTAAAGGTTTTGTTTGTGTAGTGTTTTATACTTTAGTTGTTTTGTTTATCCTTATTGTTTAAAACCCAGAGAACCCTGCATATTGCTGGGATATCGTACAATATAAGCTTCGTGTTATTATGAATTCCACATTTCTCACACCAAAACAGCGATGAGATTGTTGTGATTGCAATTTTTGAAAACTTAGCATTCTTTGCATGTGCATGCATAACAGTCTGTACTCCACGGACCTGCTTGGTGCAAAATTTTCGAGGAACGGGATGACGCACGAATGATATTGGCCTCTCATTTCAAATCTCCAGTTCTGAACGAAGACCATGAGTAAAGGTGGTTGAGAAAATAAGTCAAAGGAAAAAAAGTTAAAACAAGTGTTTGACTTCTTGTTACCAATGGATGGGGTGAGGGTGGGGGGATGGGGAAAGACATTCACTTTTTTCCTATTGACTTTTACCTTAACTTTATTTCCTTTACTTTTTTTCTCTTGACTGTTTTCTTACAATCTTGGCCAGCACGGAGCTGGTTTTTGCAAACTATGAGAAAAAAATATTTCAACAAAAGGCTTGCGAGAACTATATTAGTGTGTTCAGAGCATTTTAATGAGGAGGATAACAAATTTAGGTCACAGTACTTCTGTATCTCACTCATGCATATTTTAAAATATTCTGCTGTTTGGAACCAGGTGCCATTTGTTTGCTTATTTGTTTTTAATCTATATTACTACTACCAATACTATTTAAATATTTTCATACTTGCACATTTACTGAGTTACCCTGCAACAATGTAAACCCAACATTGGTTCACTGATTTATTGCGGTTTGATTCACAAACATGAGTTGGAAATTCCTATAAATACTTCCTTTATATTCTGCCCACAGTTACAAGCCATTGACATGATTTGCTGATAGCTGGATTTAAATCTTTTCCTCCGTCTTCTATTTCCCCATAATATGAAAAACCCGATAATGAGTCACAAGATTATTCTCATGGAGCCCTTGTAAAAAGGTACACTCTGGTCTAGACTAAGCAACAGTAGGCCCAGCTTGCTCCTTCTGGAGATGACGTCACTTCGGCACCCTGCTAAGTTTTCGGCAGTCTCCGGCGTGGGGACTATCGGCAAGCTACACTTTAAAGCGTCCGCTTCTGGAGCAGTAGGTCAGTGGTTCATACCTAAGACTTAAAAATTGGCAGCCTAGTAGCTGGCCTGCCAGACGCCTGGCACTATAGGGAACAGTACTAGGACACGTTGGTTTGCCCTGTGTCAGTATAACGTGACTGGGTGGGACTGAAGCCCGTGTGGCAACGTGAAAACCTTGTTTAGCCAACACCATCCTGATAAGCACTTTGTGACTGGACGTTAAGCACCCACACCGACCAGAAATGTATGTTTATCGAAACAGAAAAAGCAAGTATTACCATGTACAATTTCGAATAAAGTGTCCCCTCTTTAGATAGCTCAGTCGGTAGAGGTGCGGACTAGGGAATGGAAATTTGCTGGTTCGAATCCAAGGATTATTTCCATTATCTCCATTTATTTATTCATTGTGAAGACTCCATTTAGTCATTCCCCGCACATCAACTGCTTGTCCGCACTGGCCATCTCACTGCAGCAATCAGACTGGTTGTTCTCTCAGTGCATAGTTTAGTAATAGGACCTCATCCCCCGCAGTGCGAAATTACCGCACCGGTGGAAGCACTGTCCCTCTAAAATAATTAACCAGCCATGCCCTTTCTGAATAAGCGCACGATTCGGTTGGTTCTGCTGTACAGTCTCAATTGACATTGTTTTGCCTTTCTCTTCCCGTCCGCAGATCGGAGGCCACCCCACCCTTTTTAGAGACCTCCCCACCCTTTACTTTACGCACCCAAAGCAATGTCCGCATCGAGTAAAGCAAAACCAGCGTTAACCACAGGGTGCACGGAGCAAACAAGATCGATCAGCCATCGATCAAGCGATGACAAAAAATGCCTTCGACCCAAGCACCCTGTTTGTATAATTAACGACAGTTATGAATCACTCTCTTCTCGACGCTGAACACGCATGTCGGCAAGTGATTAATTCGTTTGGCGACTTGTCCGGTCCCGCCATGGAAATGACTGACTTCGCTACGGGGCAAGGTCACAGCATGGCGTCTGGTTGGAATAACAGGTATTTGAGATTTACGTGTCTGCACTGTGTGTTTTACTTATTTCGTTGTGTGTGTGTGTGTGTGCTAACTTACATTTTTTGTGGATGTCACGGGGCGGGTGGGGGCAGCATTGCTTGCAGCGCTGTTTCTCTTTCTGCTCTCTCCGTCCTTAACTCCCTCCCTTCCTTCCGCTCTGTTTTTGCGTGCCTGTGCGCATGCAAGCGTGCAGTACTGATAGAATGCAAAGTTTAGTGCACGTAAATCCAGAGCAGAAATAAAACGAACCATAATGTCGATCTAGAACAGTCCATTACTGATATAACAAAAATCGCAGAGGAGTGTGACACAAAATCCAGGTGCTTGTAAAACCCTCACGTCAATTCTGGTAACCAGCGACAAGGTCACTAACGTCTCGTGCTGTACTGGGAGATTTGCTCTTGTCACGCCTCGCCGCCATAAAATCTCACCAATAAAATTGTAACATTTTCAGCATATTCAAACGGGTTTGATTTGTTGACACCACGTCTGAACGAACGTCTTTTCTTTATTCTTTCTTTCTTTTAAGTGTAAAACATTGTTTAACTCTTTGGTCAGTGTAGAAAGCTTTGACCTTTTGGCTTGCCCGCCCACCCAAATACCAGCCCCCTGCGGCCAGCGTCGGATTTTAATCCACCCCCAACCCAGCACCCCCTCCCCCATTTGCATTTACAGAATTACAACAGGACTGGCAGACGGACGATTGTTGGCACCGGGCATCGGCAAGACGTGTCTGTGACCACTAGTTTGTTGTTGTGTCTGCCGTTTCATTGACTGTGGGAATTCAGAAAGAGAAAAAAAGGCAGATGCCTCATTGTAGACTAAAAGACTGGATTCATTTAAGAAATATGTTTCCTAATAAAACGACTATTTATGATCATAACGCTTTGCTACGTCACTAACCGACGCTGTCATACACACATTGTGTCTGAGTTCACATGAAGTGGATGACGGAAAGCACACGCGCTCGCGTGTATTTGTGTGTGTTTGTGTGCGTGTGTGCTTGTGTGCTTGTGCTTGTGTGCGTGTGTGCTTGTGTGCTTGTGTGCTTGTGTGTGCACCCGGATGTGTAAAAGGTGTGTGCGTTCAGAGCTTGGTCTTTTTCCACGTGAAACTTGCATCTGCTGTTTTCGGGGTCGATTCTGCAGCTGTTTCAGAAACAGGAAAAGGGGGAGGAAAAGAGGGTCAGGAAGGGGAGAATGAACGGTTATAATGGCAGACATCTCTGACACATCTGGTGAACTTTGTACGTTTGAAGTCACAGACAAATGACAGTCGCAGCTCGACCAGGTGACGTCAGATCCTGCTCTACCTGTCACTCTGTATGAAATAGACCCACTAGAACACTTCTTTCACTTTTTATTCGATTTTTCGTTCGGATAATCTACTATTTGGTTTGGTCGTTTCAAGCTGATTGCTTGGGTTTTTGTTATAGATAGTTTGAAGCCATTGTATTTTTAGCCAAACTGCTACTTTGTATAGATCTTTCTGCACCATCCCTGGTCCTAGATAGACAGGTTTGTGTGGGCTTATGATTTTGCTTACCTCTACTCTTCCTAACAAGGAGATGTCATCAGCAAACTGTTTTACTCTAAGATATTTGGCACAGTTGAAAAGTTCTGCAATCATAATTTGAAAGAGTAAGGAACTTAAAACGCTTCCTTGAGGAACTCCACTGTCTAAGCCTTGTTGGAGGTGCTATCCTCTACTCTCACTTTGATTTTCCTGCTTGACTTGAAGGATTTTGTGATCTGGATTACTTTAGTAGGACTGCCAGCTGAGTGCGGTTTCTGTCCAAGACTTCGCTGTCCCTTTAATCTCTCGTCACAGTCCTTGCTTTTCGCGGGCGTCTTTGACTCTGCAAGAGTCGACGTGACGAACAATGCAGAGCCCCGCCAACGCTCGAAACACGGCCACTGCGCATGCTCTGACGGTTTCAGACTAAACTTCTGTAGGGAAAACGCGCGCGCCTGATGCACGGGCGAGCAATGAGATCTACCTCCTCCACTGTAATCCTTCTGGGGGCCGCCGTGGAGTCAAAAACAGGTGACTTCAGGTGTGTCGGACAACCTGCTGCGACCGTTCGCATTCCTAGCGCTAACGACTTAGTGCGACTTTGTATCTGTGGCGGTTATTTACATTTTTAGAACATAATATCAGCGCCCCCTAGTGGAAAAGGCCAGTAAATCATTTCTTGGTTAGAATTTAAACCATCCGAAACACTCCACCCCATCAAGCATAAATACATCCGTAAGCAGCGCGTGAAGCAGTCGGCTGCTCGTCAAGCCTCTAACTGATCTCGTATATGAAGATGAATGGCCGGTGGGCATCAAAGTCGCTCTCCTGTTTCTAGACGATGAGCGTCTGCTGTTGTTAAGAGGGTAGCCGAGAGGTGGGCAGCTGTAGGAGGAAATGGTGAGGGTGAATTCTGCACTTTAAATATTTTTAACAATAATCACATGTAGAAAGTGCTAGAGCAGGTGCAAAATATGTGCTGCGTGTGTAAATAGTATGTAAGATGTGAACATGTGTTCTAAGTGTTCTTAGTATGCCCCCACTTGACTGAACACGTGCTGCTGGCAAACATTTAGAATATACTCAGAACACCAGTTATACATTTTCCGGTCATTTGAACACTTTCGAGAACGCAGACCAGAACACATTTTACACAAAAGCGTTCTAGATCAATGTAAAATGCGTTCTTTTTTGGTAACAAAGTAAGTGTTCTAACTGGACCACCTCTTGTTTACAGTATAGGAAAAGGAATTTACCAAGGTTATGATTAAAATCCGATCAATTTGTCCGGTAGCTCCTCTTGTTCCTCTTGTTCAACCTAAACGATCCCAGATCTTTCAAAAACAGGATGAAGAGGTCCAAAACGTCGGTCTTGGCCGGCCTGCCTGCTTGCTTTCCTGTCTGTTCTTCCGTCTGAACGTTTGCATGTGGACTGCCCTCTCCCTCTACCCTATTCCCCCTACCTCACCCATTAAATCCTCCTTCTCCTCCTCCTGCTCCTCCACCACCACCACCACCACCACCACCACCACCACCACCACCACCTCCTCCTCTAATAGCATGTCGTCTAAGTTGTCTGGCTTCTTGCTACTTCCATATCTATGTCTTCAATTGTAAGTCCAGAATTTCTCTGCCTGTCTTTGTCTTTCCTACCTGGACAATCTTCTCTTTCTTCTCTCGCCTCCACCTCTCTCTCTCTCTCTCTGCCTTGCTGACTTCTGTTGTCAATTACTAATGCATCACGCCACTTCACGCACTCCCCACCCCACGCCACCCCACCCCAGACACTTCCAAAATGGATTTCAAGAACATATGACGTCACAAGCCCGTGGTCAGCGCGTGCAGTGACGAGACTGAGTTTCTCCGAGGCAGCCAAATACTTTTTCCATTTCCAGCCCCTGGAGATTAAAAGGCGCAACTTTTCTAGTGGCTTAATTATGGAACTAACTGTTTTCTGCGGGTTCCCCAAGTGCGAGGGTGTTCCGACATGCTGAAATCCCCGAAAACAAATTACGTTCGACCTGTCTTAAAATTCCTGAAGTGTTTCACCGGCAGGCAGCCGTGGCGGACCTGGCTCCTTTGCCAGTGTTGACTGATGAGGATGGGTGCTAGGGTTTCTGGCGAAGGGCAAAGGGCAGTGTTGTTAGCTCCCTATGCCAACTCGATTCAGTAGCAAAACAGGCGCGAGCCTAGGCAGTCATTCTCCTTTTCATATTCGTGGGTTTGGTTTTTAAGTGGTTGGAGGTTCTTCTTTCCCTCATTTTCATTTTTTCATGGTTTTTTTTAAACAGTTTACAATATCTTAAAAATGCCTGGCAGTGCAGCAAAACCGCACTAAAATGTCGGCAAGCGTACATGGGCAGGATAATACGTCTTGCACACTTTCAACATTCTACAGCTTCTGTTGTCAAAGAACCAACTCTATTTTAGACTGGGATTTAGTTTAGGCTTCTGCGGTTTTCAACAATTTTCATTGCCATACAGCTGGAGAGTGAGCGAACGAGAGACGGTGGAATGGAGAAAGGAAACAGCAATTTACCGATCTTAATACAGCCTATCATCGAACGATTTTTAGCAGCCCAACAGGCGAATGGCCAGTACATAAAGTACTGGAGACCCACCCAACCCCCAACCCCACCCCCGTCAGTCATAGGAACATTCCTAGCTTCACCTAGTTCCTTATCCGAATACCATGCCTTTTATCTACAACATCGGTACATAGCGTATAATTCATTTGTTCGATAAACAGCCTTAGCCAGATTTTATTCTCGAAAACTGTAACCATCTCCTTTGTCTATTCTCTGGCTCTTACCCCTGTGTGAGCCGTGATACGTTTTTCGAAGTACAGTTTTCAGTGAGTTGCAAGAGCTACCTGCGACATAGCCAGTTCCTCCCTAAGCGTCTTATAAATAACATATTTGGCGGGATGGGGGTATCTTATGAAGACATTCAAAAGTATTCTACGCAACTAACCTTCCAGGGAAGGGTTGACGAAAGCGGCTGTATCTTTTTAAATTCCAGAATGGTCTGCTTTTGAGTTGGGATGTGTGTATGGGAGCAATTAGGTCATTATTATTGTAAACCGCTTTCGTATATGCGTTGGTGAGTGAACCTGCATTCGACGGCTTGCGTTGAGAAGCGAGACAACGCTTCATTCACAAAAGCTGCCAAAAAGACTTCACGGAGTCTTTTTGAAGCCGCGGTCTTGCCAAGATTGAGTGCCTGCCACCCCACCGAACCAACCTGCTATCGTTGGTTGGCTAAAGGAGGCGTCATATGGCAGCAACAAAACTCACGAGTGAAGCCAACACAGTGAAGCAGCCTCCGTACTGGGCTACGGCGTGTCCAAGAGTCGACCACAACTTTTACTTAACTTCCTACGCTGGGTCAGTACACCTTCAAGCCACTACTTCATATGACACTGGGATTGTTTTATTACCGTACGGCATCCCCTTAACAGCTGAAACCGAAAAACACCGCCAGCGCGAAGTCCGCTGAAACGAAACCCAAGTCTGACACACGAGGCAGGTAATCAACTCCACGGGCAGCTAATCCTGCAGACGAACAGCCCCTGTCCGTCAAGTAAAGCCCAGTGACTGCGGTACACTGCGGTATCTGTCATGTTATAGAGCGCTGCCAGGCTTACAGCTTCAGCCAGCAGACAAGGGGCATAAGCATAATGAGCTGTCTTTTTACGGCGATGATTGAAGGTCCGGAAAGGGATGCCACTCGGCAGGAAAAAGTACACAGATTAGACATAATTTGAAACCGATCTTAATGATATGAATGAAGTTGTCCAATTTTATAGGAGTGCCGGTATTCTTACCCAATAGCTTCATGCTCTTGACTTCTTCGTTCCCATGTGACATCTTGTTTACAGCCTCCAATCACACACACCCTGACATCCCTCTCACAGTCTCCAATCACAATCCAACTGACATCCCTTTCACAGTCTCCAATCACAAACCACCTGACTGCTCATAGCGCTTATAAAAATACCGACTGGTATCGATGACAAGCTGATGGCAAACGCTGGCGACAAGTATGTCCCCACGACAAACTTCCGGTTCTGGCACCTGGCTGCTCGTCTAGAGTCTGTGAGTGTTGCACCTGGGGTGACACAGGTGTCCCAGGTGCTTTCCTACTGTCGTAATCTGCTTCGACACGTTTTGCAGTTGATGTTTGTGCCTATCGTAACCTGCATGCGCATGCGTCGTAGAGAGATTAATGCAACCAGTGCTATTTCTGTGAGAATATAACCGGTGCCCTGTGATACAAAAAAAATCACCTGAATATAGACTAGAGCACTTATAACACATGTAATGTCGAGCACATTTCTCTCACCAAATGGCACCAGTAACTGTACCGCTGCACCAGCACATAACCACAGAAACGAGTCACGTCTCATCACACGGCTTTGCGACAAGGACTATAATGAGTTCTACTTTAACGCTTCTTCAAGAACCGGTATTTGTTAGTTACGGGGGCACGAAGGTAAGGTGCTGCACAAATGTATTTACGTAAGCATGGACATTGCTGAAACTCCTGGTGTGACGTGGCGGGCCGTCCCTTAACGTATTGGACTCGACTTCTCAGAATTACTGGACTTTTATGGTGATCTCGTAAAATGTAGATTTAATTGAGCAATCGTCACCAAAACCTTTACTGCCTAAGGTCAATGGTTTCTACACCAAAGGATGACGACGCTATGAAATAATGTGAATAACTAGAGAAATCTACCGAGGGAAAAGATTCTCATACTCTGACACGTTCGCTCAGTCTCACACAGGCAAATCACTTCTTGCTCAAGAGCCCCCACCCTCGTAAAAGACACAACTGCAGCGAACCGTTGTTCAACATATATTTCAAACACTAACTGACTCGACAACATCAAATATATCTACAGATTATTTACAAAGAATCGCCGTGCTGGTGTCTAGGGTAAGACACTGCCTGATTATGTCATACCACGCGGTATCAGGCAATGAAGATAATCAAACTAAAGCAAGAGGGAAATCAAACTGCAAAACGGCCTATGATCCATCTCAATACACACATACAGTAAGTGACCGACAATAGAACTCCAACTCTTGTCACTACTGAAACCACTACTTCTGCGATACACAACTCTGAAGCTATACAAACTGAATCAATAAGTGACCAACGACAGAGCCCCTACTCTTGTAACTACTGATACAACAACTTCTGCGATACACAGCTCTAAAGCTATCAATAAGTGACCAACGACAGAGCACCTACTCTTGTCACTACTAAAACAACTGCTTTACTGCAATACCCAGCTCTAAAGCTAGTCAACGACCAACTATGAAGCTAAGACACTTCCACGAACCGCACTTCACTCTGTACCCTCTTAGCGTACTTGCCCGGCAACTAGCTTATGACGTCTCCTGTCTCCGGCAGGATAAAACCACCAATCTTAAATAAACGCGAGTCCCAGACTCTAAGATAAGTTTACGGTAAGAACAGACCTTACTTATAAGGCACGTCCAGTAGTCCCTTACACGTCAGTCCGTCGGCGTGTCAGCGCAATACACCTCTGTGTATCTGGCGAGAGAACTGGCGTCCTTTACTTCTTCCACGTCTTTGGCTAAGTTGGCGAGGGCAGAGGTCCGTGGGTTTACGCGTGTCCGCTTCTCTTGGTCTTGCTATGTTAACACTCTCTCCATCCGCGTGTCTCTCCCTGTGTGTCTGTGTGTGTATCCCTCTAATCGCGTTTTTGCATTAAACCGGTTCTGGTCAGACTAGGTGGAGCAGGGCAGCTGCCCTGACCAATGGCGTATCACTCACCTACCTAAGTGTGAAGAGAAGGGGAGGAGCTAGCAGGCTAAACTAAGAGTGACATGTGATACCCTAGGAGTGACATGGGACACCTGGCACTTTCGTGTTTACTGCCACAGCTGTCATTCCACGGCCTGTTGAAACAGATAAAGACAACTTTAAAACAGTGACATACCGATGATAGTAATGATGATGCTGATGTTGACCATGAAGATGATGACAACCGCACTAATGTTCTGTTGTAGCTAACTGAGGCATCACATAATGTGTGTCTGAGAGAGAGAGAGAGAGGAAAGTGGCCGATCCCTTAAGCAAAGGAATGCCAGCTGAAGGTGTTATCATAAAATAGTTTAAAAAAATAGGATCAAGTCTATCTGCCCATGATGACGCAGCAGTTGCTTGATTAGCGAGAACTTTGCTTTTTTTAACTTGCATGACGTCTCACACTCTGACTTTTATAAAACATGTTGGGCCAATCTTCTCAGCTTGGGTGCAAATCAAGCTAATCTCGCCCTTTTTCTCAGTGAGGCGGTGGTGGGATAGTTTTGGGTCCAGGCAGGTGATTTTAAAAAAAAAACTTCTAGCAGCCCTCGGCACAGGGTATGATGGATTCTTATATCACTTGCTTATACATCCACGCAGTATTCCAGGTACATGGATTCTCGAAGCACACGTGTACACAGTTACAGAGCAAATGAGATGGGGAGAACTCACAGACGCACAATTTTCTACACATACCACAAGGTGATGAAGAGTACTTTTACCCAATGGGGCTTTCAGTGCGCGCGTCCGCGCTCACACGTAATGCTTGTGGGCGGCGTTGAGACGGGGGGAGGGGTGTTTGTTGCTTAACGTCCCGTCGCAAACTAGATGCATATCAGGACGGTGTTGCTTAGACAAAGTTTACGTGCTGCCACACCTGGGACCCTGGCGGAACACTGGCCTCAGTCCCACCCAGTCACATTATACTGACACCGGGCCAACAAGTCCTAGTACTGTTCCCTGTAGTGCCAGGCGTCTGACAGGGCAGCCACTAGATTGACAATTTTTAAGTCTTAGGTATGACTCGGCCGGGAGGCGAACAACCGACCTCCCGCCTCGGAAGCGGACGCCTTAACCACTAGACCACCGAGGCAGTCTGGCGTCGAGACAGGGCCAGCTAAATCCGCTGAATATTGACTAAGATAAAGACTATTGTAATGGAACCTTAATGAAATGAAATGAGGGCTGGAGAAAGTTTAGGGCCAAGAAGCTGGCGAGAACTTCACATACAAACCGAAAATAACTTCACACACCAGTTGGATTGAATTTCATACACAAACCGGAGAGAACTTCACACATAAACCGGACAGAACTTCACACAATAACCGAAAAGAACTTTACACACAAACCGGAAAGAACTTCACAAACAAACCCGAGAAAACTTCCCACACGGATCAGACTATAATACCCTAATGCCTTTAACATCATCTAATCAAGAGGGCATTTTCCCGCAATAAATAAGCGACAGGATCCTCGAGCGCGTTGTACAAATGTTTGCCGAGTCAGAACCTTGGCTTTTAGACTGGAGTCTCATTATGAGCAGCACATAACTCGGAAATAAAGTCAGGCTTCAGGGCAGCCATCGTGAAAACGCCGTAATGCTGTCAGTTCGGCGGCCACACACGCGCGCTTAAGGTGCTTTCACACGAAAGAAATTTTATAGAGTGCAGCGAGGCAATAAAACGACACACTGGCATTTCCATGCCCGACCCTCTGACTTCAAGACGTCTAGGGAAAATATGTCTTCTAGGACAACTATTACAACAATGTGTCTGGCACGCTGAAAAAATAAACAGGGTCGAGAAGGCTCCTATACTTGTTATAATATTAGAAGAAAGACAGTGAGGAGCAGCGTCCAACAGCCTTTTGCGGTGCCTGTCTTGACCGATAAGAATATGTGTCTGGCACTGAAAGGATCTGCCTATGGGTTATAGGGGCTGGGAACATTGAATGACGGTGCTCAGTTGAAATGGCATCAGCTTCATTGCTTCCCCTTGGTGAAAGCGATAACATGCCTTCTAGGCAACGCCACTTAACAACACTCAAGGGCAGTATCACTTCCACGCCAAGGATATAAACCTGTCAACCTTCACAATGGACAGCGGTTAGGGGGCTACCTGCTGTGCATCACTGCCATGTGTGTTGTTCGTCTGACGACCCGGTAGACATCGTAGTTCGGACAGTTGAAGAACTTGCTATCGTGGTTTCTCAAGTACACACCCATCTGTTTGTCTAGAATGGCTAGTACTAAAAGGTAATAGTTTAAGCTTTATTCCTTTTCGTGGAGAACAAATTACCTTACACGACGACAGACAAAGCTGAAAACGAAAAGAAAAAAATTCAAAAATCATAGCAACATTGTGCGAACATGTGTGCTTCTATGAGGGGGAAACTCGCGTTTATCTCACGTAGACCCTTATGGGTTGCTTGGCATTTACGCGGGATATAAGCGAGTTTCCCCTTAAAGCCACCGCACACTTTTTCTCAGCATAAAGAGCAGAATTTCGACGACTTTCGTTCACCGCTGCAGATCTAGAACGTGCAACTTCTCACTGAAGTCTACGATAAAAATTCCGCAGAAATGCTTCAGTGAGTAGTTGCACGTTCTAAACCAGAGTGTGGTCATGCTTACTAAAACCATAGTTTATACCGATGTCATGCAGCCAGGCACTCAAAGTCGAGGGCTAGGGCCGCGTTGCGTCAGCAGTCGCATCTGCCTGTCGGTTGTAAGATGTATGTTCCGTTCATCTTTTGGGTTTCGTAGTCACCTCTACATGTGGAGAGGAGATGCCCACCTGCGAGTTGCTTGGGGCTTGGTATCACCTCTCCACACGTAAAGGTGCGCGTAAAATACACGGGTCGAACATGCTTTTACGATAGCTTTTATGAACGGAAAGACAGATATGAACACTCAAGCTACCCAAGGAAATTTCGCTGACCAATGTCAAACGGAGACCTTATCTTAAATTCACACTAAT
This sequence comes from Lanistes nyassanus, assembly GCA_004794575.1. Lineage (NCBI taxonomy): Eukaryota > Metazoa > Mollusca > Gastropoda > Architaenioglossa > Ampullariidae > Lanistes > Lanistes nyassanus. Next base: position 179,916 of record SMGT01013570.1, read on the forward strand.
TGTCAGTGAAGACTGCAAACAGTCTTCCGCGAGGCAACTACTAATAAACTCTATTTACTTTTTTTTTTGGTGGGGGGGAATGCGAATTACACCTGCCTCGTAGAAATTCAAGAAGTCTATCCATAGGGGTTTTTACCCCCCACACGCTCTCTGGAGGACGGAACGAGATGCGGAGAGGAGCGACGCATTCCTCCCAGCACTTGTGTGGTGGCGGGTGTTAGATGGGTGGCCCCCATCTTCCAACAGTTAAACGCCATCCTGGCCAACGTAAAACAGTCGTTTTAAGCAGGCAGACATGTCGACAAGAGGCAATCATAATAGAAACAGTGTCGACATGCTAATTTCTGGAGACTAGATGAGTTTTCCTCTTAATGGCTACCATCGCTTTGACGCTTTTCCCCTCGACCAAAAGACTGACCTGAACGACTTGAAGACGGTAAGCAAATGCGGACAGAAAAGGGAAGGGTATTGGGTAGACGTGGGTGAATACAGATGAAAAAGTGGAATAGCCATGTGAGAAAGCGAGGGGAGGGGAAAAGATAGCTGGACGAGTGCTAACGGTGGAGTGGAGACAGATGCTGGAACTATCGGATAGAAATGAAGGCAGGTTTCGTATAGGATCAGAGCTTACGCTTGCTGTAGGAAGTGCGAGCGTGTGTGAGTCCCTGCGTGCTTGCTAATATGTGCAAGTGTGTTCATGCTCGTGAACTTGCTTTGATGACTCCAATTGGTGTGTGCGAAGGACTATGGCGTTTGTAAGCTCTGGGCGACTACAGACATTTTCATTCGTAATTTCTCTTCTACACATGCGTACCCGTTTTGCATCACACAACAGCAGGAAAGACGACATTTCGCCGCTACTGTATGTCAATGTGTTGGGCATCCACGATAATCCTTTCCCCTGTCTCAAACAACACACAATAAACAGACCAAAAATATTAAGCTTCGGGCCCAAGGTCTTTCGAGGAGCTCACTTTAGACACAAAGAGCTCTTTTGTGGTTGAAGACTCATAAATATATCAGGCCGCTAACCACGGCAGGTTGGGTTTGCTTCCCCAGTCAGCTGCACACAGCAATGATGTTGAGATCTTAGTCCCGAGCTCTTTGACTGGGGTCAGGCTTATTGCAAACCGGGGGCCCACCCGACTGTCATCTGGTACATTATTAGCTGCACCCAATCACTCGTGCGTAGGTTTTGCAGCTGATACAAGAGTTCCTGCCAGACTGAGATCAAGCTGCTGGTATGGAGGAACGGTGGGGGTGGTGGAGAGAAAAGGACAAAGGATCTTTTTTAAATAAAGTTACCTGTCGAAAATCCATGGAGGAAGTTTGGCCCTGGCCCAGAATATGCCATTACTCAATGAGGAGACGCAGGTATGAGGCTCCATCCTCGTGCTGGGACTTAAAAACATTCTTTGTATGTGCACGTCAGACTTGTGGCGTTAACGAGCAGTTAATATGTGGATCGGTTTCTCTAAATTTCAAACATCAGGCTGGCGTTTATCGCGGTCACTGGGGTACGGTCTATGATTTACTGGATCAAATATACACAAGCCACAAAGCCTATCTGTTGTACGTAACAGCCAAGATCACAATACGGAACGAATGACCGGAAAGCCTTGCTTGCTGGGAAGGAGTGGATGAGACCAGTTTATTAATAACACGAAACCCGACCTAATTTATTCTAAAATGTACGTCATTAGGTAACAATTAACATTGCCCAGCCTTAAGAAACGCGTCCCAGGCAAACGTTACACAACCACATGCCAACGCCGGCGTACCTGGCGTGAGGTGGCCGATGGTTCGCGAAACCCACCACTCGCCGACAGATTTACCCTAGGTGGCGACTCATAGTGTGAGAAACTGACATAAAAACGGAGGAGGGGCCCTCTTCGCTTGCAACGTATAGGTGACACTGCAGGAGGGTATTACTTTGCGGTTTTGTACGTGATTGGGTTCACTTCCTGTCTAGCGAAAGAGCTGGCTTGTCGCCCGTGCTGTTTGCGCAGCGGGCGGGCTCATTTGGCGAGGGTTGGCGCAAGTTTGATATTTCGCCCTTGTCTTGCACAGGACAAGGGACCTGCGTGTCAGCCCATTGTTTGTACTGTACAGAGTTTCGTCGTACGCGGTGCTAAACAGACGCAATCGCACACAAAGACCAGCTAAATTATTTTCATTTACCCAGAAGTTAGGTTTTTGTTTGTTTGTTTGTTTTTTGTTTTGTTTTGTTTTTTTACCTGTGCCGTTTTCAACAAGTCAAAGAAATCGAACGTGAAGCCAGTGCTACCAGTCTGCGTTATCAGCGTTTGTAACAGTAGCGTGACCGAGGTATTCTGTGTAATGTCCCAAGATACTTGTAGAACCAGTATTTCTCTTTGCGTTCGCCATGAACTAGTAGTGTTTGCTTTACACGATTCTCTCACGGCTCGACTTATTCCAATGAAAGCAATGGTGAGAAACTAGTCTGGCTTTCCGAAACAAAACATGCGTTTCAGGTTTGTGTCAGAACAAGAATGTGACTGGAAATTAAAACTACAAGATTCTCAACTGCGCCAGATTCAATTTTACTTGGTTTTCCTCTCCGCGTAAAAACATACAGAATCCCCATGGCAGACACGACGTCGATCTTTGCTCTGGCGGGCTGTAGTGACATTAGAAAAGTGAAAACGATGAAGAAGATGCGTAAACACCCATTGCTGGGCAGAGATTATTTAAATACAACATTGGACACAGGCCCGCAAATTTCTTTTTGGATGGGAATTATCTCCCGTGAGTTTGAGCAGGCATGACTGACACCGGGGTTATCTATAATGGCTGTGCTGAAACGAGACATTTTATTGGCGAGTGGGAACGGACCGCTCGACAAGGGCATGATGGAGTGTGCTGTAAATGCAAGAACAAATGAAAGTAAGCTTGACGAAAAGGGGAAACGAGACACTGAGAAGCAGACCTACTTGTTCGTTAGGCTTTGCTTTCCATGATGAAGGAAAATGTTATAGGCCATAAAGATGGCATGCACGACCACGCACGCAACATGCATCTGCGCGCATATACGCGCGCGTGTTCGCGGCAAGGAAAGTTTCTATATCTACTTCCTCACATCGACTGTCAGATCTACAAGCTGAAAACACTAGCAGATATAAGCAACAGCAGTAAGATTTAACAGCAGGTTATAGCGAGATTACTTCTTTATTTCAGACAGAATTCGGTGCTGAGTCTACTTGTTAGACACCCATGGTTCTAGATGAAAAGAAATGATTTAGACATGACGTCTAATTACATACCCTAATCAAATGTGTGCGTTTACACTACACAGAATACACATTCATACATTGTGTCCATTCAGAAAATTGAAAGACGTTTCTGTGTGCTGTAATCGCCTGAACGTGCATTATCAGGCAGACGCCATCCTGTCGCAGTGCTCCATCCTACATACATGCATTCGATGCTATATTGTTAACACGTGCGCCATTTCAAGCTCATGCCGTCCCATTGTACGTACGTCACGTGTTCTGCCACTGGTAGTTACCTGTCGTTCTTCTCACCACTCCTGCCATCAGTCGACTTCTTGATGAGCCATTTTTGACCCTTCCCATTTCAGGGTTACATTTTGGGACAGCCCACTTCAATGGATTTTCTGATACAGTGATATCAAGCCTTGAACTGTATGATGTCTTACGCCAAAATCATAGTTTCGTCGTCGACTACTCAGAGTAACATTCCCTACGGTCAATCCTAGTCCAAGTTTCTCTGGCCAAACAGTAAATGCTGGCTGCCTTAATATAGCCCCTCGACAGCACTGAGTTTATAAGGTTTATTGTTATACTGAGCTCAGTGTTTGACACAAGAGCTCAGTGCTTGACACCAGTAGTAGTGTCATTCGTCACCTGAAAACCGGTGTCGTGATAGCTACAGGTAGTCCAGTCGACTGCAGTTGAGAGGCCCTACAAGGGGTTTCACATGATGGGACGGAGATTTTGCTTTTCTGTTTTTTGCTGTTGCCGTGTGACATCCCCTGTAGGACCTCCCAACTGCAGTCGAATTATTTTTGACTGCCTGCAACTTTCAAGAATTCGGCTCCAGACAGGACGCTCGACTAGTCTTCAACCAGCATTGCACGGACTGACACCACGGCAACCTCGATGGTGGCCGGAGCTCATCAGCAGGAGGGGTGGAGGGGGTGGTCCAGGCGGGTCCTGCTGTCGGTGATAGACAGGCGCGATACAGGAACGTCAGGTTTATCAAACCCGTCGGGGTGGTCTGACGCGCAGATAAACCCAGCCTGCTGGCACCCTGCGCGTCATTTCACCAAAGGTCCGCCAGGGTTCCTCGTGGTCGTACGCCGGGCTGACCCTTTTCGTTGCCTTGTTCTTCTTGTCTTACTCCTCTTCTTTCGCCCTATTTGTCTCTTTTACTCTCCCATCCTGACAAATTAATTCTTCTTGGGCGACTTTCGCAGTGTCCGCCCCCATCCACTCTTCACTCTTTCATATCAGCGCGTGCGTGCGTGCGTGCGTGAGTGAGTTCCTCTTCTTTTCCTTTCGTCTTCCTCTTACTTTGTTGATAAATTTTTCCTTAACGACAGTCTCCTGTTTCAGGAATGCCGTCTTCCTTTAACGTTCGATCACGTGATAATACCTGCTGAACTGGGGAGGAGAAGCTACTGGCACAAACAGCATAAATTATTGAGTGCTTCCTCTACCCCTCCCCACATTTTCAAAACAGAATTATGCTCACCGATCTTCAATTACTCAGAAATACCCCGCACTACTTGACTTCTAGCTGCCTAAAGGAGAGGTGGCCTTTCAAAAGTTTCGTGACAAGACAAATGATGGAGAAATGTCATGGACTGTGGTTACAAGTGGTGGTGGTGGTGGGGGGAGTAGGCAGTCTGAAGCAGCTTTACCGCCACAGCTTCTCGCTCTTTCTTTAAGACGCGCAGAGCAGAAGCTGTGTATGTGTGTGTGCTTTACGGTTAATGGAGTGTAAAGACTGGTGCTGGTAGCGTGGTGCTAGCCTAACTCCACCCAGAAGTGACTAGACGGTCTGGGCTCATTAAAGCCACTCATGGTGGGGTGGTTATATGTGTTCCTTTCCGCCAGCCTCCGCGCCACCCGGCAAGGCCTTGCCCCTTGACTGCTGAGTTCTCCTGCCGCTTCTCGCTTTGCGCAACAGTATGGGGTGTGTTTGTGTGAGACGGAGAAAAATGCCCATGTCGGTTTTCACCCAAAAGGCAAAGAAAAGAAAAAAATACAAAAAAGTGAACATTGAAAGCCCTCCTCCTTTTTACTTCACAACTCCCCTTTCTCTCCCTCTTCATCTCTCTCTCTCTCTCTCGTCTTTCTCCCCACTCCCCCTTTCCCCAGCCATCCATCTCTCCCTGTTCTACTGTTATCGAGGCCTCCTCCGTGAAGATATGGTGGCTTGTATGTTTCTTGTGTGTGTGACCATACATGCATGTGTAGGGAGAGACACGAGAAATATTTTTGTTATCGTGTCATTAGCTTATCGACCTGTAATCTAAAGCTTTCCTCCTAAATGTTCTAGGGCTCTTTGGGACAGGTGACGACACGTGACTCCACTCCGACAAACAACAGTTTCTCTATTCCCCACTCTCTCTCTCTCTCTCTCTCTCTCACACACACACACACACACATTCCCCTCATACACACCTTCCAAACTCCAGCTTCCCCCCTTCATTTTGAAATCTCTAAACTCGGACAGTTCACTGAATCTATGCATGCTGCTTAAAACATTACACCAGTACCTCGAGAGTCTGATAAACATAAGCTTTTCGGGAAACGGGACGGATCTGGTTTGGAAGGGGGGATTATGCCCCTGATCACTCTCCACTCGAACCAATGCGAAAGAAAGAAAATCTGAGTAGCTTTCAGAGTCCTTGCTCCCCTGGCCATGAACATGCATAAACGTCACCCTCCTCAACAGAGCCGTCTGACTTACAAATGACCCTGTTGAAACCCTTAGCCCCAACCAGTGACCGCGCCGTTGAGACAGGACTAGCCAGGCTTGCAAAAACAGGCGAACAAATGATCACTGTCAAAGCAAACACTTGTTCCCCTGTAATAATAAAATAATAAGTGGCCAGCAAACTGGAATGTGTGCACACATGCATAACGCATACATTATATTATATTATATTATATTATATTATATTATATTATAGGACTGAGAGAAAATAAGTGTTGTTTTCCGAGATTTCCCGGAAACTGCAACGCACATCACTTGTCGCTTATTTCAGAAAAAGCAGACTGTGGCAGAATGGTGTAGATGAAAGGTCAGCAGCAGTAGGTGTCACGCTGTCTAGGAACGTACATATATACACTATGCGTACATCTAACTTTCTCCAGCAGTGCCAGAACTTCTTTGAATCTTACGACAACGACCTTTGACGTGGCATGCTTGTAGTGAGTTAGTCATGATTATGCCCTCCTGTCGTCCACCCACAGGTTTTCTAAGTGCATACGTACTCTAAACAGCTGCACGGTGACCGTGTGTTCATCGAAAGAAGGTGTCAAGGCTGCAGCAAGATGCCTGGCAGAAGCATGCAGGACTCCAGGAAATGAAGAAGGCCTATGTCCTTGCTAAGGTATGCAACAGGTGAGTCAACACCGTCGGGCTTGTTTTCTTCAGGGGATACCGGAGCTCTGCTGGTGGCCATTTGCTAGACTTGACTGGCGGGGCTGGGAGGGATATGAGAACCACAAGACACGCGGAGACGGACATGACCACGTGGCACGTGCAGGATGCGAGCTCCCCGCTAGCCACATGCGCCCTGTAACATGTCCTTTCAGAAGTGAGAATGCCGACTCACATGGGAAGAAACCCGCTGACGGTCTAGGACTCGGTGTCATGTCTGGAACATTCGATCGCGGGTGAGAGATGTTCGCAAGTTCTCAAGCTGCAGGTTAGGAAAAAGCGAAGTAGAGAATTTAAAAAGGTTGTTTGCATGGGCTGCACTGACAGGTAAAGAAGGAGGGAGGAGGGGGAGAGAAAACGAGAAAAACAAGAGGACAGGAGGACGACAAAGAAAAACAGTGGGGTTGACAACCACAAAGATACCTATGTTCTTTGCTCTTGATGATTTATATTCGCACTATATGGCTGCGGTAAATGAGGCGGTTGTAGGGAAATAATAACAGTAGGAACCTGACAAAGATTATCTAAGCTGAGTAGGTGTGAGTGTTTGCTCTTTCTGCCAATCCGTCCAAACCCTGCGCCAAAAAAACTTTCCAGCGCGTGTCGCGGTTGAGCCGAAGAAAAATAAACTTAATCCCCGTTCATATCTTGTCACCACGCTGACCTGCATTCATGGTCCCGCATGTGCCTGGATTTAGGCCTGTTTGTCTCACCTCGCTCGTTTAGCCCAGCCTGTCTTTTATTTGCTGATACTAGACGTGTATGCAAAATCGAAAACGTGTCTAGAGTTACCGAGCCGCTGGAAGCCGTGTACAAGCCGGCTCGCGTTTCGTATCCACCTGGTCCACGGGCTGAGCGGCATGAAAAGCGGGAAGGTGAGGTGCCTGAGGCATGGCGCAGGCAAGGTGAAAAAGAGCGCGCGGCTCTCGCAGCTGTGAACTCTCCCCGCCCCTCCTCGCGCCGTCTTTCCTGCGCGGCGAGAAGGTTAGCCGCCAAGTACTTCGGGCTGGAAATATTTTCCATATTGCACAGGTGAGCGAAGAAAATTCAGGTGTTAACCTTCCGAGCGCTGGGCTCGCTTCCACCATGTTGTTTTGGTCCACGGCTACAGCTGCTGTTGCAGTTGTGAAAGCGAAGTGGGAATCAAACAATTACTCCCATTACATAAGTACAGTGGGAATCAAACAATTACTCCCATTACATAAGTACAGTGGGAATCAAGCAATTACTCCCATTACATAAGTACAGCGGGAATCAAACAATTACTCCCACATACAGTAAGAATCAAACAATTATTTCAATTTAGTAAGTAAAGTGACATTTCAGCTCTGGTTTCAATTAAAAAAATAAACTGGCATTCTACAAAAGGGGGTTGGAAATAGATTGCAGGGAGACTGAGTTTATTCTAAGAAGCTTCAAAGGTGCAGTAGCGATTCTGGTTGAGAAACAAGCAATAAATCTACAATGAACAGAAATTGTATGGCATTGTCGATGGGATGACAAAAACATCAAAAGGTCAAACAAGTCATCGAAGAAAATATCTCAAGCGTTATTGACGTATGCTCAATAGAGACATTGTCCATATCTACGGAAGCGCCCTACAGCTTGGCGGAAATCAAGATCAGTTTGCGCATGCGCAGTAAAAAAAAACCCTTTCTGTTGAGGCTATCGTTTTACTAGGACCCTCTAACTCCATCCTCTTTCGTTTTCATCTCATTTAAAATTTTGCCCATTACGCCGTTCGACAAAATCCAACGAAACCAGCTGTAATCATAAATGAAGTGGTCTAGCAATATACAACAAAACTAACACCGTTTCTTCTAAACTGAATCAGATCTTCGGAGATGAAGATTTTTCGCTTCACAGTCTAGCCGACAAAAAAGAAGCCATTGATGAAATCTTGTGTAGAAGGGATACAGCGTTGGGTTAGTTCTTTTTACTGATCACGTCACTTAATCTGGTTCTGTGCACGTAACCCCGAGAATGCAAAAATTTGTTTTTAGGGGATACAGCACTCGGACACCAGAAGATGATGGCTTTTAACTATTGATGCCTCTTGTGTGTACATTCGTTCGTTCTTTCCGTTGTTGTTTTCTAGCTTGTTCATTTGTTCCTTCCTTCGTTTTACGCTTATTATTTCGTTTATTTCTTGGTCTATCCAGCCAGCCAGCCAGCCATGCATCCGTCTCTTCAAAAACTTAGCAAGACGTTGAGCCCACTTCTGAGACCAACCTGCTTTCGGTACAGACTGGCAGAGGCAGGCCTGGCAGTTGCAACGTCGCACATTAATTTCTCATGAAGTTTGCACATTCTGGACTGTTTTCCTCTCTGGCCGTGAAGACTCACAGAACTGCCAGAAGACCACGTGGTCTGGAATACTATGGAGGTCCATTCAGTACGAGCTCTCGACACCCTTCCCCTCTCCACCCGTCCGTGTCTCCCCTACCCCTAGCTCTCTCCAATCCAGAGCATGTTCAGCGTTACGCTACCCGGGTCTAAACCACCACGTTGAAACCTCTCCCGTTCTCTCCACCCTCTCTCCCATTCACCGCATCCCCTCGTCTCACCTGAGTGGATGCAAGCCCCAAAATCGTACCAGCGGTTCCTCACCACCGAACTCGCTTTGCTCTGTTGTCGCCGCAGGACGAACGGGCGGAGGGGCGGGAGAGAGCGAGAGAGAGAGAGAGAGAACTCGGCCCTTGATCACTGAGCGTCTCAGCAAGGGCCCGCGGCAGTCGTCGCCCGCCGTACGGAGTTAAGCGGGCAGCAGGGCATTAGAAGCTGAGCGGGACTCGGTGGTAGTAGTGGTGGCAGCAGAGAGCGTGGTGTGGTGTGCTCGGGGTGGAGTTTGACACACCACGGAGTGGTGGTGGCTGTGGTAGAGGTGGCGGTGGAAGAGGCGGGCGGCTAGCGTTTGCGGCGAAGCTAAAGGGGGCCTGCGCCAGTCGGCTGTACCCTGCCCGCTGCGATTGCGCGAAGCAGCTCGCTGTCGTTATTGACCCATGTGAGAGAAAACGAGCGAGCGAGCGAGAGGGAAAGAGAACGAGAGAGCCGGGGCCCGGAGAGGATCCCTAGAGTGTGGCCCACCCCGTGTACGGGACGCGGCAGTCGCGACTTTGGAAAGAGTTTCGCGTTGGAGATTTTTTCCCAGTTCGGTGTCTGATTGTTCTTGGCCGGCGATGTGCCAGCGTGGTGTGGTACCATCGTTCGCCAATCGTGTTGTTGTTGTTGTTGGAGCTGTTGTTTTGTGACCCATCATGGAGGAGAAACCTACGCCGGCCAGAGAGGGCGACCGACGGCCGGGCACCATGACCACCTCTGCTGTCGTCGCCGCCACTACCCCGCCGATGCCAGGCAAGCTGTGTTCCAGGATTATTGTTTGGTTGTTCGCTTGCTTGGCGTTGTCGGTGCTGGCGCTGGTGGTGGCGTTCGTTGCATGGACGCTGATGTCGTATCACGACGCCGTGGTGTCGCTGCAGCAGCGAGTGGCGCAGTTGGAGAAGGATTACGTTGACATCACGCACAATCTTGACAGGATAGTTGACAGCAAAGTAGAAGTTTTCCTCGAAGAGGTAATCTGGCTTTTTTAAACCTTATTCTTTAACACTTGACGTGCAGCCATATTATTTCCCTTAGCCTCGCGATAATGTATTTTCCTCGAGAATTTTTACTTCTTACTGAGCTCCAGACCCTACTTCAAACTCATGTCGTTTGTTCTCGCCATTCCCCTTTTATCTATGACTATTTTAACTTAACTAAGCATGGAAAAATTCCTTCTGATGAAAGACATCTTTTAAGAGATAAAACAAAATACAGTCCCATATCTGCAAAATGTGCTCGTAAAGTATTTTTTGTTGTGGCGCATTTGAAGGGATGTGCAAAATGCGGAGATTACGGTTCCGGGAGTTCCCGAGTTACTGGCGCTTGAACTGACAGCAACGAAAGCTCATAAACAACAGATTGCCCACTCCAGGGAAGTGCATCTGTATGGGGTCAAGTCTTAAATGAGGCATTGTGGGAAATAAACGCACTGAAACGGTATGGTGGCTGGGCTGTTAAGAGAGTTGAGGGTGATGGGGGTGGTTAGACAGGACAGGGGTACCTAGGCGGCTGACTTACATGTTAACCCAAAACAAGCGATAGGGGTGTCTGAGATTTTGCTGTGGGATTTTTCTTTCCAGGTCTACAATTTTCTGTTAATTGTTTTCATGCTTCAATGTCTGGAGATAGCTCACGGGCAGAGTGATTAAAATGTCTTCAATGCCTACACAAGAAAAAGGATTGATTTTAACTAAATTTACGGGGAAAGAGAACGAATTAAAAATTCATGTTTAGGCGTGAAACGAAATTTACTTTCTCGTACCGAGAGGCAAAATAAACCTCTCCCTTACAACTACTGCGCACTGTATAGTTTGCCACGAACGTCACATCGACTGTGCTGTCTGAAAGTGATAATGCAATGAGATTTTTTCCCAGTGCGATAAGGTAGACTATCGTGCTTGAAAACCAGAGGACACGCTTGATACGAAATAAGTGCTTCACTGTCACAAGAATTGTAAACACATCCAGGTCTTCGTCTTATGTAAGACAAATTCAAAACGCAGCAATCAAAAAAAAATCCTATGTAAATGTAATAAATGTGTTCGCTTGTTCGTTCTTTCGTTTGTTTAAATGCGAGGGGGGGGGGTCCTAAAGCACGTTGGAGTATTTATTTACACCTGCGCATAAAACAAACATTAAACAACTGTAAGGATATATCGGGTAAATGTTACTGTGGAACACTACACTGACAGACGAAAACACCAAAATTTGCGTGTGTGCTGAGTGATCCCCACTAAACACACACACTAATTGTGGTGTTTTGTCTCCATTTTTTATTTCCGTGGTTATTCCATTGTTCTCAGTTTTCCCTTCAAAGTCATTGTACCTGAAAACTCGTATCTTATTTCTGCTAATCTGACATCTGTAAGTCACTCGCTGAGCAATGCTAAATACGATCTCAGTAGTCAAAGGGAGAAATATCCCAGTTTTAAAATTGTATCTTATGTCGGCTAATCTGACATCTGTAAGTCATGAGCTGAACAATCCGGAATACGATCTCAGTTGTCAAAAAGATGTATATTCCAGTTTTCCTATCCTGAACTGTGTCAAATTAAGTAATTTTAAAATATAACAGACTGCCTTATGATTATACATACTTTGTACTTTCATCCTTTTAACCCATCAGCAACAACTAGTATATATACTTATCTACTGGAAGAAATCGGGAAAAGGGTAAATACTTGCAGGGAGAAAAAGCTTAAAAAAACTTATTTTCTGACGGGCTCTATAAACCTAGCTCTCCAGCCTGCAACACTAGTGCATCTGGGGCATGTGTGTTATTTCTTCATTTCCTGCAGGCAGACAAAAAAGTCGGTCGTGGGATAGGAGTAAAACAATTATTTTTGAGAGTAAAGAACTGAAATCTGGCGCTCTTTAATGCGTTTCCCTTCATAAACAACGTCTTTGCCTATGGTTTTTACTCCTTTCATCTCTTCTCCCTTTTTTCTTTTACTTTCTCCTTCTCATCCTCCTCTCTCTTCTTCCCTCTTCCATTCGCTCTTTTCCCCTCCCTCCCTCATCCATCTCACTCTCTCTCTCTCTCTCTGTCCATTCTGCGTTTCACTCGTTCTCTCCCCCCGCACTTGCCTTCTTTTCTCGGTCCCTTTGTCCGTCTCCGACCCTCTTTTCGTCGTTCTCCAACCATTGCACATTTTCTGAAGCCAACGTTGGCGACGTAATTTACTTTTTGAAAGGAATTGTCGGGGAGAGCAAAAAAGAAAAAAAGATAAAGACTCGACTTCCTTTGAGAATGCCCCGCGTTGGACCTCGCTGTAAAGACTGTGCAGCCACGAAGACTAAGCGAGATGGCAGATTGGCAGGACGAGGTCGTTAAAACCCACTTGGTGAGCTTTACGTCTCGAAAGGATGCTGCCGAGGCGAGGCCCGCAAAAAGGTAGATACAGCGGAGAATTGAGTTTATGGTTATAGGGGAGGAATCTGTTAACCCTGCCAACAGGTGGCACGGGCTTCTGGCCCAACTTTAATGTCGGCCCATATGCGTGGATCCGCATTTACATACCGACACTTTGTGAGACCGCTTGGGGGAGGTGTGATGATACGACATAAGCGCGGCGAACCAGCTGACACTGCACGTACGGGAGGGGTGTGGGTGGGAGGGGGTGGGTGGGTGAGGCAGGCAGAGATGTACAAATCTTAACAGAGAGGAAAGCGTAGTGGTAATAACCTTAAACTAAAGCACGGTTCGAGTGAGAAGATAAGTTACACCCTCCCCTGAAAAGTCTTTGTGCTGCAGGACAAGCATGCGAGAGAAGGATGTGACGCCTGAACTTGGACCAACATTTCGGCAAACTGCTGCTGCTCAGCTCCTGGAAAATAAGTTTTGAACTATGCGAGAAATCTGAGACCCTGCAGCCGAGCTTTGCGGTTTGGCAGATTTTCGCTCAACTGCGGCGTATAGGATTTCTTAATAATTACACGGTAAAATGGCGAGGACTTCAGCACCAGGGAGCTACAAGTCCCAGGATAAATCGCAACTGCCCTACCCCTGTATGCTCGGAGGGAGTGAGCTCAGGTTTGATCGTCGATTTCAGCGTCGGCGTTTCCATTGTGCGATTGCCCATTTCAATGCTTTGGATCTTACAGTCCCCTAGTGTTGTTTTTCTGTCATGGCTGCTCATCCGAGATTCGATCTGCCATTGCTTTCTTTTATTTACGTTTTCGTCATGGAGTAGAATTCGTTTCCTAAGTTCATGTTTAGCACCCGAAACCTCCTCTGTCGTCAGTGATACTTTTATCGCGTGATATTCGTGACATTCGCACATAGCACCAAAGTGTGACATGAAAAATGCATAGAAAGTAAAAAAAAAAACTAACTATGAAAATCATAAAAAAAAACAGTCAGCAGCTACAAAAGAATGGAACAGCTAGTGTTGTCAAGCTGTAAAGAGAAACAGAGGTGGAGATGAGACGACAAGAAAACAACAGAAAGCGAGACAGAGCATTGATAGGTAAGAATATGGGCTGGGGATGACGGTACGGTGACTCTAATGAAAGCGGGAGTGGTGGCTAGCTGAAAGGAATGGGGAGCTCCATGCAAGTAATATAAATGAGGGGAAAAAACGAGACAAATAGCAGAACACAACGAAGAGAGGATTGTTGTGAGATAAGAACGATCAAGACGGACCCCCAAAAAAAAGCCACCATACAGTATTAAGAAAAGATAGAGGTACAGTTGGTTGGCTGTTTTCCTTAATGTCCCGCTGCAAACTAGGCGAATATCTGGACGATTGGGGTACGGGACGCGAAATTTATTGTCCCAATTGAGTTCTGCCCCAGCCCGGACACGCATGCACAGGTCAACTTTCATCCCGTTTAGCGCAAAGACACAGCCTTGAGCTTATACATGAAAACAGAGGCCCTACTTAATACCACACCCTAACTCTACCCCTAGCCCCCTTTCCTCTCAAAAGGGTCGTGAGCTAATATGGGTTTAGAACCTGCGACATAACTGTGAAACCTAGTTTCTTTCCCAACTTGGCTATGAATCACCGTGGCTTGGCCTCTTCACTGTAACTGTAAAAGTCACGCTGTGTAGAGGTCATCGCTTGACCTATAATTATCTGTTGTTGTGGTTAGCAACTGGCACGCGCATGCGCAGAGCATTTGGTACGCTGCGCATGCGCACCCGGGCTGGGACAGAACTCATTTGGGAAAAAATTTCGCGCGCAGGACAAGAACAAAGTGAGATGTAGGATACAAGAGATGACAAAAAAAAAAACACTAGGGAAAAGGAAAGAAAAAAAGTTTAAGAAGAGTTCTCACTAGAAAACAACAGATAAGATTTGGGAGTGAGAGGGTATGAGACATGAGGCAGGACCGATGTGGAGGCACAGGATTCACCGAGAAGGAAGATCGACAAAGGCCGAGGCACACATAATGATATAAACACGAAAAGAACAAATCTAGAGAGTTCTGATTAGAAGGCAACAGTGAGGAAAGCAGAACTAGAACAAGGGGGAGGTGTGGGGCGCACAACCAGAAGACCGCCAGTGTCCATGGCGCATGTCGTGAAATAAAATATGGAGAAAACAACAAGACAGTCGGGGCGGGCAGCAGCAAAGAGACAGACAGCGAGAGGTAGGAAACAGGACGAGACGTAACTTACAAAACAGACGAAAGCGATCTTTCACTCGCTGTCACGCGCACAGAGCTCCGGCACGCCGCTAGAGATGGAGTTCAGGCGATAGAGTTTGGCTAGGTCAGAAGGAATAGCGCCGGGGCTCGGCAAGAACCTCTTACCACCCGTGACGAGGGCTTGGAGCTCTCGCGCAAACGTGCAAGACATCCAGCACTTACCAAAGATTGGAGGTTGTCTGTGGTGCGACGCTTACCACACAGATAATCGCTTTATCTGCGTTTCTGTTAAATAGCCGTTGGAGAGTGTGGGGGGTTTGAAGTGGGACGCAGCAGACGAAATTTATTCTCAAAGTTTTTCTGTGTCTACAAATCTAACCCCGTGTAACCTTCTGCGTCTAGGAATGTTAGCCTTTACCTGTAACACCCATGAGGCCATCGAATCGCTCCCCTCCCTCCCTCCAGCTGTAAAGGAGCTGCCTAGTCTGGTATCCGTTAGCGCGTGGCAGCAATTCAGCAACTGCTGGGAATCTTCACGGCTTTGCTTGAAATTGTTTGACACGCACAGCTAATTCTGACCCCACACGCTTCTGCTAAGTTCAATGAAAACAATTGTGAGAAACTAATCCTGCCTTCTGCAATCAAGATTTTGTCAACTTTCCACGAAAGATCCCCCACCCCCTTTAGCAACTCCTAAATGCCACATCGGCGAAAAGTCTGTCTGCAAAATGGATATATATTATAATCCAGTTTAAAATGGTATCATCCAGTTTGGGATTAAACGAAATCGGTTTATGCTGCTGACGATTGGACTGCCTCGTTACCTAAGTTGTCCTTCCACTTAATCGAATCGTGTGAGACCGGCGTAAGCTGGTACCAACAGCCACATGGATATGTAGGTCTGGTTGGAATGCATTCTTTGGTATGTCTTTGCTTCATCATTAAAGGAATTTTAGCTAAACGAAAATCACAGACCATAAACACGGAATTAGCAGTTCTCTAAGTCCTTGCTGAAAATCTTGTGCACTTGGTTTGGGCGTTTAACAGAGGATCAGAAGCAAACACGTCTCTCGCCGTTTGGCGAAAGAATTTATTACTTTTGAGATAGTCCGCGCATTGTAAGAGAAAGATTGAGGGAAAGCTTACAGCTGCGACCACCGCAGCAATACCCTCCGGCCCCAGCCACGTTGAGCGAGCCCCCGACTCCTCCTCTTCCTTCTCCACCCTCCAGCCGGTCTAACAGCCTCAAGAGGGCTACTTTTGGGGTGGAGATAAAAGCCGTTAGATTTAATGAGCAATTTGATCTGAATCCTCCCTGCACAGCCATCTCCGCCATGGCTAGGCCGTGCGCCGCCGCGCTGTTGTCTGCCCCTGTCTGGCTTGAGTTGTCTTTTCTTGTTTGTTTCAGCGGCTGCGGGAGAAGCGGAGCGTTGTGCGTCGTGCTGCCGACTGCCACTGTCCACCAGGTAAGTTTCAACTGTCACCTGCTGTCATGTCTGCGCGCGAACAGTTCGTCTTTCCTAACGTTTCGTCTACCTGGAAGACGGTCTTCCCCTGTACTGTTCGTGCAGCTTAAGCTGGGGGCACCTGACCCTCCAGCCTTCCTCCCAATGTCTTTGCTCTGCATGCTGTTGCTGAATGTGCGGAATCCCGGTGTCGTAAGAAATTCGGTTCGCCAAGAAATTTGGTCCAGGTCTGGTTAAGCCACAGTAAACGCTTGCGTACGCGTTGTTGGTTATCGTGACAAATGTGGTCCGAGGATTTTAAATCGCCAGGTTTTAGTCAAATTAGAATCGTTTTGATTTGGGTTGGGGTTAGGGTTAGCGCTTTGCCACTCTGTACGCGCGCATGCACAATCTGTATGCCTGACCCGATTTCTTGCCGGACCGAATTTCTTGCCACATTGGTCACATGACATGTGATGATAGGATTAAGCTAAAATAATTTGCTTGCATATTCGTAGCTGGTTTTCAAAGTCTTTACCTTGACCTCGGGGCAATGAAACTCTGTCTCCCTATCGCACTCACTCACTCACGCACTCATTCACTCGCGCACTCACTCAGATCACATGCATACACACGCAAACGCACGCGCATATTTATATATAATCTCCGTCTCTCGCGAAACTGATATCGACACCCAGTGTTCTAAATCTTCGTCTACGGCATAAGATACTTAGTGATGTCACGGGCAAAGAGTTCCATGCGCTTGTGAAAAATAACAATTTTTTTACACATTCGTCAAGCTTACAGTGGAGACCTCCCCTCTTTTGTTCTGCCGAAAGCTTTTGTTTGCGGGCTACACTAGGGGTGATGCGCAGGGAATCAAGCCGTGTAGCGAACCAGGAATCGTACATTTCCATCAGGAGGACACTTTGGTCTGCCCAGATAGCACTTCCTTCTCTCGGGTCAGACCCCTTCTGCCCATCTGGACCCTCTACCCCTCCCCCAACCACCCAATCGGCCTTTCCCTCCTTCCGCCCTTGTTTGCATGGTGCAGCGATCTGCCCAGTAATTGCAGCGCAGTGGTCGAGCAGGTTTGGTGCGGGTAAGACGATCAGGGCTCGGGACAGGAGACACCAGAACAAATTGATGATAAGGCCAGTCCTCAAGCTGGTGTCGCTGCCGATGGCACGCGATGCAGTCTTGGCCACCGCCGCCGCGCTTTTCTGAGAGTCTGTACGGAGGGCTGCAGGGGCCAGGTCTTACAGTAAGCAGGGAGGGGGTGGTTGTCAATGGGCCACTACTACGTTTAGAAGTGTGGGCGTGTCCAAGATTCTTTCAATACCCTGCCCAAGCTTTATTCTCAGAAAAACGCAGCGTTCCGTTGTTTGTCCGGCTGCTTTCAGGCAGGAAGGGTGTAGATTCAAAGCCACAGCGTGAACGACGGATAACGCTTACATAACACGGGACTTCAAGAAGGAAACAATGCACAGCGAGATTTTCAACGTGGTGTGAAATGCACGTTCTTGCCACCTCCGCATTTAGTATCGATGTGCCATCAAAGTCGTGTTGTGTTTATATAACTACCTTAGTCATGGTCACATTTCAGGAGTGTATTTTGTAGTCTACAATATTTTTTACTTCCAGTTCCAGATCCCTTTAAATAGGTAGCAAGTGATGATTGTTACAATGTTATGGAGCCTGGGTGGGTACCCTTAGCAACGTACCAACGGGGGGAGTGGGTAGGCAAGAACTCTTTGCCATTCGTCCCTCTTTCTTCTCCTCGACGACCCCGTCAGCAGCTTGAAGATTTTGTACCACGTGACAAATATGGCGACTTACCAGCGGCTGACATGGGTATAATCCCTTGTACCCGACCTTTGAGAGATCGTCAGGTCATTACCCTTGACCTCGGGCTGTTAGTTCTCGTCGTCCCCCTTTGTGTGTGCTTTCTCGTCTCTACTGTTCCTGCCTGCAGAACTCAGTTCATTGCCGCGCCCCTCTCGTTCCCCACCCCCAAAAAACCACCACCAAAACAAAATGGGGAATGGGGTTGATCTGTACTTGTAGATTTTCTTCTTCTTCTTCTTCTTCTTCTTCTATCTAATTAGGGCTTCTCTACGTCTGCAATTTTTTAGACGCGGCGGGCTGACTTTATACGTCGCTGTGTATTTTGCAGTATGTAGAATTTTACCTTGAGCTCTTATTTCCCTCCTCCTTCTCTTCTACTTCCTCCCCCCCCTTTATTCCCTCCTCTCTCTCCCTTTCTCCTTCCCCTCACTCTTTTGATCTCTCACCTCCACCCCAGCCAATCACGCATCCAGATATGCACACACACACACGCACACGCACGCACGCACGTACCCACCCAACGCCTGAGTCACCTTGTAAATACGCATCCTAACGGGTTAATAGCGATGTCGCAAATGCTTTTATTTGTTCTGGCTACGTGTTTCTTGTCGTCTTCTCAGGGAAATCTTTGCACTCCTAAGGTCTCGTCTCACTTGCTCACTCTCACACGACCGATTCGTAGGCAGAATAAAAACACTGTATTATTTACGATATATCATGGCATTTGTACGACTTCAGCTCCATCCACTTACGATCTCCCCGAATGACAAAACCCAGTAATGCAGTGAGAGATGACTAATATTTACATATGACTGAGATGGTTCTTCTAAGAGGGTACCCCCGCCTTTCTTTACATATCAATCTAAACTAAGTCTACACAATTTGCTATCATTCAAAAATGTTTTCCGTTATCCTCTCTCTACGTGAAAGAAAACAAAAGCAGCAAAACAAAACAAAGTGCACAAACCTTCCTCAAGAGCCTCTGTGTACAAACAATGATCACTTGGGAAAAAAATTTAAAAAATTAAATCCCCCACAGGACGTCACTCCGACATTACAGGTCGCACAACAATCTAAATCAGAAAAGGGGCCCTCGGAATGCTCGTCCAACAGTATCATGAGTTGAGGTTTCCCCGCCGCGTCTTCTGTGATTACAGCAGACTTTCGTTGTCGAACTCTTCACGCGAGTCCCCGCCGAAGCTGCAAGACTACGCCACTGAGGATTGACAGACGCTCATACACGTTAATATCTCACAACTAGCACACAGTTTAACACTCTAGGTTACTTCTTGACCTCTGAACTTGTTGCACACAAGCTTAGTCAACTACGATCCGTTCTTGGACCGGATTTCTGTTTCTCCTTCCCGACCGCTGCCTTCGTTTTCCTGAAACTCGCCTCCTTTACATTTTGTGATTTCTTGACGTCCGCTCAGATCAGATGCTTCCCATGGCAGAGTGTAACGTTGGTGTATAGATCAGCAACAGGCACACAAACCACCACGGGCTAACAATAGAGAAACAGTTTCCTAACACCAGAATGCAAAAGGGCTGCTTACAAGAGATCTAGAAAACAGGCTCTCTAGCACGAGATATCAAAAAGGGCACTGCTTGTAACCAGGATACCAAAACGCGACTTACATCCCCAAACTGGAAGGTTGTACACATGACAAAAATTAACCCCTCCATACAACATCCAATCTACCCAATCACATGACATTTTAGTACATAAGCGAAGTGTCATTTGCCTGTTTTTCCTCAATTCACGAGTCGTGTTTCAAACAGGCTGTATTGTATATTCATGCTCCCGCAAACTCGGCCGCTCGCCTTGTCCTGAAAGCGCGCAAAACAGACCATGCACACCTCTCCTCCGCACTCTGCTCTGGCTCCCCATTCAGGCTCGCATCGACTACAAGTTGTCTACTCTCTGTTTCAATTTTTTCACCGATGCATGCCCCATCTACTTTTCAGAACTTCTTACAATCTACACTCCAGTGAGACAGCTCCGCTCCTCTTCCGACGATCGCATTCTCTCAGTACCCCGCATCAGGATAAAAACATATGGACAGCGCATGTTCACCTTCTCGGCATCCACCCAATGGAACTCACTTCCCCACAACATTCGACACTCCCCATCACTACAGACTTTCAAACGTAACTTAAAAACTTTTCTTTTCGCAAGTACCTTGACTGACGTCGTGACTGCCTGTCTACATTAACCTACAACTTCCTGTTATGATACTTTTCCACCCATCTGTGACTGAAGTACAATCTGTATCCCAACCTGTGTTTCGTTCATCTCTCCCTCTGTGTGTTTGTTGCGTTCATCTCTCCCTCTGTGTGTGTGTGTGTGTGTTTCGTTGTTTTCACTGAGTATGTGCCTCGTCCGCGCGAAGTGTGCATGAAATGTGTTCTCGCGCGTTACAAATCCACATTTATTATTATTATTATGCTGCTGCCTGCCTGTTGTTAATTGTGGTTGTTATTTGTATGGCCTGCGTTAAATGTTTTCCAATTTTACATATTTTCGGGGCAGGGGAGGGGGTAGTAACACAGCTACATAAGAAGTCTTCTGTTTCAAAGAAGCATGTCGATCGTTGTTAATCAGCTCAGTTTTTATATTCGCGTGAGGGAGTCCAAGTGCTTCAGGACGAAAAGAAGAAGAAAGAAGAATTAGCGACTCGCAACACTTTCATTCACGAGTGGTTTTCTGGAAATCATCCTCGCGAAACGTAAACGAATTACGAACCGAGAGGACGAGCCTGAAAGAGAGGATTATGGGATATTTCGTCTGCCTGGCCATGTTGCTGGTATCTGGCTTAGCACCTGGACACAACACATCTGTTACCGCACTGCTCGTTAGTCACCTTCCCGCGCCACCACCGCCCAGCCACCCTTCGTGCCAACCCAGGGCCACGGATATTGGCTGCGGGTGGCCACATAGCGGCAAATTCTAGTCAGCCGACACCGATGCCCTGGTGAAGACAGTTTGGCAGGACAGACTACAGAAGCCCCCGGACGGCCACAGGACTGGAGGCGTCTCCCGCAAACAAGAGCGTGTGAGCAGTGTCAAGTGGAGGATAAGCTTGCACGGTCGATTACGCGGAGACGAAGCGCCCCCAAACGACGCGAAACGCGAAGCCCCGGATGATATTCGATTTGATAACATTTCAGCTTTAAAACTCTTTGCGTGAATGACACCGCTGACCCTCATTGTCATTCGATAGAAGAGCGTTGTAGCCGTGACGTGAGTTTGATGCTCCAGTAAAGAGCGCTGTATCCGTGACGTGAGTTTGACGCCCTAGTGTGTGGTTATACGTGACACGAGTTTGACGCCTAGAGCACTGGATACGTGACGTGATTTTGACACCTAGAGCACTGTATACGTGGCGTGAGTTTGACGCCCAGAGCGCTGTATACGTGACGTAAGTCTGACGCCCTAGAGCGTTGTTATACGTGACACGAGTTTGACGCCTAGAGCGCTGTATACGTGACGTGATTTTGACGCCTAGAGCAATGTATACGTGACGTGAGTTTGACGCCCAGAGCGCTGTATACGTGACGTAAGTTTGACGCCCTAAAGCGCCGTGTACGTGACGCGAGTTTAACACCCCAGCGAAAACCGAGGAACAATACGACTAAACCTTAACAGAGCTAACAGCTGGTTTTAGCAGAAAAAGTGTAAATTTCTGCGATCTAGCACGACGTGACAACATTTTTATGGCTTGTTTTGCGATATTACTGTTTCGCCCTTAGCTACTTGTAGCCTCTTTCTGAAAACCTGTAGGTGGGTGGGTGCCCGTTCTCCGCCCAACCCTCTCCCGTCCTCAGCCGTCTTTTCATTGTGGGCTTCCTCATTTCTAGGGACCTTTTCTAAATGAACAGTTAGATTGCCCAGAGCCTAGTCTATGCAGATCGGCCCATGGTCCGGTAAGAACACCCTCACCCACCCCCCAAAAGGCCCCACGTGCATGTATTTTTCTTCATTAAGGAGAACGGCATTGCGGTTAGAACCGATCGGTTTCGAAATCAGTTTAGAAGGGGAGCTAATTCTTCTTTACATTTTTTTATTTGCAAGCGGTTTGGAATGGCTTTTTCATTTATCCCACAGTGCTGATGCTAAGCTCTGCTCGAAACTTTCTTTTATGTGAGGTTTGCAGTAGCCATGTTCCAAGCTTTCACTCGCGAAGATAAGGCTTTGCAGTCGGCGTGAACAGCTACGATCAATTGCGATGCTTTAAGCTTCAGTGTTTGGCGGGGAATGGAGGGGGGATTTGCTGGAGGAATGGCGCGTTGAGTGAGGGGAACTGTGCAGTTGTGCCAGAGTATTTTTGAACAGTCGGTTCTCTTTCCCTCTCCCCACACTTTTTTTCTCTCTCTCTCTCTCTCCGATGAGAGGCGGCTACTTCACTACGTCATATGTGCTCAGGAGCAATTAAAGAGGACAACACGCGGAAGGGTCTGATCCTGGGTCGGTATAACCACATTAAGCTTTGATCCATCTAGCTCAGACATGGCCACGCAGAAGAAAAATCTTTCCCCAGTCTTCCACATTCGAGAATACGGCTGCTAACACCCTCTCGGGTGAAACGTACTAAACAGTCGGGTAGAAAAGCTTTATGTTCAGCTTCACGATGTGCTCAAAGTTGGGTGCATTGTCTTGGATGATAGGGTTTGAAGAGCGCGTATGGCGTGTTTCGTAAATAATGAATTGTGTCCGAGTGCGTCTTGTGGCCAAAACAATCGGGTTTGGTGCTTGCTTCTCTAAATGACATAAAATAAAATAGCGCACCGCGTTGTATCCTCTTGTTACCCTACAGTTTCCTTGTCTCATAGTTGTCCTTGATTTATGTCCATCCGATAAACAGAAGTTTTGAGATGCGTCCTAATTCCACGCATGGGTGATCAGTGGAATGTCAATTAGATTAAGGATCAGACGTAGTAATTCACGGTGAAGACATACGTAGAAATGTCGTGGAGTGAACTAATGAGGACAGTTGTACAACCTAACACTGAGCTTAAATAACTGAAACGACATGACAGGTAAGGGAAGTTTCGATGAACTAATGGCTGCATGGTGGTGTTCGCGCATTCAGCATTCTTGTTAGGTTGTTCATTCGATTTCACTGATTCGTGATCCACATTTAATAGAAAGATTGCTCCTCATGGTCGCCTGCTGGGTGAGACGCTGCAATGACTGAAACAACAAACCTTGCTAAGTTCCTACCTGCATTATATTCTAACTTTTTTTAAGTTACCGAACCTCGGTTAAGATAATTAAAATACAACTGCCATCACTCGTGGTGAAACGGTGTCAGCAGACGACTGAAGCTAGAATCTGTCCATCTTCTCGTTTTAACAGCCAGACACAGACTGGTTACAACTCTCTCTTTCTCTCATGCACACCCATATACAGGTGCTTACATTCCGAAATACTTTTCATCATTGCTGCTGTAGGCAAACTCGCTCTGTTACTTTTAACCCTCACCCTTTTATTTCGACAACGCTGTTTGTGTTAACCTTTGCCATTCTAGTAATGTTTCTAGTTCCTAAGTGTTTAAAATTTCGTAGGGGTTCGATTGTGCCCCGCGCGTGCGCTGATAACGGACAGTTAGCATGACCTGTGGCGCTCCCGCCAGGCGGTTTGCCCGCTTGAAGTCTCGACCCAGCTCGGGTCCTCCCTCTGACAAGATGAGGCGCACTCCTTCCAGCTCTTGTTTAGACACACTTCAGGGAGGAGGAGAGCAAGCCCTGCTGCTGCATTCTTCAACTGACTCCTCAAACACTGCTTGCCTGATGAGGGACCTTTGCCATTTAGTGTAATAGCATATCAAGACCTCGCACTTAACCGCAGACGAGGAAGAGAACAAAACTGTAATGGCGGATTTCTTTCGCTAAACAGTACCTGACAGTTCGTTAAGTCTTGGGAGGGGGGGTGTGGAAGTGACCTTATGACCTCGAATGAATCACCAAGAGAGGGCACCCCCAAAAAAATTAAAAAGAAAGGAAAGAACAAAACGAAAGAAAGAAGAGGGAAAAGTGACGGTTTTATGACAAATGCCTGATATCTCAGCGTGTTTCTCCATTTGTAGTCAGGTAGTAGAAAAGCGCAGCGTGGTCAGAGTGGATGGGCGGACTGCTTTCCTAATTAAACTGACTTTTCCGTTACGATTAATGTCCGCCTCCTGTGTGCTCAACGGATTCCTTTCTCTCACGTAAAATAAACACTACCCACTCCCATCTCGCGAGTGCCTGCCTCCGTCGAGCTCCTCCTGTGCTGATGTCTACCACGCCCGGTGCTCGCTGCTCACGATCGCTGCTGAAAAATAAGATCTCGAGTTTGTCTGCGACGTTTGCTGCGCGGAAATCCAACTCTGCGGCCGAACGCTCGCGATGCTGCTGCTACGAGCCTACCTTGCCACCCTACCATTTCTTTCTTACGCGCGCATGCGCACCAATGAGTCGTCTACTTCCTTTAATTGCCGAACTCTTATCTATCCCTTACTCCTCCCTAGACCCTTACCTAATCATAAACCTAATTATTACATTTTTTAAATACTGAAGCTCCTCCGATAGGGAAACAGAAGGATGGGCATGTGCGAGTCGGCGGAAGCAGAAGAGTGTGTGTGTGTGTGTGCGAGTCTAGGGAAGGAGGGTAGGTCGCATGCTTCAGCACCTCGGGAGGAGGAGAACACTAGCGTCCGTTGACGGTCCGTTTGCCACCGAGACAGTGGGAATCTTGGGTTGGGGGTTGTGATCCGGGCTCCTGCACCTGTATTATTTCCTATTTATGTTGTATGTGTTTAGACGACCGGCTGTTTGCTGTCGTGAAGCCATAGTTGCTGACTCGCTGGAAACAACAAAAATAAAATAGATCGGTCGTGCACGACTAGAATAACATTTTAAAGTCCGGACTCCTGCCTCTTAACTTTTCTCTTTCTCTCTCTCTCCACCCTCCACCCCCACCCATCCTTCCTTACCTTGACTCTTCCCCCCCCCCCCTCCATTCGTTTTCCTCTCCATTACTGTTTCCGCTTTACGATTTTCCAAAGCGCAGTAATGTGCTTGATGGTTGCATACACCTCAATGTGTGCCGTATGAATGCGCAACCAGGGTAAACTATATGTTCTTCGAAATGTCCTTATTACACCTACGCAATTATTCGTTTCTTCAAATTCAGTAGTACGACTCAGTGGTGCCCAGCATGAAAACATTTAAGTCGACATTATACGATGTCATTAAAAAGAGCCCCTGTCTCTAAAAGGAGACTCGACACAATAGAATTCAACTCAACACGGCAACACAGCAAAATATAACACGGAGATGTTTCAAATATCAACATTCAGTATATAGTATAAATGTCCCATGTAGTTCTTTATCACCATTATCCGCAGTGCCGCGCCATTCTGTACAGCATCAGTCAGCACAGTTTAGGACTGTACAATAACACAGTATATAGAGCATCAGCACAGTTTAGGACTGTACAATAACACAGTATATAGAGCATCAGTCAGCACAGTTTAGGACTGTACAATAACAGTAAAAAGTGGATGATGCAGTAGCAGTAAAAATGCTGCAGCATCCACCAGTATACTGCACGTTTGTTTGACACCATTAAGGCACGGACAACACTTGGCATCCCAACTCTGCTACGCGCAGCAGCAGACAGATCAGGATGGCAGAGGTTGTCGGAGTCTGCGTCCCGCATGTCCCTCACGCGACCTTCGAGGTCAAGGGACTGAGATGAGACGAGCTGATGTACGGAGAAAATGGCTTCGAAATGCGACCAGAAGACAGGAAATTGTACATCATGAACCTGAACGCCAGAAATCTGCATTGCTTTTCTTCTCAGCAGCATGTCATGTTTATGTTCGGATCTGCGTCTAAAACATGGCATACAATCCCCTCCCACACCACCCCCACCACCCCCACCACCCCCACACCACCTTTTCCCACTTTATTCCTCAGGCTTTAGCCATGCCTCGCCGCCCTTTTCCCCAACTTCCCCCCCCCCCTCACACCCACCCCCACCCAGCTCCCTGGTGAGGTTCGACTTATGCTTGAAGCACCGTCTATAATGAACAAAATATGTTTCTGCTGGCGAGCGCGCGCCGCCACAAACTGTACCGACAGGCAAGAGGAGATAATTTTTTTAACATCTTACATAACTTTCCGCTTTACCGGAGGCGATGAATGATGCCTTGAAAAGCGTACTTAACATACCTGCAGGTGAGCACCGTGATAATATACAATACGACTTCTTTCTTTCTTTCTTTCTTTCTTTCTTTCTTTCTTTCTTTCTTTCTTTCTTTCTTTCTTTCTTTCTTTCCTTCTTTCTTTTTTTTCTTTCTTTCTTTCTTTCTTTCGTCGATTCTTTCTTCTTTCGATTCTTTCTTTCCTTCTTTCTTTCAAATTTAATGTATACATGCAAAAAGAAACAATTCTGCTTATTCTGAACCCCACCCTAGCTTTATTTATTTCGGCAATATTCGACAAAACTGTCTCTAATACTCTCCGTGAACCTCTCCCCTCTGCCTGACACCGACCGAAAACTTCAAATCTCTTTTTGCCATGGGCGAGGCAGAGACTCGCGTGACACTACGAGTTTGAATGGTAGGCGTCCCGGCACCCATCCTACATGATTCAACCCTCCACCCCCACCCCTACCCCACCTCCCGCCAAAACAACAAACTCACCTTCTCCCCAGCTACGGCCGTGCTGCTTTGTACTATCTGCGTGTAGACTAACATTCCACCATGTTTCGGTTTCTCGAGCAGATCCATTAACTAGATCAATAAACTTCACCTGCCCCCCCACCCCCACTCCCCCTGCTGTTTCTGTCCTCTCTGGCGTCATGCTTTCGGGTGCACCTTCAGGACAAGCGAGCATGTGAGCACCCGTGGGCAGAAATGAACTGTAACTGTGGGATAGCGTAACATTGTCATGTTCGCGTCGTGACGTAGCATCTTGTATGTTCTGAGAAATTTGTGATGGCTTTCTGAAGGATGCGTCCGCATGTGACACAAATATGGCTGTCACGCGTCCGCGAGGGAAAATGTGCTGAACATAATACGGGGGTTTGGTTCGTATGTTCTTGTTTTGTTTTGTTTTTGAGCTCAACAAAAACAGCGGAGGCTTCAAAGGGAACAACTGGTGCACGTAACGAGCTAGTCTACAAAACGGAATAACTCTGAAACCCTGCATTAAATGTCTTCCCCTACTCTCAACAAAAACCAAACAATTACAAAGTTATAATGTTTTATTAAAATCGCACTAAAAGATACTAGTGGAAGTGGATAACCTGCGCTGTGTGTTGGTTACAGATTGGTAGTAGTACTGCTTCTATTCTCTATGTTGATAACTTTTATGAGCCCTTTAAGACAGGTTATTAATTCGTTTGTTTATACTAGTGAATTTCTGCTCACTTTTCTGTTCCTTTGTGTACTGTTGCTTATGTCTTGTCTTCATACCCCACTGAGGGTGAAGCAAGAATGAGCTTTGTAAGTTAGTACTGTGCAACAGCCAGCCCCCTTCCCCACTTCCGCTTCTGATTTCACAACTCTCTGTTCAAGCGACAACGAAACGTAACCCCCCCCCCCCCCCCCCCCCTCGCTTAGTGCTTCGCTTCTTTTTATTACTTCAAAACTAAGGAATGTCTTTCATTTACCCTACACACCTGGGAGGGGCTGTTAAAGGATATCCCACTCGATAAAAGGCTCATGCTTTGTATTGAAGTTCAAGAAGCAAACAAACAAACAAACAAAGCTGTACTTAAATGGATTACTGTGACTTGAAAGCAAGGAGACTCACAACAAAAACTAGGAGAAGGTATGCATCGAGGTGTTGGTGCGGGATGACGGCCGGGATGGGGAAGAAGTGCGATATGTTATTCTTCATTTTTCTTCTGTCGCCTTGTTTTTCGTGCTTCATTCTCAACTTTATGTGTGCATCGTCACTCTGTTGTTCTTGTAGAGCTTAGCTCGACACGAGTTTTATAGAAGCGAGAAGCTCTGACGTCACTGCTATACCACTCATGCTTCTCGCGTCTGTAAAAACAGCGAACAGTCCACGTTCCCTAAGGCGAGAAAGCGGTGGTTATATGTACCGGGTGTCTTCTTACCAGCGGGGGTATGTTTTATGCCAGGTGTGCATGGTGCGAGAAGAAAGAAAGTCGCACGGTCTAAGAGGCGCACAAGGAATCTGCAGTTGAATGGAGTCAGCAGTCAAGCGGTAATCCTGTTATTGCGGGCACCTTAACACCAGCAGACACGACGCGATACAGGATATGGCCTGTACGTTTCAATTCAACCGGTCTTAGATGTCTGATGATAAAAATATACAGTTGCCGATGGTATAGTGGGTACAGCGTACGTCCCGTATCGCGCGGTTAACAAGGATAGAGCAAGGACGTTTGATTCGCGACGGGCATCAATCAAATCTGGAGTTAGGGTGTATGTTGTGTACCAAACCTTTTAACGATTGGTCGCCTTCAGGCACCACGGTTCCAATGGGTACGCAAATGAACTATACATCTTAGGATGCATGTTTGTCATCTAGCGTCACGCTCGAAACTCGGGATTTTGTTTTGTTTCTGATTTTGTAACCAGATAATGACAAGAAGCGAGGCATTTTCTTAATGATAATCAATGGCTTAAATGTCAGTAATATTTTTAATGCTCATCTGATTTGTTGTGATTCCTCTAATTTCAAATAGTTATATCATTTTTAAAAGGATATTTTAAAAATAAGTAATGAAATGATTTGATAGCCTTCTTCAAATACAAGTATTTGAGAATAACTGGCTCGAACACCTGAGAACATGATCGTAGACAGTGGTCACAACGTACCTGCGCCAAGTACAGATTCCCACTTGAGCTCTACGGAATATTCGATTGGTTTCGAAGGTTTCAACGGTTTCTTTATTCTTTTACCCTCAGGGGGTATTCAGAAAAAAATTTAAAAAATTGGAATTCGGCCAAATAATGACGAAATTCGAATAATCGAAAAATAATTCGATTAGTTAAAAATCAACAATTAAATGTTGATTTTTTGCAAGGATTTGACGATACTGTCACCAAATTAACTATTTAGTCACGGACGTTAGACCCAACCGGAAGTTAAAATGGTTTTCACCAATAATAGTATGTGTAATACTGGCACGATTTTCATAAAAAGGACATTTTATAAACTAGCACTCTACCTAAGTGCTCCCGTTTCGATAAATGTATTTGTATTTGTATTTGTATTTGTATTTGTATTTGTATTTGTATTTGTATATGAGTACTCCATAAGTACATTAAATTCGTCTCTTGGCGAACAGTGAAAACCTGATATTCAGTACACCTAATTCCTCCACATTCAGGGCAGGTCAGAGAATCTGTGTAGCAGTGACTTCTACGTCTCCTGACCTCCCAGATGTTGTGTGGACTAGTACTGTTGTGGGTGCACTTACTAATTTAAGTGCCACGAAGTGAAACATGCCAGATACACCAGATCAACGATTGGATACAAGTTATGATTAGGACGGGATACAGACTATTAGCTTTCCACTAAAAATAAAATGGGATGCACAATGTTGGCTACCAGCCAACCAGTAAGTCAAGTGAGTAGCGTTTATCCCGGACGTGAAGCTGGCTTTATATGGAAGACTGCGTCCGCTTGACAACAGGCTTTTGTTTAGATATGATAAGCAAGGAGTGTACCAAAGCGCTTTGAGCGGGTTTTTGTTCAGCCCGGAAGTTGGTGTTAAGGAGCTTTAGAGCCTTCAGCCCTTGACCTCCAGATCCTATCGCTTAAATCTGATCTTCCCTAGAGTCCCTAGTGCAGAAGCGGTCTTTGCTTTGCCCTAACAATTCTTTTCGCTTAATAATAGGGTACCAAAATTACTTTAAGTCGAGCTCTGTGATAGCTGAGTGGATGGCCGGAGAGATGGAGGTGGCATAATAATGGTGGATTTATAAGTGTCATGCATACATGGACGAATGAACGGAGGGATGGAGGGACTAGTCTGAATAGATACCTTCACAAATTTTATTTTTAGTTAAAATGAAACGTGATGGGAGTGCGCCCCTCTAGATGGCATGCAGCACAGTTGGTGTTATGGGGAAGGAGGGAAGGAGCAGTTAAAAAGGAGAGCGGAATTCTGTGTCTCCATTGCTAGACAGTTAGCCAAAAACCAACAGATGCAAGCAATCGCTTCCTTGCTAGGAAAAGGATTGAACACAATCTTTGCCCCTGTAGCGGTGTCTTCGCGTTAAGTTCCCCTGCTTTTTTCCTCAGTGTTCTGTACGGTCCATTCTCTGTGTTATCACGTAAAATCAAACGCAACCATGGTGATATGATCCTTAGCTGAAGCTTCTTTAATATTTTAATCAACTAGTTAAGTTTTTTAAAATTTAATCTTACTTTAATAAAACTGTTATTTCACACAACAGTTACCAGTATAACCAGCCCACCAGACCAAACTACAACAGTCATATAAGAGCCAAGTCTGTATGGTGGAACGCTTTCCCGATAATTTTTTCCCCACTTCATCGTTTTCTTCGTCAAACGTTTTTCGCGTCGTTTCTACCCAAACCCGTATTTAATTTTTCAATGGGGAATGGTGGGGGTAAGTATTCGAGGTCAGCTGACCGCTTCGAGTAACATCGAGGGTCCAGACCGCTCGAGTCTTCTCTAATCTTCATCTCACACAATTGTAACTGCAAACTACGAAAGAATCAGCTGTCTCAGAGAAGAGAACTCTAAATTGCGCAAGCCTCCATATGGCGCCCTGGTAATACAGTTTTGTATGATGTGCCAGTCAGACATCCTTGGGTTTCCCGTGCGTCTTTGCAGCAGCCGCACAGTGGGGTTGATCGCAGGGTCACTCCAGAACAAACCTGGTGACGAAGCTGTACAAGAAAAGAAAGAAAACATGGGGGTGATGGTCCTCGTGTAGCAGTCATCTCCCTATGTCCCTGTGTAGCAAGCTGACGAACTGTTACACTGTAAAAAAGAAGTGTTCAAGTTATAGAACACTAATTTTGTTATTGTTACAGAACGCATTTTAAATTGATCTAGAACGCGTTAGATGTTTTGGTGATAAAGTATTGTAAAAAGTGTTCTGGTCTGTGTTCTCGAAAGTGTTCAAATGGCCGTAAATTGTATAAATGGTGTTCTGATGATGTTCCAAATGTGCGCCAGCAGCAAGTGTTCAGTCTAGTGGAGCCATGCTAAGAACACTTAGAACCCATCTAGCACACACTAAGTACTATTTACACAAGCAGCACATATTTCCCATCTGCTTTAATACTTTTAACATGTAGTTAGTGTTAAAACATTTAGAATCTAGACGACGTTGTAGGGACAATATTCTAGTCGGGAAAATACAATCGTGCTAAATATGAGCCTTTAACCCAATTGCTGACGTCATTTTTATTTTTACTTTTCCTGTGTGGTTTTATGTTTTGTTTTGTCTGTTGTTTTGCTTGTTTTCCTGTTGTTTTATTTCTTTCTTTCTGTTGTTTTAGTTTGTTTTGTTTTATTTAGGGGTTTGCCTCCTAATCTTTACAGGTTTAGGGAACCCGCAAAAGAAGGTTGACCAAGTCCTTTTTAGTTTGTCAGGTCCTTAAATAGTCACCAGACTAATTTTTCTTACATTGTCACAGCTGTAGATCCTGTGGACGGAGCTTTAAACGTTTTTTTTAAAGGAGTCCTTTCGGATAATAAATAGACCCAACGCTGTAGTTCAGTCAAAGACTTAGTTTACGTCACGACTTTCGTGCGCTGCTTAACATTCAGAGGTCAGAGTTTACGAATCCCGCTTACCAGTTAAACCTTTTCCTCCCCGCAACCAGAAAAAATAACGGGAATATGTGGTCAACCATTTTGGCAAAAAAAAACGTTTCACTGTCACCTACTATTTCATGCCCAGCATGACAGCAAATACGTTTTCTGTGTGCACTGGACCCACGAGTTCATTACAATGTGTGGTTCAACGCTCTTAATTCTCATCAGTTTGTGGTAAACGTTTCGTTAATCGCGAAGCGATACACAGACACGGCCTATGGCAACGATTATTACAACGGCTACCACTTCTAGCTCATTCTCTCTAGTAGCGTTGTGCTCTTTCGTTACAATACATGTAATATGTTTACAAGCGGCCTATCGGCCCAGCTAAAGCTTTTTTCATAGTCAACCCTTAGGCCTTTCCGTGGGATATCCACAGAACATAAAAATATCTTCGCCATGTTAAACCTCATTTTATAAACAAACAAACAAAAACCAGGTGTGTAACAGTATTATAATCTCGCCGGGATTTTTTTTAATTTCAAATCTGCCGTGTCTCTTTGTCATCTGTATCTCGCGCCTGCGTTCTCTCCCTCTCCTCTATCTCTCGCTTCCTTTCATTAAAATACACGCCCATACGCACGCCGGCACGTACGCACGCACACACATAACCATGCACACACTCAGGTATACGAGCGCGCACGCAAGCACAAAACATGCAAACACACTCACAACAAAACACAAACACTCACCCAAGCACGCACGCACACACGTAAGTGTTCTTAAGAACGTCCTTCGTGCGCACCGTCCCCTTTACACGTGCGTCTCAGCCCTTGACACGACCCTTCAACCTCGTGGACAAAGAGCTCCCAAGAACTCCCATTGAACGCAAGACGATGATGATGAAGGAAGAAGGGAAAAGGGAGAACATTATTTCAAGAAATTCTGCGCCCTCTTTGATCCGAACACAGAGTGTATAACAACTGATATTGACTGCTGCTCAAAAGGCGCCCACTTCTAGCTGAGGCAACAGTTTTTGTGTCATATTATACTTCTGGCAAAGAAAGAGTCTTTGCTGCCTGCACAATACCTGGACTCTCTCTTCTGGTAGCTTCCTGCCCACCCATTCTCACTCGTGACACCGTTGGGAACGTCACCTCCTCCCCCCAAACCCTTTCAAAGCTCAGATGGGCACACCAAGTAACCTGCTGAAAGTTGCGAGCACAGCGCACCCTGCTGGTTCATTCTTGTGCTTCGTCCATCGGTGTGCGCTTTCGTCTGTGACGTGCGCATGTGCATAGGCACGGATATGTGGAATCTGTGCAGGCGAGCGATGATTAGCGTGGGATTGTGTTTAAAAACACGAGAAAGGAAAGCAAGGAAAGAGGAAAATATTAAAATGTGTATGCGCGTGCACGTCAAAAAACAGAAAGAAAAGAAAGAAAGAATTTGATTCGCCGCATACTATGCAGTCCCATCCCTACGGGCAACACAATGGACTGCACGTAAAAGCGTACCATCTACGTATTAACTCAATGCCTATACCGCGTTCTTTTCCACCGACTGCGGTGCCACGTCTTGCCGACAACTATACTACACGGCTAGAAGAGTTACGGCCCCCTCCCCTACTGTCACCAGAGGGCGCCTGGCAGCCAGAGACTTGCCGAAGCCGCGTCAATGGCGCTCCTGCTGTGATTATTGCTGCAGTAAAGCGGGCTTCTGAATGGCAGAACGTATTTACTGGCCTGAGTACCTCTGTGTCTGCACTTAAACATCATCGTCAGCCAGCCGTGCAGTTATTATAGACTGCGCAAAGGGGGAGGGGTGGGAGAGATGGGGTTGGGGGGGGGCAAGACACGTCAAAGCCCCTCGATGCCTAAATGATATTTTCGCAGGACTTTTTCCTCCCCCCTGAAAGAAGTCATTCAATCGAACAGATGAGTAAACACGAAATATTAGCCAGCACAGTTTTCAAATGAATGTGTTTATTGACTTTTCCCCCAGCCTTATGTCGCATGAATTGATTCCTCTGCGATTGTTTGTGTTAAAAACCGGCAGCTCCTTGGGGCAATAGAAGATCCCGTGGGGACATATTTTAAATAAGGGGTTGGGGTAATTATGTTTTGGAGATTAACGCTATACTGTCAAATAGATAGGTATTCGTCTTTCATTTTTTTAAACCAGACCAAGGCGAAAAAGAAATCCACCTTATGATTTCCACCCATACGTGCGACAGTAAAACCTTTTCTCGACCACTGATCTGTTAATCTGCTCGATGCCTGGCCTTTTTAGAAAATCCCTTGGCTATTTTCTGGCATATATTACATGTAGGTACATGGCAAAATCAGAAAGTTGTTGTTACATCCTTCTTGATCTCTTTATTTTTGTGTTCTTTCCTTCTTTCTTCCCTTCCTTCCGTCATACATCTTTCCATCCTTTTCTTATTTTATTTCTTATATTTCTTTTTATTTATTTATTTCTCGCTCTGTTTCCCCTCCCCATTCCTTCTTTCTTCTTCGTAACGCAAACTTTTAAAAAAAAAAGTCTTCGCAAACCGTAACTATAATTAGCCATGGAAGCTGCGATTTACCACTGAAGCATAGACAGAGCGGCATCTGGTGAACAAAAGTTGTTGAGATTTTTCGAGGTGTTTAAGATTCGCACAAGGCACAAGGCCTGCAGATTTTTAACGAGGAGAAAGTAAAGTGGTTTGTACTGTCTGCCCTTGCCTGTCGGATGTACGACTTAACTGGATTAGAGAACAGTCAAGACCTGGATATGCTTGAGTCATCTCCCTTCCTTCGCTTCTCCGAGAGTTGCCTTTCTTGACGCCGCCAATGGCAGGACGACTACTCGTTACCACTGAGCTACTGCCTCGACCTGCTGCTTCTCCTTCTCTTCTGTTTCGCCGTCATCGCTGTCCTTGTCGTTTTATTTCTCCTCTTGATCCTCCTCCTCACTTCTTCTTCTCCAACATTTGTGCATAGTATGAGGTGCAACTAATTTACTTT
Organism: Lanistes nyassanus; assembly: GCA_004794575.1. Classification (NCBI taxonomy): domain Eukaryota; kingdom Metazoa; phylum Mollusca; class Gastropoda; order Architaenioglossa; family Ampullariidae; genus Lanistes; species Lanistes nyassanus. The sequence continues at coordinate 214,840 of SMGT01013570.1, forward strand.
TGTCATTCCCCACTGTCACCTGCTGGAGGAATAGTGAAATTCCTTTGGCCGAATTAAGTAAAATCCGAACGATGGTTTAGGTCGCGCCAGCGAGTGTCGGTTTAGGTTGGTCAGCTTAACTACAGCAGGCTGATTAAAAATGTAGTGGAGCCAGTTACTGAAAGGAATCTCAATTGCGAAATTGCCCGAGGTCTCCATTTGCTTTGCAATAGCGGCCTGTCCCTTACAGCCAGCAGATTTACAGGGTGAGCTAATGGGCTCGTCTCTTCGGCGCCAACCTTAAATCACTCTGACACAGTCTAGGCCGCTTCAGACAGTCCCCAGATGGGCAGTCCCGCTTGAAAAATTCTAGGCGATTGGTTGAAAGATTCATCACAGTGAAAACGGCTCTTCTCACTGCTGCCTTATGTTAGGGTGCACGCTTAGGCCTCGCTGCTCTCTGGTAGCGCAGGAACTGGCTTTGAAGTTTTCATTATCGTTCATGTCGAGGTGCAACCCTGTAAGGTACGTTTTTTTTACCTCGACGAGGATCGGATTACCCAATCGAGCGATCAGAATATCGGCGGGGTGTTTAAAATGCATGGGGTAGCTGCGGCAGAAGGGAAACGGTGGTATGTGGTTGCTGAACTTTGACCCCAAGGGTGCGTGACTGAGGGGCGGGGAGGATGCAGCGAGACTGACGTGCGTCACTTGCCGCCTCGCTCATCAATTTCATGGCTTCCGCCTGTCCCATGAGCTCATGCTGAGAAGAGAATGAGTGACTAGCCAAAACTCTGTGTAAACGATTCTGCGATTGCATGTACCTTAGAGCGCATAATTCTGTACTATCTGTGCAGTACACATTATCCGGAATACCGTAGTCCTAGAAGTTCTCTGGGGTTTTTATCTGAAGTAACTGTGCTGTCCTCTCGTTGTACCTGGTTCCCACCTCAGTGATCTGACTAGCGTTTTGCTAAAGTATATGCGCCCGCCCCAAACCTTTTTTGTCTAGTTACCTAGCATTAAGTTAGTGATGCGTGACTTCAGCTTGTTTTTCTGGTGGTAAAGCCGAAACTGTGGTAGTTACGCCTGAGTAACGCCTGTTTCCTCTGTTCGTAAACGCACGCTTTCCGGTGTGGAAGACTACGTATGTACCACCTGTGTCACCTATCAGCCCCTTGCATGGGGCCGCTAATCAAAGGACAACCTGGCGGCCTACCAGCGCCAGGCAACTGTGAGCGCGCTTGGCGCCATCTAACGCCCCAGTAAATCTGCCTCCATCTTGTCGAGCACAGAGCTTTTCCACCACTGTCGACCTCTGACCCTTGTCGGTCTGTCAGGCATGGTAAATTGTCGATGCTAATTACTGTAACAGCAGCAGCAGCAGCAGCCATACGCACAGACCCACACAGAGGCACAAACACACCCATAAAAATACTGACCTCACTCATTCGCTCACGCGCACATTCCCGAGTGCCATTTTTCTGACGCCTTCCTTATCCTCCGTTAGAAAGGAAGCAAATGTATTATTTATCCAACACTGGTTTTCCAATGTTTGCACCCGTAAGTTGCTGCTGCTTAGGAAAAAGTATACTTCTTCTTAATGAGCTGCCATCTATAATTGGAGCCCTATTACTGGTGCCTTTCCGTAAGTCTAGATGGGAAACACACAGTTGTACTGTATAACTATAAGTATCCTGTCGGTGAGCTAACCACTAGTTGTTACAGGGTCCGTGAAATTACCTCGCCAACTGCTTGAAATCAGCTCCTGCCTCCGTGTTTCTTACGTCTGAGCACAATCCTAACTAGTCAGTCCATCGCACCCTCCCCTCCATCCCCCGGCCGCCAACTTCCGGTAAGTTATGTTCTCGCCGAGCGCAAAGGTGGAAGAGACAGGGTTTGCACGACGCCGTGACGCCTTCCACACTGTAGGAGACTGCCGTGGATAATTGACCAAATTCCGCGCAGCTCCCTTCGCCCCTTCTCGCCAGCTCGTGTACGCATGCGCTTCACGCAAAATTAATAACTCGGGTTGTTCTTTCATGGGCGGAGAGGAGTACCCGGATGTTGCTCCGGTAGCGAAGGGTGCAGGCGAACAAAGCGACCCGTTTGTGCTGCTGTGCGGTGGTGGGGGGGGGGGGTTCGGGAGAGATGGAGAGGGGTCTCTTCTAAAATATTTCATAAAAGAACGTTGATATCCGCGAGCTAATAAGATATATAATACTAAATAAGACCTTCTTGACGGACGCGAAGAAAGGTTGGGGGAGTGTGTGGGGGGAGGGGGGAATTATCAAATTGTCTCGCATCACAGCTAGAACGCAGTTGAGTAGTGATACATGGGGAGGGTGGTTAAGGATTGGGTGTACTGAATGGAGAGCGGTGACACCATTTTGTTAGCAGACGACAAACCGAAGGCGCCCAAATCCTGCAGGGATTACCTGGCGATAGCTTTATGCAGTGTCGGTGACCCTTTGTTTTGTTCTTGCTAATCTCCAGCTCACACCTGCCAGTCGCACCGACGCTGTTCGTGCAGGTAGAGGTTAACTTGAGCTAAGATGGCGGCAAGGACCCTTCGTTTTGGGCTGGTGACGAGAAGGCATGTCTGGCACGCGTCCCTCTTGTCACTAGGCGTGTGAAAACCGCGGCCCAGTTCCTGCGGCGCTTGGCGGCGCGAGGTCACAGTTTCCAGTAGTTGTTGCCACCTGCCGGCGAGCTGTCTTCCATTTCCCTCTTGGAGGCCAACAGTTTCCACGTCTGCCCGATGACGTCTGTGGCGGTATTACTAACAATTGATAGCTTGATTCGAAACACGTTTGTGGCGGCCTTGTTATGCTGTGAAAAGGCATGGGTGGGATTTCTTTGAATTTTCCCCCATCCCCCTGCATGCGGCTTTGTCACTCTTTTTCATTTATAACCAAGTGGTTTCTCTCTTTCTCTCTCTGAGAGCCCCTTTCCCCCTTCCACCTCCACCCATTCTGCCCCAGGTGGGGCGGTTCCGGTGTCTTGCCATCGTCGACTCCCGCAACAGGCACCGAAACGTCACGTGGTTCCCAATTAGAGATTTCTTTCAATTCTGACGGGTTATGACGAGAAGCAATTCCCTCAACGCGATTGAACAATCCCCGTCTCTTGCGCAACTGTCATTGAGCAGCAGTCGTTGTGCAGCTGTCATTGTGTGCGAATGGGTCAGCGCGCACGCCGCGGACAGAGTGGCGCCATCAACTGGCCGGCGTTTTTGTCCAGACAGTCCCTCTGGGGTAGTGTATTGTTCCGCACGAAAATCCTGAATCAGCTGCCGGTCCAAGCAGACGGTGTCCGGACAAATCAAAGTGTCTGACACCAAGACTGGAAGACGTAATCTTGGAGATTTGTCTCCTCCCATCTGTGTAGAGGACAGGGCACTCGTTTAAGGTTCATTATCTGTCAAAGGCGGGCGTGGATCAGGAAACTGGGGCTTTCTTATACGCGTAAGACTTGCGACTAAAATTACCTAATATGATATAAGAGCTCTTATAGCCAACCGTAGGTTAGTGCAGTTTGAAATTACATGCAGGCGCGTAATTTAGGCAACAACAAAAAAAATAGTGAAACTCATAAAGGTCTTACAAGGTGTGGTTTATATGTTTGCATGTGGGCGTTAGGTTTCGAAAATGTAAACGAGGAGGCTTCCAGATATCCAGTTAGAGTCAGTGAGCGAGGGCGTTGCTAAGAGAAAGAAAGAAAAAGAAGACCGTGGAAGGAGAGAGGTGGAGAAAAAAAAGAGAAAGAAGAGAGACGGGGAGAAAGAGAACAGAGAATAGAGAGAGAAGGGGTAGATTAAGAGAGAAAGTAGAGAGAGAGAGACCAAAAAAAAGGTGAAGACAAACGAAGAGCATGGGGGCCGTTATCTTGAAAGGGTCTAACTACACAGCTGGCATCATTTGTAAACCAACCGCCGCGCTTTTCGTTGCTCCCAGAGAGGCCTGACGCTCGCACCAGCTTCCGTGGTTCCGCAGCTCACGGACCAGGTCTGGACCAAACAGCACGAGTGGAACGGAAGTGTCTAGAAAAGGTCTCTGACCCCTCGACAATCGCACTGCAATCAAAGACATGCAATTCGAGTGCTCTACGGGGTTTCGCACCTGACCCGTCTGGAAGTACCTGTGAAGTGAACCTGTCTGTTATCGGTGTCTTCTGCTATCGTACGTTCGCTGCTAGAAACTGTTCTCACCAGCTTTATTACGCGAAGCTGTTACCACCAGTTGGTAATTTTGTTCTTTGCTAGAACTCTGACCTTCTTGAGGGAACCGGCTGTGTACTACCATGCAAACCCTATAAATCCTCTCATTGTCTGCAAATGGCTGTGTATCAAAGTAGATGCAAACTTTATATGTGCGTTATTTTGAGAGCGCCGGTATTTAAAAATGGGAAAGTTTGTCCTTTGCGTAAATTCATATTTTCGTCGACTGTGTGCATTGTCTTTCTGATCTACGTGTGTCCTGTCGGCTACCATACATGGAGATGTAAACTGTTTAGAGCTGAAAAAAATTAGGGTTTTTTTTTTAATGAGGCCAAACTGAATGGGTTAATGGGGATTTATACATCTTCACCCGTCATCCGTCGGCGCCGGCCTGCCAGAAAACAGCGGGATAACATCTTGACGAGGTAGTGATCCGTTAATGGGAGGTCCCTGACGACTTACGTTTGTGAACGCCCCTCGCGAGATGAGAGTGCGAAGTAGCGGGACTTGTTGTTCTTGACATCCGCGTGCATTGCTGTGTCCGCTTGTCCAGACCACCCAACCCTCTCTTTCCTCTGCTGTCGCGCGCTTCTGCTGCGGATGCGAGGACAAACCGTTGCCATCAGATTCAGACTCCGCTTTTGCTGGTCGTGGTCTGGCCTGTAGCTTGATCAACGTTTCCTCGTCGCAAGTCGTTACATCTCCAAAGTCTGTCTCGTCTTTTTCGTTAGCAGAAGTATTGCCTTTTTGATGACTTCTTTAGTGAAGGTAATTATTCCGACGCCGTCTTTAATAGAGGTGACCTTTCCTTTGTGAAAAATAAAAGTAATCTACAGAACATCTATTAAATCTGTGTGTGTGTGTGTATTTGCGGTGTTTGGTTAGCAATTGTAAATTTTGTTTAACATTTACTTACTGTACATACAATATAATCCGTGTGCGGAATCAATGACAACAGAAGAACAGCCAAGGCTATTTACTGGTGCATTCGAAGTGCAGCGGAATTTGAAATCAGAAACACCCTCCCCCTCTCTTCGTTGTCCATACGTGCGAGCAGGATGTGTTTTTGTGCAAATACGCCCACCACTGACCATCTATTTGGCAGTAAGAAAATGCAGGCGAGTTGTACAGATGCCAGGAAAGTGGATCACGTCAGACCGGGATGTCAGACCTCTTGCGGGCGACCGTAGAATCTCTGACGACCCCCACCTAGCGTTACCTGCTTGCCTCACCTGCAGAAAGCCCTCTGGTCATGTTTCGCTCATCACAGCTGCTGGGTACAGCAGATGGCTACCTCGGGCTAACGGCACCGCACTAAACGCACCCTCTCCACCATCCCCAACACCCCCCCCACACACACACACACACACCCGACTACTCGATTCTGCTGCGGATCAGTGACTACAGGCCTGCTGGAGTGAACAGGTGCAAAACAGGTGTTTGACTTCAGTTATAGGGCAGCGGGGGGGGGGGGGAGACGCGTGGGCGAGACTGAGAGAAAGACCTTTTACGTGAGGTGGCGCGACCAGAAGTTTGCCGTCTGTGGAAGGCGCTGCAGCGACGATACGGGAGGCGAAGGGTTAAAAGCTGCGGTCGGGGGGGTCTGTCCGCCAAACAAGTGCTTCGCGCATGCCTAAGTCTTCTTCCAGCCAGCTCTCATATTACACAGATGCCAGTTCCGGACCGAAGCCCCTAACCTCTTGCATGTCAAGTGCCCTCTTACCGTCCTGGATCTGAAAACGTCGCGACTGAAAAAAGAATTTTTTTAAAAAATCAACGACTATGCCCCTCCTCCCACCCCACCAACGGAGGTTCACAGCGTGCAGCGAAGATTGAAGTTTGGTGGTTCTTGTACCTGCAGCTACCCAGCCGAGCGTGCTTCTCGTTTTCAAATTCCGGCTGACAGAACGGGGATTTTATTTCTCAGCTACTGACATGCGCAGTAGCGACACCGACAAGCTCGCATTAATTGCCCAGGCAGCGATATGCAGCGCGAGACAGAAATTACATCATATTTTTTCAGTTACTGACGTGCGCTGCGAGACGTTAAGACTAAATCCATCGGACACTACAAGCGATTTTTTTCGATTCTTATGAATTCAGGTAATATACTGAAACAAATGGAAGGAACGAACAAAGTAAAGAATAGTAAGTTTAGGTTAAACCAGTCGCTGAAAATTGGGCAGATTTTTTCCTCTCGGATCATTTCGGACTGAGTAATGTTCACGCAAAGGCTTCCCACCATTGCATTTGAACACTAGTCGTGAATTTTCACATTTCGTTAAACTGCAACAAATATCTTACCGTTAGCTTGTTCAGCTACGGGATTATTAAAATACATCTATGTTCTGGATGGCTTACAAAACGGTCAAATTGAGGATGGTCCTCGCCTCTAGAAAACTCGCCTTAGTCGAGAACGTCAGAGAGGGACCACCCAACCTGTTCCCCCACTCCTCCCATCAGACTAGTCTTGGGAAGTAGGGGGAGGGGGTGCAGGGACAGACAAGCGCTGTCTACCAGAGCCATCCTGCTGTCCAGGTGAAGCGAGCGGTGTTGGTCGTCAAGATGTCGGATTTACGTTGGGCTGATACGGATGGGCCTGGCTGTGACGTGTGCATTATTCACGCTTTCCTGCCCTGACCTTGAGACACTGTGCTTGTCGACCACACCCCCGCTTTCCCCCCGGGACAGTCACGAGGAAAGCTTCGGCAGTGACGTCGGAGAGCTTTTCGTGGAGGGACTGCGATCTCACAGTCTGGCTTGGTTTCCAGTTTTCACCTGCAGGCACCTCACATCCGCCTGGAGATGCTGGGTTTTCTTCTGCAGTCAGAAACCAGGTAATAGAGGTGAGGCGGGGACACCACTACCTAACTTGACTTGCGGCCGACGCGTCTGTGAAACTCCCCTCGGTCTGTTCCGGTCTAGTTTTATCCCCATATCCCAGATGACCTTCACACGGCCTATGGAGTCAGACAAGCAGGTAACAGAACAGACACGCTGATGTAAGGCATAACAGACTGGAAGTGAGCAGTGGAGGTGCATCATTTGTCGCAGCGCAGCAACTTGTCATACGTGTCGTTAGTGTCCCGTCTTAATGTTTCGCAAGGTGTGCACTTTAGCAATGTGTTAAAACTCTAGCATTTAGGGAATGTCTCCGGACCATTTATTTGCCGCATCCTAACACTTACTGCGCTTTGAAGATTTTGATTGTCGATCGTGCCTGACATTACAACCTTGACCTAGGACTCCTAGTGCATGGTGGGGGAAAATGTTTCACGATAAAGTGGCTGTGGACGAGTTGGGGGCGATGTGGTCAGTTACTCATGTCACATGTCAGGGTCGCCCTTCCCCCACCAATAATCCCATCCACCCACCCACCCACCCCCACTACACGGGGGGGGGGGGGGGGG
>SMGT01013570.1:222469-233259 GCA_004794575.1 Lanistes nyassanus
AAGCTGCCGGTGTGTGAGGACAGCGGCGAGAACCTGTTTGCCAGGGCGGTGGTCAAACAAGCGCGACGCGTGCGCCAAACGGACGCAAGGCGGGCGAAACGAACCCAGCAATCTGATCGGCGCGAACCTCTAACCCAGGAGGTTCGACCGACGTGCGCCTCACAATCACCCGGTTCCTTTGTAATCCCCTGCGCCGGCATCGGTCACGCAGACAGGCTGATACATTCTGACCTCGCAAATTGAGAAGTCGCCGACGAATGCCTTCTTTTCAGTTCAGAGCCGAGCGATACATTTTCTCCTCGGCTCCCTTACGGGTTAGAGGGACCTCGGCCGACTGGACCAGCGCCAAAGTCTCGGAACGCCATCAAAAGAGAACAGTGAGGAATAATGCTTGTCCATAACTCCCATCCTCTGGCATTTCCTTTTTTTTCGTCTTTATTAACCTACTCGTTCTCCATCCATCCATCTATCCAATCATCCATTCACCCGTCCCCCCAAATTCGGATCGGTTAGGTGGAGCAAATTTTTTTTTTAAACTGTTCTCTGTTTAGGTACAGAGGTATTCGGAGGATCCCCAAGTTTTGTGGGTGAAAAAAAAGTCTTAGAAAAATATGAGTGCATGTTCTAACTTATATACGGATTGCCCGTATCACTGCATCGGCAAGTAACAGGAACATAGACCTGAAAAAGAACTGGTAGAGAGAAAAATCGCTATACATAGTGGAATATAAATTATTGACTATTTAAGGGACGGGGCGCTGCTGTTACCGGCAAAGTCCGCCATACACGGGCAGTTCGACACGCCGTACGGGGGGAAGAGAGATTTCTTGTTCAGAGTTCATATCAAGCGTTTACTGCCCCCCCGACCGCATTAATGTTCGGACTCCGCTGGTCTGTCCCAAGTTCAAAGAATCCCGACTATCATCAGCGCTCCTTTGGACGTGTCCAGATGAAAGACAGGGGCATTTCTTATTCACTGACCAGTGTGATCCTCCCTCAAACATCTTGAAGTTCAGGGGTCCGATTGAGAATGCCACCGTCTCGTTAATTTCTGGGCCCCAGGCCCCAGGACTGCTTTGTTTACGCTCCTTGGTGCTACCTAGGTCTTCAGGTCTTTAAACGTTCTCCTTTCCTCTAGCTCTGTTTTGTTTGAATAAAAGTAGGCAGGAAACATTTTCTAGACTACAGACCCTAATACTGTAGACCCTAATACGCAGTTTCTTCAAAACCTTTTAACTTTGATACTGCACATTTATTCACATTCAGAATCGCATGCAGCCGAGACTAAACTTGAGTAAATCGAAAACTATTCTTGTCGATGTATCTAATCCTACAGTCGCTCGCTTACAAGTGCTTCCAGTCACTGTTAGTACATCCTTCTGCAGTCAGTTTGCAGTAAGAATACTTCAATTTGCAGTGACTACTAGAACATCTGTTAGTATTCACCATTAGCACACCGGTTACTGGTTACTATCGTGCGTCTGTTTGCAGTCAATGTTAGTGCGGCCCTATATATATATATGTCCGTGTTGTCGATACTTAGTCGTTGGGACCACAGCAGGGAGACCCCTGCCGTTCGGGGACGGCGACTCGCGTAGGGTCTTGTCTCCGTTTAGGAAAGTGATATGTGACCGGTCTGATATCCTGTGCGGTGGCGAGCTGGTTAAGAGTGTGTCGGTGTTTGTGGACTGTGTGGCCAGGCCAGGCAGGCGCCGTAAAGACTCGATCAAACAAGCTCGATATGCAGACACCTGCTGTACTCCCGCCGAGAATACCCATGGACGACTGTTAACAAAATAGTAGAATCTTGACTGTACGCAGCTACACCAGTCGCAGCTGTCAGTGGTGGTAGTGGCTGTGGCGATGGTAAAGGCAATAGAATGATGAGTTTTCTTCATAGTGACTGACGGTACCCAATCCTTTCATAGACATACCCCCATCTTTTCAGTGATAGCACCCGAACGTCTTAAAGGAGGAGAAACATTCTACACAGATTTGGTAAAACTTATATACGTGTACCCATCACAGCAGTTTTCGACCAGAAACATGTTGCGTCCACTAACGCCAAGATATACGTATAACGTAGGGGTTGTAGGCAGCGTTCATTCGGATAGACAAAAAGAACAAAGTCTTCGTACCTTCATCGCTGTAAGTTAACTAAAAGTCTGCGAATGTTCCTGTCTGATTTCCCACTGTTCTTTCAATCAGTCACGTGACTTTGAAACAACGTCCACAGGAGACGGGTGTGGTCCGAATGGCCGTCTGATCTAACCTGACCTCGTTAGAGTTTAAGTAAAATTTGACAAATAGGGAGACTGCTAATGTCTGACAGACAAATGGGTGATTGGAGGTGTTCGTATGAGATCACAACACGCCGCAAATCATGTCACCCAGTGAAGGATCTGCGCAGCTACAAGGGATTCCCAATATGCTGCGTGCTGGTACTGTGACGGTGCCCCGTGGTGCTCTCCCCTTTTGTCGTGTTCTGTTTGCCGAAACACGTGTGGACAAATGCGGTGCAAATGTAAAGCCGCCGAGTTTACTTACATGAAGCGACGCGACTGAAAAACGTGACGCGCTCGAGTGTAATTTTCTGTCAGGATTGTTGAAATGTTCTTTCTTCTTTGTGTTGCACGAACGGACGTGCGAGTGGGTTTTGCGCCTTTGCACGTTCTTACATCAGGTGTAAAAGGAAGAAGTGAGGGAGGGTGAGAACAAACAAATACACCTATAATTATAGATCTGACTGCTGTTTTGTGAGTGGGTGGGTGTGTACTTGTATTACAGGTTACTTTCTATGTATTTTTTCTCCCTTTGCCCTTCACATTTCTATATCAGCCGTCTGCAACATGGAAGCAACCACAAAAATTACCTACATCCATCACTAATTATGTCAGTCATTATTAGTCGCCTGACGATAGTATATAACGACGTTTTATTGTATTTCCCTTATATATTTTCTCTTAACTGTTGTGTGTGCATGGTATTGTGTGGGTATGTATGATAGAGTGTGAATAAAGATCTGTTTGTAGATGTGCGTGAATGCGCATGTGTACCTATGTGACTCTGGTTATTTCGTCGAACGTGCGTGTTTCTCGTTACCTTGGCGAACCTGCATGATTCTCATTACTTTGTCAGTTGTGTGTGATTCTCATTAGTTGGCGAACCTGTGTGACTTTTCTTACTTCGGCAAACATTTGGGTTTCATCGCGGCAAAACATCTTGACATTTTGTTTGGAGATGTAAATGTAGGTTAGAGAGGCTCTCACAGTTTGAATTCAGTTTCACATATAGGAATAAAAGTAACAAGTGGCATAATTTCTCAAATTAACTCTTTTAAATTATGACTTGGATTTGTCATCGCCAGTCATTATCATAATTGTCGTCATTTTCCCGCCATGAGAAAGGCTCTGTTGCTGACATGACGTTAAACAACCAAGCAACCAACCAGCCTCGTCATCTTTATAATCGTCACTGCAGTTACCAGCAGTTATATTCGTTACTTTTGTCTGTGAGTACATCCCTGCCCCCTCCACCCCACCAAGCCACCCAGTCTGGCGTTGCGTTTTCACGGGTCTGTTTGCAAGTGAGGGTTGAGTCGAGTGCATGCGCGCTTACGTGTGGAGATAACAATTTAGTTCATTCACCGTTCCCCTGTCTACGAATCTGCCTTACTGCTGCCTGCACGCGTTCGCGAGTCTAGCAGTTTCCCATCGCGAGATCCTAGCCCCATTACCACGAGCGATCGCGCTGATACGCCGTGCTCTGCCCGCTTGAGCCCTCACCTTTGCGCTGGGAGCGCAGAGGAGGTCACGTGACCTCAATTTCGGGTCACGACGATAGGTCGTCAATAATGATGAATGGGAAATGTCATCAGCACCACATCATCTTTTCACGGTTAAAAAAAAAAAATTGGTCGGCACCAGTTGTCTTCGCTGTTTCCATGTAACGTAGCCACGCCTCCCGGCCCTCACGGGTTATCGTCAATCGCTGCACGAAATTGCATCCAATCGTCTTAAGCTGTTCTCACACGGTGTTACTAATTTGAATGAAAACAACGTTGAAAAACATGGTCCCTGTCAAGTGATTGCGACGAACACGCGATTCGGTGTCTTCACAACTAGATTAAATGTTTTGTACTAAACTTCTTCCACAGTCCGGGCGAGGAGATGCTATGTCATGGGACGGATGGGAGGTGGGGGCGGAGGGTTTTCCATTGTATTTAGCTCTAAATGACTAGATTGGTTCTTTACCATTATGTTTACTAATAGTCAGTGTCAGACGGCATAACATGTGGATGCATGCGTCCATCCATTCTTGAATCCGTGTTATGTTGCTCGTGTGTTCGCTCAACTCTGCGAATCTGTCCGCCTTCCTAAATTGTTTGTGAAGAAATCAGCGAAGACTGATTTGCGTGATTTTAAAAGCGACCTGATAATGTTTTTGCTTCCACTCCAAGTGTGATCTACCCCATCATCTCAACCTTCATATTTGCCTGTGCAGAAACATAGATCACACAGATTTTTTTTTAAAAGCACAAATAACGGAGGGATAGTTTGAAAGAAATCCAATTTCTCAAGCAATACCAGCGTCGCCATGAAAACTCGACCTTTTTCGCCTCAAGAAAATATACCGTGAAAAGACAAGCGAAAGACGATCTCGCGGACGACCTCTGACATGCATCCGTTTTCGTCGTATCTCGCGAGTCTGTCTGGCGCGTGAAAACACGTGACATTTCCTGACCGACCCTGCATCTTACTGTCAAGAAAAAGCCAACGAAATTTACTGTGGCGCCAGTCCAACACCTTCCACGTATTTTTCAATGCCATACATCTTCCCAGACTCAGAACCCCCAGTTCATTCTAGAAATGCCCGCTGGTTTTCCATAGCTGGATCAATGCATCGGATGGTCACAACCAAATCAGCTGTCACGCATGCTAGACGAGGCTTCCTTTTTATCGGCAGCGCTACTTGTTCTTTGTTTTGTTTTCACAAGAGATACCTCTTATCGTCTGTATTTAAAAAAATCTTCAGCAATGGAAGCCAAACGGAAACACCTTTAATCAGCTAACAACATTTCTTCGACTCCGACTCTCAGCGTGTATCTCGTATGTCTTCCGCTGGCACACATCTGATAACCTGGTTAAAGAGACTTGACACATTTATCTGTGTCTTCGTTCTGAAAGCTGAACGAATATGCGATAAAATACAATCGCGATTTGAGGTATATATATAATTTTATTGTGCATTTCTGGATATAATATCGAGGTTTTTAACTTTCGGATACTAGTTGTAAACGGACGTTTGCTAAAAACTACTTGTCTTTCTACAGCAGAGTAAGATACTGTCACAGACAAAAATGCGGCCAGGATAATCACTATTTTTTACAGGGTACGAGAAGAAGATGCAGGTAGACGTAACAATTTTTTTTAGCGTTATGACGGAGAGCCTTTCATCGGACGCAAAGGTCGGTGACAAGAGCATATTTTTCTTTCTTGGCGTTCCCAGACGATTTCTTACAGGACCTCCCCGGGCCAGGAATGAAACCCATCTTTCACGGTGAGTGCTGAGTTAGCCCTATCGTCAGATTGTGGAACATTCTGCCAACTGCGAGGGAAAACTTCACAGACAAACTCCACCAGGAACAAGCGTTTGTTTTCAGCTCTCTTTCTGAAGACAGATGAGGTATGCTACACTTATTGTGTCGCTTCTGGTGGGGGTCAGGTTGCACACGTCGCAAAAAGAGCAGCCGTTGTACGAGGGGGTCACCGTTTGGGGGATCAGGTGCGCGTTTAGTCCGTTCACAATATATGCGCTATCGGCAGATTTTGTTTTTAAAAAACCGTACCCTTGAAGATAATCGCACGCACTGAAACCTTTGATTTATAAAACGTCTTTTGTCGTTTTAAAAAAACGTTATATTAAAATGTTAAAACGGTGCATAAACATTCATGTTTAGGCTATCAACGTTTTGTTTTAGAAGAAGACCGCAACCAACAGTAGAAGGCTTGATAAGATCATCCGAGTCAAATGCGACATGGTGATAGTCCCGGGTCTCGTCATGTTCCGAGGCGATTGTCCCGTATCTCTTCGCCCCTCTGTCGTAATTCTGACTGTGCAATACCCCGAACCAGACCTCAACTTTATTCAGATACGAATAAATACGAAGAATAAATACAAGTGGGTTTTTTCTCGCGAAGTGAAACCGCAGCTTAACCCATTCGACATCAGGCATCAATGGACAATTTTCATTAGTGATGGTGTCTCAATATTCGGCTGTAACACCACTATGGCTTTAAATTCTTCACTAATGAAAACTTTTAAAATGTCGCTCTTCTAAGTTAAAGTAGGTTAATACGTGAAAGACATTTTTGTTTTGTCTCTGTAGGCCTTTAAAACATATATGTTTATATATCGTTTCAAAATTTCAATGAAACATTATTTAAATCGACAGGCTAACTAATGTTTTACCTGAAATCTTGTTTCTACCAGAACGACGCCTCATAAAAGTTCGATTTCCAGCTTTGGGTTCGATGTATTACGCATGAGGGGTCGAGGTCGAGTTCATGCCCGGTCACGGTCAAAAGAAGTGTTTAGATGATCGCTCCCATTGTTTAGAAAATGCTGTCGGAAATGCTGTACTTATTGGATCATGAAGACTGACAGTACGGGATGCCGTACTGGTTTCGGCAGACATGAGTCCAGTTGAATATACAATCCACGGATATGAGGTGCGTCTAGCTGCATGAAGCAATCAACAGTTCAGCCTTTAAGGCCTGCATGTGTGCGCAGGAGCAAACGATGGTTCCATTGAAATGCGTGCAACACCCTAGCACGCTCACGCGCCATTCACACAGCCTTAACAAGAAGTTAATGTTGTCGACGCTTGGACATGCCACAAGCGCCAAGCCTCCTTGACTGTGGCGCCAGGACGTGCTGTAGGTGCTTCAGTTTAACATTTTCGTTTCCATGTCTCGCGGTCGTTTCGGAAATCTGGACCCAAGCAGTGCTAATTAAAGTGTGCTGTGGAAATGGAAACGTTAAAGCAACCTGTGATTGTGAACACATGCGGGGGTTCGAAAGCTGTGAATAAAATACCTGGCAGAGGGTTTTTCCCCCCTTACCTTTCTGAAAGGGGTGGCTTTGCTTTGTTTTTCTTGAGAATAAGATGTTTCAAAGACAAATGCGTACAGTAACTCTGCAGGCGAACGAGTGCGACAGCCTCTCAGCGGTTGGGCTAGAGATCAGTTAGCGACATGAACCTCCTGAAAGGGTTGTGGCTGGATGTTCGTAATCCTAACAGCTTCATACGAGGTATCGCCAAAACTTATCGTGTGGCACCGACAGGCTGGATGTTCTATGGTGGTGCTGACAGGATAGTGAACTGCCGGCAGCTGTACGCTCCTTTATCGCGAGTTTGAAGTCATCCAACACCTGCAACGAAGATACAGACGATCGCAAAAGGTTTTGTTAACCCGCTGGGGCTTTTTAAAAAAAAATTATTGTTATCTAACACTGCAGCAAGGTTGTGTCGATACCTCTCTTTGCCCCCGTTTTGGCGGTACTTGTCTTGAGTTGGGGAGGGAGGGGTGAGTTTGGGTCGTTCTGAGGTCTTCGCGCAAATCGTGGATAATGGATATGGCAAAACGGTTAGTTGCATGGGATAAGTTTGAGTGCAACTGTTCATGTGGGTATGGCAGACAAGTAGCGGCAGACTAGTACGCGGGTAAGACTCTGATTTCGGACTCACGTTTACATCACTTTTGAAACGGGGTTTTCAATTTCTCAGTACCTGTTCGTCAGTCACGTTCTACAAGCGACGGATCGCATCCAGCAACAAACCTGATTGCTTGCAAATGGCCGCCAGGAAGGATCGTGAAGACCCGGCAGCCCACAGCATCCTTCAGTTGCCACGTGTGCAAGTGTCACGTGCTCGACCCTCCGTACCCCTCGGCGCACATTCTGCCCCCCCCCCCTGTCTAACCCTCCACCCCAGACGTCGTGGCCTTTCGGTCGTGGCCCTGCCCCAGCGATGGAAATGCAGCGCTGCATGGCTCTCTTCACTGTGCTGGTTAACGACATGCAGCTGGCCCCACGTCGACCAGGCCTGTCGTGCAGTGCAGTACTGCAGCAGACTTGTTTGGGGTTTTTTATTATTAAATGTGCACCGCGAACATTAAACAAGTTGCTGGCAGAACACGGCCGCTGGTTTGTTTTCCTCTTAGGTCGTTGACGTGTTGTTTACGCATGCCCAGTGCCGCTCTTTAAGAGAGCAGCACCCTCTGGTTCATCGTTGCACGCTGCGCATAAAATACCTTGGTCTGGAAGTAGCGAGCCTTGTCGTTAGATAAAACTACAAAAACGTTAATTAGCTGTGAATGTGTTTGGTTAGAGACCACCCCGAGTGAAAAACAAAACGGGTTTCAGATGAGTAGGATTTAGTCCATTCTTCCTCCCTTTTTGGGGGGTGGGTGGGAGGGGGTGGTTACGCCCATTGTCGATTCGGCCAGCCACTGCGCTCTTCCTTCCATCCGTGTCTATGCCCATGCGGCTTCTCTAGGGTGCCCTGGTCATAGTCATCCGCTGGAGACTATCTGCGACTGCGGGAGGCCCCTTTCTTTGCGTGCCTTCATGAGGTCCATAATAGGACACTTATCCCAGAACTTTAATCGGGAAACTCCATTTTGCTTGTGATAAACAAGACCTCCAACACTAACATATACATTATTTTAGAGGTTATGACCATCGTGTCATTGAAACCCGTATGTAGATTAGGGCTGTACCAAATACCAGTGTTTCACCATTTGGCCGAACACCAGTATTGGTTTGGGGAACCTCGAGTATGGATGGGAATAGAACATTAATCGAAACGGGAGCACTTTTCGACAGTACTGTACACTGTTACTTGTGAAATTCTGGCTACTGTATTGCAATAATTTTTATTACAAGCATTTCATCTTCTGGTTGGATTCCGTGGTTGAATAATTAATCTGACGCATATTTCATGCAATTATGTCTAGAATTTACGTTTAAATATTCCAATTTTAACTATTCTATTTTTGTTTGGAATACGAATATTCAAATTTTGTCATTCTGCCGAACACGAATTGGAATCGACTATTCGGTATGACTCAAATATAGAGATAAGGTTGCGTCATGAAGAATAC
The DNA here is from genome assembly GCA_004794575.1 of Lanistes nyassanus. Taxonomy (NCBI): domain Eukaryota; kingdom Metazoa; phylum Mollusca; class Gastropoda; order Architaenioglossa; family Ampullariidae; genus Lanistes; species Lanistes nyassanus. The sequence goes on from SMGT01013570.1 coordinate 231,637, forward strand.
AGCCAATGGGACAGCTCGAAACATAATATGTCCATGCCAGCCCCTGAACACGGTTTTGTGCTCGCCTCTAATCTTTCTGTACCCAGGCGATAATCCCGATGTTCCAAAGGACATTTTCCCGTGAATGGAACGTATAATCATGCGCAGTGCGCTTGGCATTCGGTATCTATAATGGACTAACACCGCAATTTGAAAAACCTGGGGCGGTCGGGTTGATCTTTTATGTTTTAACCCCCTCGATCAGTTCTGAAAGATAACACTCTGCGTTTTAGTGCTATGATGTCGGACTATGGGTCCTCGTACCCTAATTGAATTATCATTGCCGATCACGAGGCAGTGTTTAAAAAGCGGCTTGATGTTTATTTATAGTAAACAGACTCGGGGTCTGCTGTGAAGGTGAAGTATATGTTGACATTACATTTTTTCATAGCTATCCGCGCAGGTTCTATCCGTGGAATCACTCCACGATCAAATAAATCATGTTTGCTTATCTGTATATTTCGGTTTCTTCGCCTGTCAAGCAAACTGCATTAAGGCGAAGGCTGATAAAATGGTGAAACAGGAAGGGAAATGGGCGAAGAAAAGCAGTGACTATAAGGTTAATGGCTGGCAAAATGGCAGAGGCCAGGTTGGCGTCCATTTGAAAGCAAGTTGTGAAGAAGAGGAGCCCGTTAGTTTTGTTAAGGCAGAAGTTGGTCAAATTGTTCTGAAGGGATTGCCAGTGGACGTGTGGCAGGTTGAAAGGGCGGAAAGTTGTCTGTTCTGACGTTTGTAGGTTTCGTGCTTATGATTTGAAGTGTCACTCTGCCTTTATAGCTGCTGTCAGCGGTAATATGCAGCACAATGCAAAGGGACCCTCAGAGAAAGTCTGTCAGAACGAAGGCCTTGAGATGTGCACCTGATCCCGCTGTCTATCGTTGTTAAGGTTAAGCGATAGGAGCTGTTTCACATGCACGTTTGACCGAGTCAGATCCCGTGTGGACAAAACTGACAGGTGACTGGCTGGAGGATGGGTTTCAATCATTTCGAATACAGCAGGCTGTGTTTAAAATGGATTATGTGGTATGGCGTTTTTATTGTTAAATATCGGTATTGGACAGTTCAGCAAAGTCGAACAATCTCGGTATTGGACAGTCCAGCAAAGTCGAAAGACCTCCGTATTGGACAGTTCAGCAAAGTCGAAAGATCTCGGTATTGGGCAGTTCAGCAAAGTCGAACGCAGAGACCTAGTCTAATCGTCTGATGAACTATGCTGTCTGACAAAATAGTCTAATCGTCTACAACAAAAATTCTTCCAATTGCGATCAAGAGATTTTAAGTACTTCTGTGTCTCAGCGAGACTTTATACCAGAAATGTGTATCCAGTGTTGATGAAACGAACTCAAATTTTTCCTGCAGACTGACTGGACTATTTATTTTAACCACCGTTGTCATTTTGACATGGTCTGTCCCTGACAGCCAGGCATTAAAAGTGTGGATGACGCACACAGAACTACATGTTCGTTCATTTAAGCACGTGCGCTTACCTCATTAGAGAGAATGAGTCAACCCTCCTAGTTGTGAACTTTCTAGTACTCGGTACTTCTTTCTGTGTCGACCTCACGGCTTCATGCGCTACTTAAA
>SMGT01013570.1:233269-249192 GCA_004794575.1 Lanistes nyassanus
CTACGCGTCGCTAGTTTTCTCCAGCTACGTAATCTTCCCTGAACAACTAACGCACACCTGGTGAGCCTGACATCTTCACGAATCCCACCCTAGCAGCCCCAGGTAATTAACACCTTGCCCCTGGCTTCTAGGGTCAGCACCCCCTGGTCATAAGTGTAAACAGGGAACTAATCCTGGGCTGGTGATGACGTGAGCGGCTAGATGGCGGCTTGAACAAGGGGATAATAGACCTTAATTAGGGCCTGAGAGTCGAGGATGGTTCACACCTGGAATCTATGGTGCAATCTCCTTGACCCACCAGACCCCCAACACGTGACACTCGTGTCTAGGGTAAGACGCTGCCTGATTACGTCATACCACGTGGTATCAGACAAAGAAGATAATCAAACTCCAGAGGGGAAATCAAACTGCAAAACGACCTATGATCCCGCTCTCTACACAAATACAGTAAGTGACCGACAACAGAGCTCCAACTCTTGTCACTACTGAAACAACTATTTCTGCGATACACACGTCCAAAGCTATTCAACGACCAACAAGGACCAGCAATACACTCTATACCTCCTCTTGGCATATGCCCGCCTCTAGCTTGTGACGTCTCCTGTCTCCCGCAGGATAAAACCACCTATCTTAAATCAACCCGAGCCCCAGACTCTAAGATAAGTTTATGGTAAGAGCAGTCAACTTATAAGGCACAGTCAACAGCCACTTACACGTCTGTTCGTTGGCGTGTCGGCGGAATACTTCCAGTGTATTCAGCGTGATTGCTAGCTGCTGCTCCGACAACGTCCTAGCTAAGATGGCGAGGGGCAGAGGTCCGTGGGTCTACACGTGTCCGCTTCTCTTGGTCCTCCTACACTAACTCTCTCTCCATGTCCTGTCCCCTAATTGTCTATCCCTATCTTTCCAATGTCCAAAGCTTAAGTACCCTGTGCCCTTCTTGCACTGCGTTTCCAGGAGCAAACCAGTTCTGGCCAGCCTTAGTTGGGGCAGAGCTATTAGCCTGGTTATGATGTACCGCCCACCTGCCAGGTGTGAAGAGAGGGAAGGAGTGAACCGGGTAAACTAAGAGTGACAGGTGATAACCTAGGAGTGACATGTGACAATTACGCTGACATTCAAAACTGGTAGTTGTTGTTTTTTTTTTCGCGTGGTTACTTTAAGAATTCTAAAGCTTTCGCGCGTGCGCACACGCACGCGTACACAAGTCTCCCACTCTTTTCCTTCTTTTATTTTTACGAAGCAACAGACACCATGAAGAAGTTTAGCCAAGATAATATACAATAAGTGGATGGAACTGCAGCCGAAGAGCAACAATTATTCACCCTTAAAACTTGGAAACAAAAATCAGCCAGCAGGGCGGAGGAAAAAAAAGCAGTCACTTTCTAAGATGCAAGAATTACCTGCAAAAATTCTGGCGGAAATGATTATGCCCAAAAGTGTCCAAAAACGCTTCTCCCTGTAACGTTTCTTGAAGTGGCGCTAAACAAATTTCACTCAATAGCAGCAACGTATCATGTGATGTGCGTTTTATGTTTAAAAGCTGGGTGCACGTACGTTTTGCGGATCTATGACTTCTTTGGTCGGTCGCAAGTTTTAAACACACCCCACTCCACCCGTTCTCTAATGGTAGCTATTCATGAAAGGATTGGATATGGCTGTTAATTCCCAAAACTTCTAACCAAACTGCTTTTTGTTAACAAATAGTTGACAATAAAAAATCTCAGTATCGCACGAGACTTGTATGCGCTTAATGCCCAAAGGTTTTCAATTGTGTGATCGCAAACCCCAAACATAAACTAATGATATTAATGATATAAAATGCTCCAACTGCAACTTTTACTTGTTCGAACGGCGTCTCGGCGTGCAGTCGCAACTTCACCCCTTCCTCGCTTCCTCGTGTTCGCCACTGGAATGTGTGATGCGGCCTTTATGAGGGGTAGGAGAGCCAATGTCAAAGGAGTCAAAAGAGTCCAGACAAGTGCATTTTAAAGTGATACTCTTCTGTGTAGTCTCATAAACTTTTCCACATCCACGCTTACGGGAAACGCCTTGAGCACACATACGCTTGGCGAGGGGGGGGGGGGGAATTTGAAGTACCTGCCAATTTGTGACGTAAAATGTTCATGGACACACAGAGACACTGCGTGAGCGGCCAATTCACAGTTCACACCTTATGGTTTAGAGTATTTTCTAGACCAAACTGCTAGATGAAGTTTCCTAACCTCTCCTCTCCCTCGCGAATTTTACGGTCTGTACCTGTGGGGTCATGCATCTAAAGTTTCACCCCCATCACGGCATCGCCTCCTTCTGAATTGTGATCTGGTTAAAGGATCTCTTCCCCTCCCCCTCCCCTCTCTATCTCTCCTTTCTCAACTAGAGCGTGATGTCTACCTTCGGCGTGTTTTGCAGATATGTAGGCGCATAAACAGCTAACGTAAATTCCAGACCCCATCAGTATTGAGGGGGTGGGGGGCGGCACGGATGGGCAGGTCTGGTAGAATTTTTTTTAAAAAAAAACCTTCCCACCGTTGCTGTTGGCTGCTGAAAAAAACCCTTTCCCACAGTCTGTGTATATTGGCCGTTAAAGACTGTTTCTTTACTTGGTCTCGCAACGGTGTTTACATAAGTCAACGAGAAACTCTATTTTTTCGCCATTTGCCGACCCATCACCCACGGCGGCCGATGTTTTGTCGACCGTTAACGGCCCCACGTGATCTGTTACGCTACTCTTGCCGGCGGGGTGTCGGTCTGCTGTGCAGCGCAGGAAGCGTTAGCAGGAGCGTGCGAGCCTTGCAGACAAATTGTCGTGCCTGTGTTTATGTGCAGCGAAAGCGGAAAATTGAGACCCGAGACGCCACGAAGGGGACAGACGACAGTCAGACGCAAGCCCTAAGTGCCAGAGCGCGCAGCCTATTTCCTGCGACGCTTGTGCGTGCAGCTGGTTCTGCACGCCTCGTTTGCAGACGGTCTCTCACTACGTGCCCCTCGGCTTGAAGACCGACGCATTTTTCCCCCTTTTTTGCCGACGATGCTAGAAAAAAATCGGGACAGCAAAACGTAAATACAAAAAAAAACTAAGTACAGTAGAGGAACATAGCAGTTTACCACCTCTCTTTTCTTCTTCCCTCTGTCTTTCCTTCCCTTGTTTTTTTTCTTATTGTTTCTTCCTTTCTTCTTTTCTTTCTTTATTCATTCATTCATTCATTTATCTTTCGAGTCTTTTTGCTTTCTTTCTGCCTTCTTTCTTTATTCATTTACTTTATCTGGTGTTCTGACCTTTGTAATGGTAAATTTTTAACAATATGTTACAATATGTTGGCTTAGCGAAAATAGGCCTTTGATCGTGTAGATGGATGTTACCTGCTATTTTTGTTTTACGCGATGCAACGCCTTGAGCATACAACTTGCTAGAATGTTTTGTCTTACCCATACCCCATACATACTTTCTATTTCTTTGTCTTTTTTATGTAACACGCTTTTCACGTCTCGCGTTACATAAAGTACTGTCGGCCTGCTGGCCCTGTTACGCCATCGAGCGCAATTAGTGTGAAATCAGTAACCCTTAGCCGACACGGTCATGCATGATGGCTTCAACCTTTGGACTGACACAGCGCGTCTGCCTGCACTGCAATAAATCGTCTCATTCTTGAACCTCCCAGAACTTCGGTTCAAACCGCGAGCAACAACGCCAGACGATGCCACGTGACCGGCATTGTCTCCCTTTGCCGTAGTTTGAGACGGCCATGTTCAAGCGGGTCCGTACGCTCCGCCCCAGCCCCCATCCAGGTCCCCCACATCTTCCCCTTAAAAAAAAAAAGTCTCCCGCAGACACCAGGCAGGGTGCACAACCCTTCTGGATCCCTTGCAGTGGAACAAAAGAGGAGAAGCGAGATACCCGTGCTGGTGTACTCCGCACGCGAGCGAGTTGACCTGTCTGGGGTCACGACCTCGCGTGATAAGCGACCGTTTCTGGCAGCGCACGCACTTAGGCAGGGTACGTGCGGGTGGGGTAAGCTGCTTACCTCCTGACAGCACTTTCGCGAGGAAGGGATTAGAACTATCTCTTTTGTAACCGTGCAAACTCCTTTAATCTCGTGACGCTTGCAGGTAGACAATCTCCACGCTTTGCGGCAACTGTACGAGCGCGTAATGAGAGCCTTGGCGGCAAAGCAAGGGCAGAGTGAGGACGACTCACGAAGACCACTGAACGATAAATCATCCGAGGTTTTACCCACTCCCCGATTTGTCGCCGCGTCGTGGCCAGATAAGAGCTGGGGAGGTGGGCAAGATCAATTGGCTTCACGGGTGATTTGCTGTGCAGTCGACCGCGACGAACTTTATCAGTCGCAGCGATCTTCTGTCGAGATGGGCATTGGTTTGAAGTAGGTGAAATGCAGAGCGTCAGATACTGTGATGCCCTATTTTTTGAGAGTGGCAATTTTTTTCCTATCGATAGGTCTTAATGATAAATTATAGTTGTTGTTGTAGCTTTTGGGGGGTGGAAAGGGTGGGAGAATGTGTTTGCAAAATAAAGGAACAAGAAAAGATAAAAGAAGGGTGTGGACAGAAAACGTGCGTTGTGCATAACATTGTCTAGTAAGCCTGGCTTTCGTCTCGTCTGACATGCTTTGGCAATCTCACCTATAACCCTGTCCCACTAGGAGTAACATGAGCGCGTGCATGCACAAGGTATCGCCAACAGCCGTCAGCGCGAAAGGGTGCCACTGGAGCGAGACCTTACGGAAAGCAAACACGTCTTGCTTTGCCGTGTCATTAGAGTGGAGTCCAATTACAAGGGCTGAACAGTCGGCTAAACAAAACTCGTGGCGCGCTGAAGAAACCCTGCAAGAAAAGGTGTGTGCACGCAGTGCAGATTTCTCGTTCTCTTTTTTCTCTCTCTCTCTCTCTCTTGTAGTAATAGGTTCTTTTTGCGTACAGGGCGATTCAGTCCAGTTTTCTTCAAACCACAGACGTCGGGAGTTGTGTTCACCTTCGAATCCTCACCGCCTCCCCATATCTCGGTCTCGAAGTGTTTTCTTGTCCAGCCAGACACCGGGGTACACCGGGGTAGACCATGGGGGTAGTGGTTAAATGCACTCACCTCAAACATGATTACTGCTACCGTTAGTATCAAACAGATGGCGATGTAAGACAAGCACGATAGATAGCTTAAGGTTTGAAGGTTCATTTACGGGTATTTCATGTAATAACCATGAGCTTGTCGTTTTCTGGGCAAGTGATCACCGAGTGACCTCAACGTGTCATTTCCAATGACCTTTATGACTGTTGATCCAACATGCCATGTGCTTGCTCCAGGCATGAACTCCGTCATCCATTGTCTTTGCAGACTTATAATGACGGAACACCCCACCCAAACGAGTCGAAGACAGACATGCTATCAGTGTCACTATGAATGAAATAAAAAACCAACGTATAGGTTTATTGCTTTCGGCATCATAGGCCAGTTTTCCCTTCCGGGAGTCTGCAATTAAAGAGAAACGAAAAAGGTGACTGGGGCTTGGGGTAAATAAGGTAACGACAAAGAGAACTTGCCCAAGGGAGGCTTAGACAGGAAGTCGACGTTTCGGGGCATGGGCCTTTCTTCAGGACGACACAAACAAATAACAAATAAATAAAATGGTCACTTAGCTGACAGAGACGCTGGCCATCCACGGTCGATGGACAGGAAGAAAGTGCGTAGAAGAGGGACAGGCAGCCTTCTGTTTTCATGCGAAAGTTTAAGCGTAGATTACAAGTCTGCGACATAAGCGGGATGAAAGGTGATCTGCACATGCGTGCCGCAAGTCGGTGGGAGTTTCAGACTCGCTTCCGGGTCAAAGGTCGCATGGTCACTAATTGCTTATATCCAGTGCTTGAAAACGTGCACTTGCTGTAGGGAAAGTAAGCATCTGTTTTGCCGAAGAGTCGAACCTTCAGTCTTTAGACAAGAGTGGCCTTTCTTATTCTAAGAAAAGGCGATCTCCCATACACCTACCGGACCCGAGTCCCCGAGCTGGGTTTTGGGTTTCAAGTTTCGTATTCAGATAAGAACACGATCGCTTAGTCTTAAATATCTCATGCAAAGACGAGTGTGTCAGCATCCAGCACATCGGGAAGCTTTGGATACCGAACGAAGAACGGACGTGTAGGACGAAAAAGTTGTTGTATTTAGTTCTCCGTTTTTGCTTCAGGAATGTTGATTGCATCCCCTCCAACGTCTTCTCGTTTTCTTTCTCTTTCTGTTAATGTAATAGTGTCTGCCGCCAGCTTTTTACTATTATTACAATCATTTAACAAAATTATATCCTTAAAATGGCTTCGCTTCCTTTCTTTTCTGAGTTGAGAGTGTTTCTACCTACATCTTCCTGCTGATGCACCTCTGTGAGACATCAAGCGAGGAGAAGACGACATAGATTGTGATTGAACGCCCTCTCAAGCACTCGTTCTTCCGTGTGTCCTAAAGAAGACGGGTAGAGAGCAAAGACCTGGGACTGCGTTGAAGGAGCATGGACTTGCCTCTCTTTTTTTTTTCTTTTGTGCTTCTTCGCGGTGCGTCTTTCCTTCTTTGCCTGTAGCCTGCCGTGTAATTGTGTTGACACGTCTGCAGCTGAGAGCATCAAAGGTCATTAATTTCTTTTTAACCTTTAAAGAATCTCTAGTCGATGTTTACGTCTAAGAATCTTTGAAACATCCCAGATAATGACTGAAGAGTGCCAATTAGTGTCTGTTATTTTTTTTTAAATCCATGTACTGATTACATGTTAGTCGTTTATCTCGAAGTCGGAATCTGCCAAAACTCCCGTCACACTCTCCTCCCTTCCTCCTTCACTGCTTGCTCATATCGGTTGCCTGTTGGGCGGCTTGTCAGAATTTGTACTTGGCCTGCAGAGAAAAAATTAAACTGCCTCGAAGAATTGGGCAATATTGAGAATAAGCAATGTTTACCTGCTGAGGTGACTGCCAGAATGGCATATTACTCTTTCACCATGAAGTAAACTAAAATATGCATCTGGATATAATAGCTCTCTTTCAGCTAAGATACAACTCTTAAATTCTGACAAGTTAATGAAATATTTCATCGTTAATGGCAATAGAGAAAGAAGTGTTACCCAGTAATGATGCCAGACTTCCGTGAAACAGCAAGGATCTTTGTTTGCTTTTAAGTCTGAGACGCTATAGACAGGATATTATCCAGGACACGTACGCGCCGAGGTCGTTAAAAGGGAAAAAAAATTCCATTCCAAAATAAGCAGGCTGACCACAAAAAGCCCCTCGAAAAAGCCCCCTCTGGTGAAAATATATCTTGTTTTCCGCTCCCCTAGACGTGCAGCGAGTTTTGATGGATGGAGTTTGTCTTTAGGGGTCGACGAAAATGATGAATACTAGGAAGATAGTGTCGAGAAGGGATTTGGCAAACAGTAGGTGAATTTTACACATGACGAGCTAGATTCCAGAGGTTTCAGGAAACGTAAATTTAGAATACAACGTTATCAAATTTTTTTTTTTTTTGGAAAAGAGGGGGAGGCGGTAAGGGAAACTTGCCCGTGATGTGTTTGTAGTGTTTTTGCTGAGAGCTACTAAGTTTCATTCAAAGAACCTGCAGACGGGCACACTTCTGTTGTCTACGTGCCCTATGGTTGTGGAACAATGCCTCGTGGTCAGACCCCACGCACTAGTGCGCAGATCTTGTTTTATGTGTGTATCTCTTTTCATGTCATTTCGTGCGTACCTATTCGCCTATCTCATGCAGGCAGTATGTTTTGCAACATTGGTTCCTTGACAACGTTTCTATTTTTTATGCAGCATGTGGAAGCACGACAAGCTACATATTTGTAACCCACGAGGGAATATCGCACACCCCAACCCATAAAACATTTGTGGGGGGGGAGGGTGGTGGTAAAGTCGTCTGTCCTTGTATGAATCCAGTGTAGTGCCATAAGGAGACTGCTTCTCTAAACTTCAACAGCACTGCAACGTGCACACATATCAATAATTAAGGCAGGAAGGTCGTGCCTTATCTATGGAGTTATGCGTCGCTCGGCTGTTCGTTTGCTCCGCCAGCTGGATTTTTCTCCTCGTGTTCATTGTGCCCACACTGCTGTTTAAGTAATGAATCATGTACGCATTTTTTTTCTCCATGGTTCCCTCCGCCAGCACGTTACCCCGAGGCTACTAACCTGTCTGGTTGGTTGCGCTGCATCTGTCGTCATTTCCTGTCGAAGAGTTTGCAGCAAACAGACAATGGCAGGTGTGATCCTCCTCGTCCTCCTGTCGTATCCATAGGAATATATGTATCCATGAACGTGGACTGAGTGATTTATGTGTATCCACGAACGTGGACTGAGTGATTTACGTGTATCCACGAACGTTGTTGTTGTTGTTGTTGTTGTCCATAAAAGTGGGCTGAGTGATTTTCTTGTATCCATGAGCGTAGGCTGTTTTTGTGTGTTTGTTTTGGGTATAGCCATGAACGTGTGCTGAGGGATTTCAATGTATTCAGGGATGCGTCCTGAGGGACTTACATATATCCAGGAACGCCCCTGATTATTTACATGTATCCATGGAGTTTGTTCACCACCCTTTCACCCAACCCCCACCCCCACCTGTGCTAAATTGCTGTCGACTTCCTAGCGTTCACTGTGATATTTTCAAGGACTTTTTTTCTGGCGTTTCTGCTTCCTACTCAGGTTGGCCCCTGCTTGCAGTTTTTGGTTGTGCTGTCCGTAAACCCCATTCTTAATTTGTGAATACTGTCGTGGTATTGTCTCTGTCGTATCTAGGGGTATGGCGCTTATGTGTTTTGCTAGCCTGCTGGTTAACTAGAGTTACAACAACATAAAAATGTGTCAAGAAGGGGGAAACTAACACTGTGATCGCTGCCTAATTTCGTCAATTTCCAATCGGCTCAAGCCCCCACCCCCTTGCTTGTCACGCGCACAACTTAATAAAAGCGGGTAGCGATAATACAATATTCTATTTATTTACAGTTACACACATAGAGTATTCTACTACACAATGAATGATGCTCCAATATACATCTACTGACATATGTAGAACAATCACACGCACTCTCATATATTCATTCTAGCGACGCTATACGTATCTACACGCAAACGTTATTTACCGGGTTAGCATCCGACCCTCGGCATTCGGCATTCGGCATTCGGCATCCGCTTTGGCCATCGGCGGCCCGACTTGCCAGAAAGCACTACCCGTTCGGGGTGGTGGGCTGTAGCCCGGAGGGTGGTTCGCCCCCACCTCGCGGCCGACCCCTTCTCAGGGTGACGGGGTCAACCGGGTGAGGGGGAGGTTTCCCTCGGCTCTCAGTCGGACCACCTTCCTTGCTCCACCGCGCACTCTCTCCTGGCTGTTTCAGCGAGCCAATCGGGTCGACCGTAACAAGTCGATCGACCTCCTGATTAGGTAGGCAACGAGACGCTAGAAAAATCATAACAAATACAAACAATTAAAAAAATCATTTTACAGGATTTAGAGTATTTTATTTTTTTCAGAGGGAACGTGATTTGAAAGTGTGTTTAAAATACAGAGGGAAAGTGTTATGAATGTATATTTAAAAATCAGAGGGAAGGTGTTGCGAAAGTATGGTTAAAATACTGAACAACGCTGACAGTCTGTCAAATTCTTTCCTGCTTTTTGAGGTCGTCTACAGATGGGCATTGAAACATTACTTATAAAAGTGATCGCACTGCTACACGGGGTGTTACGTTTAAAACAGTTGGCACTTTTGCAGGATGGCTCTGGAAGGTGAGTGCGGGAACCTTGTTCTCCTACTTCCACCCCTACCACTGCCCCTCCCAGAAGCACAGCTGCTCGAATACTTTTCAAAAATGGGCCAGCACCGGAAATATTTAAATAGAGAAACAAAAATTTAATTCAATTCCAGTGATAAAAATAATTGAAAAACAAAGCTTGAAATATGTGTTTCTGTGTTTGCCTGGCGCTACGAACGCTATCTCTCGCTAGTCGACGGGGCAGGTAGGTATTTGGGCTTAACGCCGTGCCAGCAACTAAGGCTATATCACGGCGGGTGTCGACGGGGCAGATGCATTAACTTAAAAATCATTGGAAAGCTATTTACTTGCGGAAAACGATCAAGCCAAAATCCTGAAGACTTGCTTCTTTTATTTTAAAACAGTTTTTAAGTATTTAGGTGCTTGAATGGAACAAAAAGTTTAAAGTTTCCTTGCATTTAATGGGGTTTTGCTGTACACAAACTGCAGTTCTATTTTGACGTAGGTTTGTATTGCCTGCTTATCACGCATACAGAGGCAATACGTTGCAATGAAATAGCCTTCTGCCTTCTCTAGTAACTTTTTAAACAGAGGTTGAATTCAACAGCTTCCTGTCGTTGACACGCCCGCGTCTCTTCGTTTCTTTTATCTTGAGACGGCAGGTAAGGGGCAGGTTAGCAGTGCCGTCCGCCCCGCTCCCCCCTACGCATTACCCCCGCCTCATGTCGAAGGTTTACGATACCTGGACATACCTGTACCCCCGGGTGGGTGCACCGTGGACTTTGCTGTAATCAGGCGCACACTGTGCTTCAGGACTTCGCTGTTAACCATTGACATGGCAGCACTTCGTCGCGTGCGAGTGTTCACAGTGTTGGTTTCTTAGCAGCGAAGAAATCTGCTTTGACCGTTCTCTTATATACATTGGTTTCAACCTAATTCTTCACTGTGATATCGGTCTTGCTGCTGCGTAAACAAACACGACCTCTGAGTGAACAAGCGTGCGTTCAGATGTACATAGATGCGTGCGTGTGTGTGTGTGTGTGCAAGTGGGTGGGAGGGGCGGGGAGGGTGTCAGGCTGTGCTTATTTCCGTTCACGTGTGTTTGTTTAGAGCATGTGTTTGTGCCTCGTACTAAATGTGAGTGCACGCATGTATTTCAGAAACGGACATGCGCACCCAAGCACACACGGTCAGGTGAAAGGTTCGGTAGGGATTTTGTTTTTGTTTTGTTTTGGGGGGGAGTTTTGTTTTGTTTAGGGTTTTTTGGTTGGTGGTGTTTTTTGTTTGGTTTTTTTTTTTTGGCACACGAACTTCGGCCAGTCTGCATTTCAAACCTAGTTCGGGCGAGGGCGTTTCGTCCATTAAAGAATGATCCATGGAATGTGGATTTGACGATCGTCATGCTTTACTCGGAAAGTTCCGTCCAGTGAAAACTTCCCTTCGGAAAGCAGTTTCAACAGCGCTTTGTGTTCCCCACTACGAGTCTTTTTAGCGGTGCAGCCAGTCTCTCCACCACGGCCTAGCGTTGTCAGCTGTGACACTGAGAACGTTTTATCACCCGCATCCTAGCGAGAGGCAGATAAACCGCGTGCACGCCTTTGAATCTCCCAGCATGTTGCGAGTGTGCAACCCCGGCCTGTCAACTTGATAAATCAGTTGCAGAAGGGTTTGAGAGGGACGACTGGTCCGGTATCTTCACAGATATTACGACTTCGTCAACACAGATTTTTTTCTTCGCAGAATGAGGTCAAAACATTTGTTTTCACTCGGTCTGTTACCATGAGAAGTTGCAGGGGAGTAGGACCGAGAGCAGGGTAGCGGGGCAAATCCTGTTATCTATCTGGCGTGAGACAAGTGTTAGATTTAGACAATGTTTCCCATCTTAGGTCGCTTGCTTATCACTCTTAGAGGGCTTGCAGAATGCGTTTTAGACAAGCCTGTATGTTGAGGCTACGTCAATAGCCTTTAAGTTCTTGCATCTCTTCTTTTACATCTTTATTGTAAGTTTAGCTGATGCACTCTGTTCCCGACGTCACTAGGTAGGTTCTATTTCGGTATTTATATTTTTTACTTTATGTATTTATTCTTGAATAAGACAGCAGAAGAAATATTTGCTCCAGGTAGTAGGCATTTTTAGACATAAGCCGCAGTCTCAGAGCAGACGAGCAGTTTTCACAAAGATAAAATATAAGTTTTAATACAGCAGTTCGACTAATAATAGCATTCTCTCTCATACACTCACAGACTCATACATATATACGTATACACACACGCCCTCGTGCATTTGCACGAATACATGGACGTACAAAATCACATTCAACCTTCACGCACCCACGTGCACGGAGATGCAGATGCACACCTCGCACTGACATGCTAATCCGAAGTGTGTTACAAACTGAGCTGATTCCACTGATTAGAATCGCGCCAGATGATGAACGAGTGCACAATTGACTCTTCAGTATAGGGACAGTGGGACCAGACCGTGAACTGCCAGAGGTCCAGTCTCCAGCTCTTTAATTTGTTCTGCATGCAGATTTACACATGGAAGTCTTTCGTTTTCTTCGAAATTTAGTTTACATCTTCTCACCTTTTTCTCCCACTGTCCGGTCCATGTTATGTTTATGCTGTTTGGCAAACTGTTTCCGAACTGCGAACTGTCCTTGAAAAGGAGGGAGGAGGAAAAGGGTGGGGCAGACCCGGAGACAGACTGTGAGAGGGACAAGATACCTCCACAAACACGGCCACAGACAGCGAGGAGACATTTCATTGCCGTCCTATCGGGTAGATCCTGGCAACTCGGTGCTGTCCAGCTGGTGACTAAATTTACGGTTTTCTAAATACTTTCGGATCTAGGAAGAAATTGCATTATGCTGAAGGAAAAGAAGCACATTAAAATTTGATGAACTAAATAAATCGTCACTTGTTTTTTTTTTAAAAGAAACTGTCACTCCACTCCCGTATTGTTTTCCTTTTGAAAGTAGCACTGTCATAGAAACGCGTACTGCCCGGCTGGTAGGGTGGTAAGGAGAGAAAATGTTGCAAAAGGGATTTGACACGAAACCTTGTTCCAACAGGAGTACACTTCTGACGTATGTAAGTGGTCTATCCAGTCTTAATGGGGTTTTATTTCTCTAAAGTAAAATAATAAACTGCCGTTGAGTTTTGCTCGTTGTCGAGTTACAAGTGAAGAGAACATGACATTGTGCAACAACGTAGCATGAGGTTTTAAAAAGGACGGTGACATTTTACTAGACTATTTGCGACTTAAAACTGCCGTCATGTATAGCAACTTGACTTATAATCTGTAAACCTCACATAGCCACCGTGTACGACAGGCTCGCTTGCAATCTTGCGACATCTGCCTTCGTATTTCTCTCCCCCACCCCTTTACACCCCGCCTAACCTCTTTAACCCTCTTTCTTCAAGAATGTAAATTTATAGCCTTTTGGGAGACGCCAGAACTCAGGACTGTATTTAACAACTTGATCTTTGTGAAAACCAGCTTGCAGTCTCTTTAGATAGCTGAGCAGACATAAACCTTTGAACAGTCCATTCACGAAAAGCTTTGAAAATATGAAGGCAACATTTTATATCCGCCGCGTTACGCTCAGATGTGGGAACAGAAAACTTGACAATAAACCATCTGCTGTAGATTATTCACCAAACAATACCTCTCCAGGAAATATATCGCATCGTAGTCGACTCATTCTGACATTTCAAAAGCATCTCTTCGTGTCTGGGGCAGCAGCCTGCCGTATACGCTAGCCTCAAAAAAAGGAACAGGGCGAGGTGTTATCAGCGCAGTGGACTACAAGGTAAATCCCTTTGCCTACGTGGCCGTTATGAAAAGGTGAATTCTAACCAGGTTACATACTGCCAGGTGTTCTCCCGGTGTACCCGAGTCCTTCGCCTCCTCCTTTAATTTTTAATCCGCTGGGAATAACGTGGTAGGAACAGCACGGGATAAAGTGGTAAACATCATCGGGTTAATTGATGATAACCCTTGACGTGCCAAACTTTCGTAGATGTCTGTCATAGGAAACACAACCCTGATGGTATACTGACCAAGCTAATGGCGTGCCAGCCTCTCTGTCCCCAGCCTGCTGACGTTTTACTGACGCGAACAGCCCAAGACGTAATTACACGGAGATAGTGACGTGGACACCCTGAGAACTGCTGAGGTATATTTTAGCAGCGTGTAATTACAAGAGACGTCCTTGCTCGGTGGGTAATCAGGTAAGCATAGATTAGCCGGTCAGGGGCAGGACGCAGAAAGGTCACAAATTAAAAAAAAGAACTGCATAACGAATCGTCTACGTTGGGAAGCTGACGCCAGAGAAGATTAACGAAGGAAAAAGATGGAGTTTTCTTCCCTGCTGTTGATACAGAAGACAGCGAAAAAAAACACAGGTAGCACGTGCGGATGTCGTAGAACCTTCGTGCAATCATTTGCTATCACCGCCCCCATCCTCCCGACTGAAGTTGGAATTTTCTCAGGTGTTCAAACGCAAGCCCAAGGGGTGATGACTGGATCTCCCGATGTTTCATGTACTGTATGACGTCACCAAAACTGTGTTTCCCAGACAGCGGACTGGCTGGATTTGGTAGGAGAGTGCTTCCCCCTTGAGGTGATTTCGCACTATGGGGGAGGGAGAAGGGAGGGGATTAGGAAGGGGCTCTGTACTGTGGTGTTGTGTACTAGCGGCGGCTGGATGATGGTTCCCTGCCTGCTGGTCTTTCTGGCGCCCTGCTGCTGATGGTGGTTCGTCTCGTCTGCGGTAGATTGTTGTTCCTGTTGGTGGATCTTACTGCCGCACGATTCCTAAACACTGTTTATCTCTATTTATTTTGTTTTATTTTAGGTGTTATTTCTAAAGAAAAACCCTAAAATATAGAGATCAACAGGTAGCCGCTCTCTCTTTTTATCTCCACCTTTAGGGTATCTTCGCAGTTTCTCATAGCTGCTATGAACTCATGCCGCGGTCATTGATGAAAGGTAAAAACGTTGGTTTTAACAACTGAAAACAAGGTGGTTCGATTCCCGTTGTTTCGTTTTCCCTCTTGTTTTTAACTTTGTTCTGGATGGGATTAGAGTTTAGGCGCAGACTTCCTCCGCCCAAGCCGTGACATACGAAGCCCAGGGTGGTCCGATGACTTTTGCGCGTCTCGCCATTACTTCTGTGGAAGTTAACCGGAAGTGCTCACACGCTCTCCGGGCTTCTCTGACGCATGCGCGCTGGACCGTCAAAATGGCGTTGTGCGTAAGGCTATTACTGGTGAGAGAAAAGGAAAATGTTGAATCAAAAAATTATGGTTGAACTGTCGAGCACCAGGAATATAAAACAAGAAACACGGGCACTTAGACAGCGAGCGAAGGAGAGAGAGAGAGAGAGAAAGGAGTACATCACGAATATAATTAACCTTAACATCAGTTGCTTGTAAGTAAATACAGATTGTTCCGAGTGTGATTAGACTTACGGTATGGGAGTCATTTCATATATTTTCTCTAATCGATCTCTGCTTACTTCCCGGTCACTGCCTCCTGCAAGCTTTATTTTCTTTTTCCTCACGCGATGTTTTGCCGGAGTCGAGTTGCCGCCGACAGCTTACACAACCAGCCAGTCGACGTAGCGTTTCGCGGATCTGAGGCGAAGCTACGCGATGTGTGTAGCTGCCAGTCGCCGCTGACTTGCATGGATGCGCGCAGGAACAATGGTCTCCGGGAGCCCCAGCGCGCAAAAGGGATGCTTTTTGATCCCTGCAAGATTGCCAGACGAAAGAGGAGACGCCGGAGGAAGCGTGAGAGGGTGGGGAGGTGGAGGAGAGACAGGCGGAAGCCGCCGACAGACGTCAAGGGGCCGTGCAGCCAGTCACCGCCGTGTTTATGGGACACGCGCTTCCGCCTCGCACCCCGTGATAACTGTGTCTTTGATGCTGCGCGGCCCCTGGACATGGCGCTATCCTCGGGTCGTTATCGCAACCTCTTCACGTTCGCGTCAGTACTTATCCCACCGTTGGGGGGGAAAAAAAACCTTATCACCCCCACCCCACAGCCCCGGTCCTAGCCTCCCAGCTCGTCCACCTCTCTCCTCGTCTTTACCTTTGGCTGAACTAATCTTAGCCTCGTCTCCCATTATTCGTTCTACTCCTCCCCCTCTTACTCCCCCC
>SMGT01013570.1:249216-267558 GCA_004794575.1 Lanistes nyassanus
CCCCCCGCCTTTTGTTAGCCTGAAGTTAAGCCCCTAATTTTTTTTTTGGTGGGGGATAGCCTAATAGAGGCCGGCAGTTTTCACATCAAGTAGACATCGCACGGGTTAGTGTGCTAGGGGAGCGTTGAGTGAACGTCTTTGAGACCCAACGCTGGGGGTGGGGGTGGGAAATCGGTGAGATTTCTATTGGTCCGTTGAGCTTTTGCCACGTCGTAACCACCTTGTGCAAGCTGTTAGAGGTTTCCGGATAAATTGTCAAATCAGCTTCCCGACGACACGGAAGACGTGATCTTTGACACAGATTCCAGGCCGAGAATAGTCTAGAGAGTCATCGGTATGCTGTGCTGGACTCACACGGCTCGATAAGTCATTTGAAAGAAAAAGGAGATGGATCAACTCGTCGGGGAAGATACAGTCTTCCTGTAAAGAACCACTGTAAAGGGATGAGGGGAAATGTCGGAACTGAAATTAGATGAAGAATTTGTGTAACCCAAGTTCGACTGAGTTCTTGGCAACAAGACACTTCATCCAAACGACACTGGGGAATGCGCTGGTTGTCATTCGATCTTGTCATACCGTGTGAGACCGACACTAGCTTTGACTGCGCGGTTCGGTCACAGTGGCAGTTAGGATACGTGTGTGTTTTTATCTGCGATTATCCCGATATGGTGGTCTTTCACCTCTGGGCAGGTCGGCATATCCAAAGCCAAGGGCAACGGAAAACCAGATGGGTTTTTCTTGTAAATAGGATGTGGGCCGCTCTTTCCTGGACGACGTCAAAACGCCTCTTTGAACTCGTGGCAGCACTTGACAAACCGGACGTGAGTTGCAAGGGAGGTAAACACCAAACATACCCCGTTACCACCTGCTGTAACGGGACGTAACGACAGAAGCAGCTGGCGGAGCGTTACACCAGGTGTAACAGGCAAACTCCACTTGTAGCGGCTGGCGTAGGGCGTAGGAACCTGCTGTGCGGCCGCCGACTGATTGGCGGATGTTCTGCACAAAGCACGTGTGAGAACAACTTTAACATCGTGTATCTACCTGATACCTACACGCTGCAGCATCTGTTTCGGCGCACTTCTCTAGCACACGACTGCTTGTTCCGTTACGGGATAACTTGACGCTGTTCTCACTTATCTCCCAAACATATGCAGCTGCTAGAATACTTGCATTCGGTCCAAGCTAAATCTTTCGTTTTTTTAAATAAAAAAAAACAACTGGTATTAGTGTCATGAATGCATAATTAGGATTTCAGTACAAAAGTTAATAACTCAAAGTTTTTTTCTTTACGGACCAAATTAATATTTTCCAAAGACCTGTTACTCTAATCTGAAGCAATCAATTGTATTGCAGCTTTAATGTGATTTAGTAAAGTGTTTGCTTAGTGTACACACGGCGACACATCTTCATATTATTAAGAAAGGGCTGTTAGAACTCTCTTGAGAGAGTTGTTCCCCTTGTCATAAACCCTAAAGTTGTGTATTCATCCGTGTAATATACTACTCAAAAGAATGTAAAACCAGCGCAAACTGCACGTGCTACATGACCCCACTACACAAAGGGGTAGTCAATTTGAAGCTGAAGTGTACCTGATTTATTAATGTAACGACTAACCACAGATGTAAATGTCTATTTTCATTGCAACAGCAAGATTCCCTGCCATAAAGGACACAACCCACGTATACAAACTCAGGGCAGGTGCAGCACAGAATAATCAGTGTCACAAATATGTGTGCCCTCCATAACCGTCCAAGGTACCGTTGTCGCACGGACTGAGCCGATGTCCCCAGATCGTTTGCGGGATCATCTGCCACTCTTGCTGAAGCTAATGAAACAGCTGGTTGAGCTGGTCTGCCCGAGCGCGACGGCCCAGAACATCCTACAGGTACTCAATGGGGTTAAGGTCCGGTGAGTTTACTATTGCAAGTCTATGCGAGTCACTTGCTGGTGATGCAAGAATGTGGTGACGACCCGAGCCCTGTGTGCTCTAGCATTTCGCCCTCCTGGAAAGTGTCGCCTGATCCCGTTACCTGCGGTGCTTGCAGTACGAGATGCTGCAGAATGTCATCCCTGTAGACCAGGTCAACGAGGCTGCCTTACACAATGTGCAGGGTATTCCATAGGCCACGCCCATTCCTTCCCGAACGAGAATGGAACCGCCACCAAACAGTTCACGCTCCCTCACAGTGGCATCGTGATCAAGCTCAGCGCTCACCCTGTCGCCTCCAGACACGGATTCTGCCGTCGTGAAACGATCTGTCAAAGCGGGAATCATCGGTGAAGAGAACTCTGGCCCCCTCCTGACGTGTCCATGCCAGATGACGCCGGGCCCTGGCCAGTCGATGTGTCCAAGCCAGGTCGCACAGCAAGATGCTTTGAACCCAGGGTAACCTCACGCAGTCGGTTCTTAATCGTCTGGTCGCTGACGGAGAGATTTCTGGCTCCTTGCACCTGCGCCGTTCAATGTGTTGGCGGTGTTTCTGTCCCTAAAAGCCGACAGGCTGATGTTCGGTTTTGTTTTGTAACATCCATGCTTTTGATTTGTACACGTTGGCTGGCATCTTGGGTGCACGAAGGCGCCGGCACTGATTTCCACACACATTCCCTGTTGCAGCATGAAAGTTAAGGTGTGTCTAAATACACGGCGTCCCATGTTGTGTTGAAGCAAATTACACACATCCGTGACCTGCCGGGCAAAGTGCAGCCGGTCTTTCAATTCTTTTGAGTGGTATACTACAGGCAAAATCAATTCATTAACAATTACTTACGAAAATGTTTGTCGCATCGTAGAACAGATCGTAATAGTAGAGTGCGAAAGCGAGCAGGAGGAAATGTAAATTTTTAAAGTGTTCTTTGGTGCCGACATAATACTTTCAGTTTTAGTCTACTCTTAGAGCTCCGTAGCATCTTCACCGAAGCTGAGGCGCTAAAAGCGTTAAGAATCATCTCTTCCCATCTCCATCCTTTCTTTCTTTCTTTCTTTCTTTCTTTCTTTCTTTCTTTCTTTCTTTCTTTCTTTCTTTCTTTCTTTCTTATGTTATGGACAATTGTCGACTGACAATTCCTTGATCTTCCATGTACATCGGAATTGTCAAATGATATCTAAATACTGCAGGGTTTTTTTCTTCAACAGGATCCCACCTGACAGCCCTAGTGGAAAACACCTTGGCA
The DNA here is from genome assembly GCA_004794575.1 of Lanistes nyassanus. Classification (NCBI taxonomy): domain Eukaryota; kingdom Metazoa; phylum Mollusca; class Gastropoda; order Architaenioglossa; family Ampullariidae; genus Lanistes; species Lanistes nyassanus. Next base: position 252,391 of record SMGT01013570.1, read on the forward strand.
CGATTCTAAAGTGTCTTTTTAAAAATAAAAACTCTTAATTGATTACGTGACCATGACCCTAGCGTAAATTCAGAAAAAATATTAGAAGCCATTAGGAACTTTTTTTTTGGGGGGAGGGGTTGTAAAAACCATTTCGTCGTCTGAACTTTGGAGATTGTTTACTTGAATCCGAGGCAAGGCTAAGCAGATCGTGCGTTGGTTTACATCTGTCTGCAAGCCGCTCGCTCCTCAGAGAGGCCACATGAGGAGTTCTGACGGGCGAAGTACGAGAGATTAAATTACTCCAAGATAACCCGCCTTTCGCTGGGCTGAAAAACAAATGAACGCAGACCGTGAATAATGGCTGTAGATGTGAGCAGCGAATGGGCACTGTGAATAATAAATGGAGAACGTGAAGGATAAATGAAAAATCTAAACGGTTGATGGAAAATGTGAATAGTGGCTGGAGAATGTGAAAAATGGCTGTTCTTTAAATTGCTGATGCTACCGACCCAGATCGGCTAGTAGCTAAGCGTGCAATCACAGGTCATCTAGATCTGGTGCTTCTTCCCTAGATGATATTATTCTTCTGCTACTGGTCTGGCCCCTCCCCGTCAATTCTCTCCCTTTTCAATCTCCCAAGAGTGTAAACATTTCTAGGGTTGGTGGTTGGGGTGAAGCGTACGTGTTTCAGACATGGCATCGCAGATTTTCTATAAAGAACGTTCTTGTCTGCTGCTGACGTTCAACAAGAAATGCGGCAAAAACCAGCTGAAGGAATGCTGAAAATCAAAGAGGAAAAAAAAAAGGCCCAAACTTTTCAGTGGAATGTTCGGCGATGCCTGCTAACGGACAGTAAATTACGAGTTAACGCCAGTAACAGCTGTGTTACTGCATAAAACAAACCTGTGGCATATATATTTAGGAGATACGTACTTTTAAAGACAGCGTGAATTGGGCTGGTGTGGCATCGGATCATTGAATATTTAAGACGATACCTGCTGCGCGTCATATGCAAACTTGGAAACTTAAACTATAAATGTCCGACGCCAGAATTGCAAAGTCAAGCTGCTTGTCATGCCGACGGTGAACAGACGGTGGTGAGCAGACGCTGTGTGGTCCCGAGCTCGCGAGGGAAGAAAGCTGTTGACCTCAGAAATAGTCTGCTTGCGGCAGGAACTTGGATGTCGTTAGCTTGGCTGACTCGCGCTTGTAGTAAAACTCGCCTTTGGATTCAATAAACTCGATGTGCACGTTTCACTGATGCCGACCATTATCTTTGTGGGCACTGCATCGATGTCGTGATACCACGACAAGCAGCGGAATTTGTTTGGAGTCCCCCCCCCACCCCTCCCCCCCCACACACACACACCAAACCTTCACGATTAAATGCCCAGGACGTGGGGAAACGGAGTTTTACTGTTGAAGTCCTGCGTCAGCTGTGTTCGCTCCCCAACCACCCACCCACCCCTTTCTTGAAAATCTTATGTTTTCTATACAGTCCATCTTCCACCTTTTACCATCCGTCGTTCATGCACGAAACGTTTTCGCTGAAGTGAAGTGACTTTCCTGCCCCAACATCCAGGAAGAAATTTATTCAGAAGAACAGCTTTCTCGTGGACTTTTCACACGTCGCCCATCAACAACCACCCTCTGAGCCACCAGGAGGCCATTGCCGAAGCGGACTTCTGGTCCAGGTTGCACGAGCGTTCATACATACTCTTCCTTACATAAAACCACCCGTAAGGCGCATTCACCCTCTGAAATCTATGGATAGCTTAAATAACGGAAAGAAAAAAAACGTTCATGCAGCCGGGTCCTGGCCCCTTTCGGCTACATGCTTTGAGTCAGATTTCCCTGACGGCGATCATAAAGACTTACCGGAAAAAGCCGCTTCTTCACTCGAGTGTTTTCGTCTTTAGCCTACTCACGCAGCGAAAATAAAATATTATGGTCCTTCCGTACGTCCAGGCGAGTTTCAGCTAAGTACGCTTCCACGACAGACACAGAACCCAGACCTCCCACGCTCCCTCGCTGCGTGTTTCGCCTGTTTGACATTCTACCGGTGTGAGCCGCAGAGCTGCCAGCATCGGGGCAGCCCCCGTCTCTGTGTCTGCCTCCCGTGAGTCCAGGGGATACTGAGCTCCGTGCGGCCCTTGCTCGCGTTGTTACCTGCCTGCGCCGCTAGCTAGGATGAAGGGAGATTGCAGATCAGAGCCACGTTTCCTAGACGCGAGAAACGCAAGTGACGCGAGGCCGTGAGGTCACGACCTTCCATCAGTTCAGTTCATCGCGGCAGAACGCTTCTGAAGCGTGGACGCACTTGCAGACACGCTGGCGCACCTAGCTACTGAGAGCGATGATTCGAATCAGTATGTTAAAGGGTGGAAGTGGGGGGGGGGGCAAGTGTAGGCTACCAAAGATAGGGCTAGAGAGCATGTATCCCTTCAAATCACCATTTGCTGAAAGGAAATCAAGAAATCTTTCTAGTTGTCCATAGATTTATTAGAGATTTGAAACGATCTTCAAGTATAACAACATTCTCTACATCATCTCCCATCTCCCCCCCCCTCTCTCTCTCTCTCTCGGGTCATGCCGATGGAAGAATGTTTGAAACACGTAATTCCCACAACTCCCCTTACCTGACTACACCTGTCAGTTCTGGTGGTGATAAGGTTAAAATTGCTTCATGAACCGAATGATTAATTTGAATTTAGCAAAAGAAAATTGTGAGTGGTGGTCGTACTATTATGAATCCCTGAACTGACTATTTCTCAAATATGGGGATGTTAATTTAGAAAATGTGCCACACCCTTCCGCCCCCACAAGGCCACCTCACAAACCATAGAACGTTCTTTTCTGAGACAAGAAGTTCTCAAAGAGGGGTAACAGTTGATGAGATAGAATAAGGTTTATTTGAAAAGGGCTCAAAAGACGGAGTTTCCGAGAGGAGGCAAAGTTTCCTCCGATTTCAAAAGCTTTGCGATTACTTTGCACATGCTTTCATCTGTGTTAGTGAATGCCTGTTGGGACATTGAATGCCCTGCCATTTTTAACGCAACGAGTAGCGACTTGTCTGAAGACATCACTGTTAACCCTTGTGCTACTAACACGGGAAAGAGTAAGACCTTGAGTAAAAGAGTTTATACGAGGGTTCGACTGTCGAGATTTTCTGATTGCCACGTCCGTGGGTCTGCAGGCTCAAGTACAAGGGGTTCTCATGAGGCGGCAACTTGACTCTCCTTGCTAGGGAGCACAGCTTTTTAAAGTCACGGCCATTTGTTTTTCCGGCGATTATTTTTTTTTTGGGGGGGGGGTATACTTAATTTCACGTGGCTTCTGCGACTTTTCTTGGAGATCGCAAGACCGTATGTCGCTCTGCGCGAACCCGCTTAGCGTCTATGAAACTGGTTTTGTTGGTGGTGTGCTATGCGAAGATGCGCAGCAGCTAAAACGAAATGCGCAGGTCGCCCGCTGCGTACGGCACGCTAGACACTTGCCGGCTTATGCAGTACACCTTTCATCTCCGTTCTAATAAACGGTGCGTTCGCATAAGCATGTACACCCACACCAGACGCATGCAGCTCGACACAGACGAACAGAAATAGAAACTGAATCAAAGATCAAGTTCCTAGATACCATATTATATAAAACTGCTTATTTCTAAAGGGAATTTTTTATTTAAAAAGAGGGACGGCGAAAGGCGAAAAAGAAAGACGTATATGTAAACACATGTCTCATATATGCGTCTATATCTTGAGAGATATGGAGAGAGGGAGAAAAAAGAGAGAAAGAGTGAGACAGAGAAACAGACAGGCAGACAGACACGCAAGCAGACAGACAAACAGAAATGGAGGGAGGAGATTAGGCGAAGAGAAAAAAGGGGAAGGAGGGAGTGCGATAGAGAATGTAAGTGATGACTGCGGATGAATCAATGAAAGCGACTAAGAAATATTCCTTATATCAGCCTGTAAATTGCTTATATCACAAACAGAACGTCATGCTTGTTCAATGCGCGAATGCTTATTTCTATACCAAAAACTTTCATGTGTTTCAGGTTTGCCTGGAGTCCCCGGTACGAAAGGTGACATGGGCCCCATGGTATGTGTTTATCTTCCAAACCTACCTTCGGCTAGGTTCCCTCTATACAGTTTGTCAGAGTAAACCGAAGGTTGCAGCATGCTTTAAAAAAAAGATCAGATCCTAGATTTCAGTTCAGGCAATGTCAGTGAAGCCATTGGTAAAGTGCATGACAGTTAACACGAAAAGCTGACATGAACCTATGTAATTATTATTTTCTCTGCTATTGTGATGTAAAGAATTACCGTTTGCTTGGAACACTTGCTGTGAACAGTACCCCTCAGTCACAAATGTATCTCTGATTTACAGGGACCAAAAGGCGTGAATGGGTTTCCGGTAGTTGTATTTCTTTGATTGTTTTTTAACACATATTCCAGTACTCAGATATTTGACTCTCCAAAACACATGGTGCATTCATATATTATGCTTTGTTCTAACTCAAGTATAGTAATGCTTTCAAGCTTCCAGATTCACATTAATGTATTATCTTCTTCCGAAACAGTTTACGTACGAGTTGCTTATTCGTTAGTGCTAAATATTTCAGTAAATTTTGAAAGAAAATTATGGATTTATTATGAAATCGGCATCAAAAACTATGTATTAACCCTGCCTTGCTTGTGCCTACTTGAGGGTGTTTCACGTGTACTAGTGTGTGCGTGTTTGTGCGCGCGTGCGCGTGTGGGTGAGTGGGGTTGCCTTGAGTTATTGTGAAAGTTTTGGCACCTTGCAGATCTTGTAATTATTATAAATAATCTTTGTCTCAGTTTAAGTATACCGCTTTTCCTCCTTTAAAATATCGTTTCAAGGCATTATTTTATGTTGACGGATAATGTAAACTGTATGCTCAGTAACGAAAACTACGTAAAGCAAGAACAAATGACTTGATGGAGATCCCGTTATAAACATAATGACACAGTGTAGAGACTTGTTATTCGTCTTTTTTTACACGTGCTTTGCTTTAGCGAACTGACCAATGCTTGGTGCTCAGTTGGGTTTTAATTTTTAAATTACATCTGGAGCTATGTATTCTGCTTCTAATGTTCATAGACGTATGTACTTATAACCCGATTTGCGTAGCGATAAAATCTGCTGGTCGCTATGTTGAGAATTTTGAGCTTTGCTAATTAACACCTTGGCGTGAACGTGTGCAGTGCTGCTTATCTCGGCCACAATGTGTGAGCTCGACAATTGTACCGCCGCTTGTGCGTTCCTTTGTGCAAGAGGAAAGTACTATGGGAGTAATTTGACCTTCGTGCCACGCTACGCATAACTTGAAGCGATTCCGAAATCTGAATTAAAGCGCTTCTAAGTATGAAAGAAAACCAAACTCAATAAGTAGACCACAGTATTTACCTTGTGAAGACTGATCACGTGTCTAATCTACCAGGTTTGACTACCCGGTTTCATCTCTGGGTATAGCACGTCCTTCCAATCTGAAAGCCTAGCAGGTCAGTCAGCAAAAGAGACCGTTAGAGAATTTGTGTTTGCCCATATTTGGTGTGCTGGAAAACTTTCGACCGTAGGCCAAGAAGTCCCAAAGTCCCAAAGTCTGTTGTACTCGCTAGTCGTCATCGGGGGTGGGGGTGGGGGGGGGAGAGAACGACTGTTTCGTCGTTCTCATAATCGTCATAATCATTGCGTTTGTCGTCGGAAAGGATCACTGTGCCATATTCTCGTGTCTCAGACGCAGATCTTGCACCGCGGTAGCCGGCGATGGCTGTAGTGACAGCTAGCACCGAGGGTAGAGGTCACTGTTGATTGAAGTCTTCCGACTTCTGCAGTGGTACCACTTTGTAAGGCCATAGACTCCGGCCGTGCCGTCAGTGCTGATCCTCGGGAACTTTCGAATGTCGTTATTGTATCCTCCTCCTCCTCCTCAACCTCCTCCTCCTCCTCCTCCTCCTTCTTCTTCTTCTTCTCCTCCTCCTCCTCCTCGTCGTCCTCGTCATCGTCGTCGTCGCCCTCCTCCTCAACCTCCTCCTATCCTCCTCGTTGTCCTCAATCTGCTCCCATCCTCCTCCTCCTTTCTCTCCTCCGCCTCGTCCTCCTCGTCGTCCTCCTCCCCTCCTCCCCTCCTCCCCCTCCTCAAAGTTGTCCATATTAGCTCTGTCTTTCTGTAGCTTCTCTCACGAGCTTTTTTTTCTTAGTCCTGCTCTGTTCGATTTTTCGAGGTCCTTTCTTTTCTATGATAGTAAAAATACAAAGCCATTGCAAAAACTTTAAGTCTTTAACTGTAAGTATCGCTTTCTCTGTCTGAGCACCCGTCTGTCTGTCGGTCGGTGTCTCACTCACTCTCTCGCGCACGCACGCACGCACGCAATACTAGGCGCTCGTCGCCCCTGCACCGGAAGGTGGTTTGGGAGGGCTGTCTTTGCGGTACAACCGTAGGAAACGTTCGTGCTTCTCTGCAGGTATGTATTAAGTCAGGACTCTGTACATACCTGCAGAGAAGCATAAATATGAACAAAATAGTTGTTTTCTAGACTGAAAAAGTACACTTCAAATATTCGTATCCCAGCGCTAACATTAAAATTCCTTAGCGTGTCTCAGAATCTTACAGCAGAAAAAACAACGAGTGCCTCTCATCTGTTTGACGAGCGGGCAAGTTCAGGAACAGAAGTGGGAGGTGGTGTGGGAGGTGGTGTAAAGTTAACTGATTATTCTCCTTGGGTGATGTTGGGGCGGGAGGGGGGAAATTAGGCATCTCTCTCTCTCTCTCTCTGGCAAAGTTGCGTTCACGGCATCATTATGCGAATGTCCTTCCAGAGCTTGTTTAGAACACTTTCTGTGAAGATGGTATATCAGCGGTGCGCTACTGCCGACCTCTTACCTGCTGCTGAGCGACGTTCCCGCCATGTGAACACTTTGCCAGGTTTCTTTCCAATCACCTGTAGGCCAGCCAGCCTGGGTTTGGAAGACGGGGTGCGGCGGGGAACCTCTTGTAGCACTGAATGGGGCAGGCGAGAAGCAGGGGAAGAAAGGGGAGAGAGCGCGTGTATCTCTAGTGATGCAAAAGGCAAATGGGTCTGTCTGTCTGTCTGTCTGTCTGTCTGTCTGTCTGTCTGTCTGTCTGTCTGTCTGTCTGTCTGTCTGTCTGTCTGTCTGTCGTTTTACCTGTCTCTCTAGCAGACTTTGTCTACCCGCACCCTATCCTGATCCTGACACCCCCTTCTTTTCCTCTCTTGCTCTCGCCCTCTCAAGGAACATTATATTTCACTGTACACTAAAAGCTAAAAAAAAAAATGCCAAGGAGGAGATGACTTTCTTTTCTCCAGCTCCTTTCTATAAATATGTTTGCATTATAAATGAGTTGGCTCAAAGCGTTACACTTCTCGTGTGGACAGAATAACAAACCTATAAAAACCACAAGCTCTGGGATTCCCCTGGTTTATTTTTCTTTCGTTATTATTTAATTTTGAGCATTAAAATTCCTGTATTTCCCTTATTATTCCTTCTAAGTTTTTTTTTAAAGCGCAGATGTTTCCAGCACTTCAAGCCCCTTCTTTCATCCGTGATGGAGTGCAGTTTCCGTAACTCTGTAATTGATTCTCATGGGCACAGATCTGATAAATCAGGAAAACTTTGTATCTAATGTCACTGAACGCACCTCATGCACTCTGCCATCTCCTGTGCATACATTAACGAAAGACCATTTCTCGCACCACTGAACCCGGAGAATATGCACGAGACTCACAGTCTGCGAGCGTCTCCTTTTCTTTGATTTTTGCTGCCAGCATGGAAATTTCTGCCGGCGTTCGCTCGCAGAAGGGGAAGGGGAGGGATGAGCTTTGTCTTTGACAGCCTGGTAGGGCTTTTCTTAACATGTGCGCCCTTGTTCCCCGAATCTATCCTTGCGTATGACCTTCTGGTAACCCTCTCTACGTGTCCCCTCAACACTTAATTTGGCTAAACCCCTCCCTGTTCGAGACTGCATTTAGGATACCCATCTAAAGAGTCGCGACATCAGGTCGCTGGTATTATGTGTTAACTCCCAATAAATCTTTAGAAACAAGGACTTCACTGTTCAGCTGGTCGATTCTCTCTCTAATAACCTTCTTAGCATATAATACATTGGCTATTCGAATTGCACACTCAGGACATTGATTTACTTTGTGCAACGACATTTTATTTCAGTTTGCCCCTCCACTCCACCCCCTACCGCGATGTCTTATCGCGCGCCAAGGAGAAGTGGGAGGAATTTGGATCAAAACGTTGTTACAAAGTCACATTAGTTTCCCGGGTTCATTGGTGTGTTAGTTTCGGGCGTTTATTGTATTGGAAACAACGTGTGGGACTGAATGAACTTCAACAACTTCAATTATAACCGAAAAAAAACCTCTGAAGTTTTTAACTGCATCTATCTTTTTGCAGCAACAATGAAACATAAAACTATTGTTGACTATCGGACTACACTAAACACTCCCTGATCGTTCAGTGTTTTTCATAGTCGTCTGAAAATAACAAGTATTTCCTGCAGTCGGCGACTGCACTTGTCTATGGACGATGGTCAGAATTCCAGAAGCAGATTTTTATTTAATAATTATGTTTTCTGAAGCTCATCAAGTCTCCTCCTCTGCCCCACCCCTTTCCCTCAAACACCACTCCGGAAGTTCTATGGATAACGCTTGTGATGAAGTGTCTAATTATAGCCATCAAAACATCCCGGCAGTCTCTACGGCTGATGATTATGCAGCTGTCTGCTATTGCAGGGACCTCGAGGGGAGCGTGGATTCCCCGGATTTCCGGTGCGTCGTTTTCATTCAGCCTTTGGATTATGTTTGCACCAGAACTGTAAATCTCCGCCGATCCCTTTCCAGTCATAGTTTGTGGGGTGATGGGAGGGGGGAGTTCTTTTCTTTTTCTTTTTCTTTTTTTTTCAAATTCAGAACGTTTTACGAGGACGTGATAGGCCTCGCACTTTAAGGGAAAATCTCTCGTTGTTTGGAGTGATAAAATGTACAACTCTTTTGCGAAGGGGATTTTATTTATTTGCATAGATACTTCATTCGGGTTTTCTGTTTTTCTCGGATCTGAGCGGTACTTTTTCTTAGCGTCGCACTATGCATGGCTTGTCCATTGCTTGTCTCGCATCGTTCATTTCATGCCCCTGTGCAGTTCTCACGCCTAAGTCGTTGGTGTAGCAGCATGAACCGTGAATCCTCCTCTTTTCCTCCATGAACTTCCATCAGCATCTGTGGTCCGATCCACGTACGGGTCGTTTTACAGGCTAATGTCAGTATGCACGGCATGGACTATGTTTTATTGCCACATTTTTTTAAAATAGCGCTACCCGTGCCAGTTCATCTCCAGCCCACTGTCTCTACACTACAAGCATGGGAAGGGTGCTGTCTTTATTGTTGGAAGACAACACCTTTGTTGTAGTACTGCCTGTAATAAACCGCTACAAACAGTGCTTTAAGTTATACTATTTTCCTTCATTATTTTCATTTATTCTTTTATTCATTCTTCCCTTCTTTTTTTCTTCCATCATTCCCTCTCGTCTTTTTTGTGGTCATTTTCTTTCTTTGATGCTTTCGATTTCACTGTATATAATCGCAGTTAACCAAATGTACACTGCCATAACGATAACCCACGCGGCGTTAGCTGAAAGATTATGTTTTACGTAATGACTTTCATAAAACTTCAAACTTACTGAAAATATTGTATAATTTTCTAGGCCCTACATCTTTCATTCTTGTCCCAAACGAGGCGACTTTTTGTGGGTACTTCTGGACAGATTCAACAAGACTCTCCATTACCCCATTAAACTAGTTTCGGCCCAAACTTTACCTTCCACCTCAGTGGAAGTATTTTCGTCATGTCTCGCTTTGTTCATGTGGGCGGCTGAGACTGTAAGGGTCAATATGTGTGTGCGTGTGTTGGCCTGTGCGTGTTCATGCAGGTGCGTGTGCTTTTGCACGTGTGTGCTTTTGCGTGTGCCTGAGTACTTATATCTTTCTGTCTGTCGTCCCTTTGCCAGCTTAGCTGTAGGTCTAGCATTTAAGGTAACATTAAATGCATTTTTATTGCGTATGATAATGAATTGTTAGGTACTACATTATCGCGTGCAAATGAATTTTCATTCTGTAAAGGAATTGATGAAAATTGTCGTTTACAATTTAACAGAAAGAAAGAAAAAAAACTGCACGCGCATGAATGAAACTTTTAAAATTTCTTTCATACGCCGTCTTTCCTAAATCTCGTTATTTTTCCTGTTTTACCTCTGGTCCGCCTTAAAAATTAAAAAAAAAAACACCAGTTGGCTAACATCAGAGCGATTTGATCCTTGGCGGTTTGATATCAGGTCGATAACGGTGTGTTGTTTTGTATGATCTATATGATAATTTAAATAACCCCTTGCCACTTGCACTAGCTGTTCTATACACTTTACCTGCAGGGGAAAATGCACGTTATCGTACTGTTTTTGTCCGTCTTTGTAATCAGACCAGCTAGCAGCACTCTAATGAAAACAGTGCATGAATGGGTGCACGCTAACTTGTGTAAAAAGCTGACGGGGCGCTTCTTAAAATATCTGCTTGCTTCTTGTCTGAACTGAGATGCTTTATAATAGTCGTGTTGCTTTTTGTCTCACATAATAGTAGAATATTGTTCTTGGAACGGGCAGAAAAATGCATTTTGAAGTAAGTAAAGCGTTGTAAATGTAGCCTTTATGTAAAGTTTTCGGATGATGACAAAACTATGCGTAACTTCAACATTGCTGCCTTAAATTATCTGCACGTTTTAAAGTACTTTTGTAAATTATTGCATGGTTCTTGTAGACAAAACTGTTATAATAGCTTGTCTATGTACTGCAGGATTTTATAATTCAATGCGACTGTTTCGGACTTTTTTTAGTTGGAACTACTTCTTTAAAATTTGGTTTTGAATGTATGTGTTATGCGCAAGTTGCCTACTGAACAGACTAATTCCTCGCGAACTTACTGAACACATTTAGGCCATGTACGATAACTATTAGGCACCAACGTTTCCAAAGCGATACCAGGAAAATAGATTGCTGTTCCACGAATGGCCGCGTTTACTGATTTTTATAAAATAAATTACAGTTTGTTTTCGGCGTGTGAAATGAAGCTTTGATCTTTGGGTTCCAGGGTCCTATAGGCTCACCTGGCAAACCTGGCGACCCGGTAAGTCTACATCAGTATAATGAGCGCATGCACAGCTGCTCACTCACTGAGACTCAAAATATATATTGAATAAAGTTCTTTATACTTACTCATGTTTTGTTAAATCTCTTTGTCTCTCTCTTCTTTGTCCTCTATCGTCAAGATATAGCTGCATTTTCCCACTATCTTAAAGAATTTTGGAGAATGCTGCACTTCATTGTTTTAAACTTTGTATATTGCAGGGGATGTCTGGACCTAAGGGTGACAAGGGAGATAAGGTATGAAACAGCTTATCGCACCGGAAGCGGGCGAAATGCGATTGTTGTAAAGAACATCTTTAAACTACAAATATTCAGATAATAGTGCAACGTTAAAGTTTACCAACAATTTAATCGTGCCGACACGAAAGTGTTAATTCCTCCTTTCTTTGTTGTCAGATATCTGCTCTGCCTATGTCACACAAATGTTGTGTTACACTATTGCTAAATGGTAACAACGGTGCGAAAATGGAATTTATTTATTTATTTATTGAATGGTGCTTCACCTTTCCTACAGGGAGATGAAGGTATGAAGGGAGACAAAGGTGATACCGGACTTCCCGGTTTTGATGGCATGGCAGGAGCACCGGGCCAGAAGGTATGGTAACCTTGGCAACTTCCTCCTTTTGCTTCCTACTGATGTCGAGATACCGCATTTCAGACATGCCAAAAAAGTATAAACAAAGTGCAAGTATTTAGTTCTGACCTTACACAGTTAAAACAGAACACATTCATACATCTGTCTTGTTCCTCTTTCCCCTACCCCCCAGTGTCCGGAGGCACCATCCTTTGCTCCCACCCAAACCCATTCTGCTTTCCGCTTGTCGTAGTGCTCAGACTTGTTCCTTTTTTCGTTCTTCCTTCAATCTATTATTCGTCTTTCTTTCCTTCTTCGAATTTGTGTTACGACAGTTTTATTTACAAGAGATATCGCGTGGTCGTTACTAACATTTACAATTTTCAGCCGAACTTTAATTTCAGGACTTCTACAATTCCTGCCACCAGAGTATCTCTGCAGCGACTAGATTTTCCATTTCGATGCAGTGAATTGCAACGTGATGCTTCTCTGTGACATGTAACTGATTGTGTTTGCCTTGTAGCTGTCACTCCGAGAAAGTGGACGTTTATATCTCTTGCAGGGCATCAAAAGGTCCATAAAATTGGAGGGTCAATCTGGAACACACGAAATTGTCCATTTAAAGGTATTTAGCATAGTCCCGATGGCGCTGTGTTCCTGAAATCAGTCAAATCAGTGATCTGCTTACAGGGCAATACAGTAAAGATTTTCCCCATGTTCAGAGCAGAGACCGTTCTCATTTAGGATTTTAATCCCTCATAAATTGAGACTTTACAAACTGGAATATGATCTGTAATTGATCTGAAATTCTCAATTACAAGAAGATCTCTGGAATCGTTACTAAATCTACTATGAACTTGAACCTGACTAGACACAATCAGTCACAGGAATAGAATGTTACCTATAGGTGTTAATGCTAACTTGTGTTTTCTCAACCACAGGGGTCAACATACGAGGTCATTACAATAAAGGTTCGTGCTTCACTTCACCTTGAACCACGTATTTTGTTTTGGTCGTTTTACAGCACGAACTTTCCTGACTTTAACTTACTTTGCACTATCTTTTGTGAACAGGACCTGTGTGCATGGCAGAACATTCCTGCAGTCACTTTGATTAGCATGATTGTCTGCTTCGATGCCCAACTACAAAGTCATGCACTCGTCTAATTTGATGAATATTTTCAGCTTTCTTTGGATTGGGTTTTTTTCTCTTGTTTTTCAACTCTACGCCTACATGCATGTCCATGTTTGTACGTAGGTCAGAAATTTGATGAACAAGTAGCTAGACTAAGCGCATGTAGAAAAAAGTAGTTATTTTTGCTTCTGTTGGCTCTGTGTGTCTGTCATGTTGTCGATCACACTGGGCGCTGATCGTTCAGTGAGCTCCTGGTGGCAGGGCAGCAGTTATTGCCCCTGCTGCCAGCGACTGGGCGATCCACCTGGCTTGCAAAGCCCAGCGCATGCACGCGTGCATGCTTGCATGTGTGTGCGCGCACGCCACGTCGCACATTGTTTGGTTTCGCTGTTGCATGGCAACGGTCTACAGGGTGACCGTGGACCTCCAGGACTTCCGGCAGGATTGGATGCTGGCGAGTGGGAACCCAAGATTGTGCTATTGAAGGTAACCTTGGTAACAATAAGACTTGTCCAGAATAGTGTATACCCCAAAAATAAATCAGGAAAAATTGAATCCCAAAAAATAAAGTAAAATAATTCTGAGCTTGCGTGAGTGCTTACATCCCTGCATGCGTACGATCCGTTTTGCGCAGATTTTTTTTTTTTTTGAAAGACAAAAAAGACAAGCTAAAGGGAGAGTACTTAGAACATTAAAAACTTCTCTCAAGCTGTTATCGTCAGAAGAGATAAGCTTCAGTCTGTCAGCGGGCAGGTAGCTCCCCTCCCAGACGAGGATCTCTGCCATCACCAGGAGTTTTTTTTTAGACCAGAGTGAGAAGGGGGAAGCCGTCAGGCGAATATCTGATGACAGACTGCGCGAGCGGTCTGATGGGTAACTGTTATCACCGTGTCAAAGGCACTGCGGGCAGGCACGCACGCACCCAAACGACGTAAGCGTGCAAGCCCACAAACACTTGCAAGCCCATTCTCTTTCTCAACCGCGCGCACACGTGCGTACATGTGTGTGTGTGGAGAGAGGGGGAGGTAGAGTGATGGAGGGCGTTTGTACTCGAGAAAGGGAGGGAAACAGAGCAAGTGTGTGTGTGTGTGAGAAAGAGAGAGAGAGGGGGGGGACTGTGTGTGCGTGCGTGCATGGATGGAGGGAGGGAAGGAGATGTTGACGTGAACGTGCATGCATACGAGTATTTATTGATGTATGTGTATATGCCAGGAGCTAAATATAGTGACATTTATCAGTGATGACAAATGTGTGTCCACGCGTACATCTTGACTCCCCAGGCCTCCCCTTCAACGTGTTCTAGGCATGCTTTCTTCTGGTTTGTTCTGAACAGTTTCTCCTCGTTTCCTTTTAAATTTTAGTTTTTGCATTGTTGTGCAAGTAGACGCAGAATATGCGAATGTACGCATAACACGGTGCATGAAGTTAACACATTGGCAGCACCTCCATACATAATGTGCAATGCATGAACTGCGTGTTGTCATGCTTGGCTGCTTCTGGGAAGCACACGCCTCTTAGCTAATTCGTGTCGTCTCTGCCAGATCGTGCGTGCAGTCCTGCTCTCTTCTGTCACAAACGTTGCATGAACATAAATGAATGTATTTATAAAGGACTTTTAGAAGAGAGGAGTTGTAATCCGTCGGTTTAAACATCTGTAGAGGAAAAAAAGTCAACAGCTCTTCTAATACTCGATTAAACATTGTGGTTTATTGGTTTATTTACCTGAGCCACCCCTTGGTTCAGTGAAAATTGCTTGAAACAGTGAAGCGTGTTTTGATGAAAAAGAAAAGCATTTGACACTGGCATCATACTTAAACTATCTCTCGTTCGATTTTCTTGAGTAAATGTGGCTGCTGGCGTAGAGACTGATCAGTAATTAATCCGGTGAGTTCAAGGAAAGACGAAAAATGTATTTGCCGGGGGACACTCCGCACTGCCCTCTGGTATCTTCTTGCAGGGGGAGCCCGGTGAGGCCGGCCCACAGGGACCAAAGGGAGAATCTGGTCCCCCGGGCTTGCCTGGGTTCGACGGTGTCACGGGGCCGCCGGGCAAGCCAGTAAGTCTTCTGTTTGTTTGCCTGCTGTTTTCTGTCTGCCTGTCTGTAGACACGTCCGTTTGCCATCAATGTATCAATCACAGGACACACAGAATGCACACACATGCTGGCGCACGTTCACGCATAACTGTGCGCACACCTGCACGCACTTCCACACTCTCCCCCCCCCCCCCCCCCCCC
>SMGT01013570.1:273146-303481 GCA_004794575.1 Lanistes nyassanus
TTGCTCGACTCTGTGCATTTTGCTTAAAATATTCGCTTGTAATGCATTTGTGCTGTAGCCTGCATTCCGTGTTCAAATGAATGTTGAATTGTATGAACGGCATGCTTGGCATGAGTGAAAAGCAGTACCAAACTATTGACTGCTCACCAGAGGCATGTTGTGTGGTGGTCTGAGTAATATTAACAGTGCTTTCCTGCTGGTGCATGTGTACCGCTTTCCTGCTGATGCATGTGTACCGCTTTCCTACAGTAGCAATTAATTTTAAACAACTAACATTTATCGCGGAAGTGATTTATGTTGAGCATGCACTTAACAGAAAGTACTAAAGTACTAAAACACCATGGGTAATTGTAATCATTTGTGAACGAATATTGTATGTAGTGAGTACCGCGCTAACCTGTATCAATGTCATACTTTGAAAAAAGTACTTTTACGTGGTCTGAAGCACGTGCTACACAACCAGGTTTGTACGTACATGCAAGTATTTTTAGTAATTCCATAGAGTTATCGAGAGAAGGGTCTTTACTTTTTCTTTTTCTTTGGGGGGGGGGGGTACTTTCCTCAAAATATGAACCATGTGATGTGTTAGAATGCTCAGTGTTGCTGTTGTAATCGTCTCCGAGACATTTTGCAGCGCTGAGAAAACCGCTATTGATTTACTGTTCCGTCCCCATGTAGCCATCCCCCAGCTGTCACCAACCCTACCACTTGGTGAGTGTTGTGAGCCGCCGGGCAATCACACCAGGGGTGTGCAGGGCGTAGATGGATATGCTTGTGTTCCAGGGAGAGACCAGCAGACGCAGCGGCATTGTAGGCATTGATCCTCACGGTAGCTTCCCTGCAGGCTTCATTCAGGGCCCACCTGGCCCACAGGGGCCCCCAGGGCCCAAGGTGAGAGCAGAGCTGATGACGCGTGCAGCAATTGCAGAGTTAGGACGGGGTTTTTATTCCTACTGCTGATTCTGCTGCTAGTCCTGGCGAACTGCTTACCGCGTTACATCACAGCTTGTGGCTGTTGGCCTGCTGTTGTACTTCGCGAGTTTCTTCCCACCTACTCACCCCTTGCGTCAACCCAGCCTTCGCATCCATCCAGCTTGCGAAATGGGATGGATGCTGTTGAAGTCACATTTAAAAATGTTATGCTATGAGCGTGTGAGATATACAGTCCTGGATGCTTCTGAATAATCTTGGCAAAGTCCTGCCGCTTAAAGGATCATCATCTCTGGGAAATGCTGTTGGCACACACCCGGACTGCTTGCAGAGAACTAAGGCGTTAGTTAATGAATTACCTTTGCTGCAGTCATCAAAACAGTCCATCCTTCTCGAAGGCGGACACATACTTCCGGACCAAATCCGATCGATTTATCAGTTCCTAAACCTTAATGTTCTTGTTTTCTACTTGTAAAATATATTTTAAATGAAAACTGCAAATGAAATCCTTGCGACACGCTGTTGACTGCAGCAAGGGTACTTGTTGCCTAACTTCCGCTTTTTGTTTCTGCATATTTCGATCTGATTAACTGTGTTGCCTTGACCTCGTGACTGCAGCAAAGGTTCTTGACAGGCCACCACCAAAGTCGGCCACTCTTGCGCGTTTTAAAAAAAATGCTCATGTGTGAATCAACTTTCTCCCAGTCTGGACCCCATCATAAGCGTCATCACACGTGCCGCCTGGAGGTCAAGGACATCAGCGAGGTGAAGCGAAAGAAGGTCAAACGCTTCCAACGAAAGCAGGTCGGGAAAAAGGACGATGTGGCAGACGCCACTGGTGGAGAAGCGGTGGTTGACAACAATGAAGATAACGAAGACGATGAGGAGGAATATGAGATTGTTATTGAAGATTGCGGGGAAAACAAGGTATTATTTCACGCGGCCCTTTTCAGCAAGAAACTGGAAGCGTTACTTCTGCTGCTGTCACGGTCTCGGACGACGCTGCTGCTCTTGTCTGATCCCTGTCCTGAGTACCGCAGATCAAGTCCTTTTAAGCGGCTAGCAGTTGAGGCGCTTCAAGGTATTCGACGGCAGAAAAATATTCATGATAAAGCGAAAATTCCGTCCTACCACATATCATCCCATTTATCGCCTCAACTTATGGCATGCATTTTAAAAGTTATTTGCTCTGCGGTGTTCGATCGGGGTTGTATGTAAGCTGAAAATGGTGGTTGGGCTCTATAATATTTTATTCAATGTCTCTGTTTTCTCACATTACTCATGTAGAGGTACATTTCTACATATCTGTGAATGAAGGGCTTTTTGTGTGTCTTGTTATGCTAAAATGTTACATCTTTCGAGTTATAAACCATAAAGGATATGGTTCCTCTTCCACCAGAAAGCACTTACACAGTGCAGAAATATCATTTTGAGTTAAAATTCGATTGATTTTATTTGTAACTTCTTGTGATATTTGCTTAGTTCTTTCTTACTTAAACATACCTTTGATCTTGGAATATACTCTTTATTTTCTGACAAAATATTCGGTTTAGACCAGAGGTTTACAAAAACATCCGCTTAAAGCCCTGGGTGAATCGTAGCATTCTGATGCATGCAACAGTTTCATGGTCACAATTTATGCTGAAGTTAATGACGTTTCGTAAGAAACGGCTGGAAAAGCCGTTAGGGTGGTCAGCTGGAGGGTGGATGAATAAGTCTTATATTTCCTTGTTTATATAAAAGTTTGGTGAGGACCTATTTTTTCTGCTAATTGCTGCGTATATCTTTGCACCAAATGGAGAGAATGTAGGTTTTTTTTTCCTGATGTCTGTTTAGTCGAGGCCCTTTTGTAAGAGTGATCTAACCGCTTACCAGTTGCTGACATCCTTGTGCTTTTAGTTATATCTGTTAAATATATATTTTTTTCTATCAGCTATCCACTTTCTCAATAATGAGCAGCGGCGTTTGTACCTCAGTCAGATCTGCTTCATTAAGACTTTTGAATGCAGTATCAGAATATATACAGAGCATTTTCCACCTCATACATCTGTTTAACAATTCGGATATGTTAACCAAAACCAGAATCATTTATTATGGGTATTGCCAAAAAGACAGTATATTTTATGTCACGTAACACCAGAAGTATTCGTTGTTTTGTTGTCAATTATTACTGGGATTTCACAAGCTGATCTAGCTGACATGGTCAATTCTCTTGCAGGGATGATACGGTTAATTTATTCTTCCTCTGCAGAACTTATCGTCTTATACCTTGGTTTCTATTGTTTTAATTTTGCTCATCGCCCATCGCCTAGATGAATGCGACAATGGTGTTCCTCTGGTCCTTGCATGTATTGATCTCATAAACTGTGCTTCGTTTCTGATTTTTTTCCCCTCTTCACTGTGTGGTTGCTTCTGTTACAGAGATTGGGTACTTTGAACCAAGACCCGCGTCTGTTTGTGAGACTGAGCCGAATTGGATAGGGTCGGGGAAAAATATTGCAGAATAAACTTGACGTTTTTCCTCTTTAATCTGACAGATGCTGAATGGAAATAATCTGACAGATGCCAACTGAAAATAATCTGATAGATGCTGTCAATTTGAGATAAACAACAGTTACTAACCAGAGTTTCTATTTCATATTTCAGGGTTAATTTAAACAAACTGATATGACGTGCTTCCCTGTGTTTTGCGCTTGCAGAACGCACTTTTTAGAGACGGTTATCGAGTCTTGTCTCCTGTATGATCACGAGCCATTTTTAATAACAAATGCTGAAATGCATGCTCTTTATTTTGTGCCTGAATGTAATTGTGAGAGAAAGTGTGTTTGCAATTTATAAACGATAGCGTGCTTGAGAATACGTGAATGTATATCCTGCACTTCTTTGTTTTTACTTTCTTTCAACTGCTTTTTTTTCGTTACATTCCTCTTCTTTGCCTCTCCTCCCCTTTTTTCGTAGTCTATCCCACCTCCCACCCTACCCCAACCCGCGCCCTTAACCATCCCACATCTTGTCCTCTGTTCACACATCTATGTAAGCGTTTCAGTTTCGTTTTAAGTTACAACATTGTTTAAACTTTAAAATATTCATATCTTACCATGCGCTCTCACATTGAAGGTTTGCTTTTCTCATGTTAAGGATCTATATAGCTAGCTCACAATAACGATGGTTAAGCTCATAAGTGCACGTTTGAAACAGATTATATACCGTAACTACAGCTTAATACTTTTTCGTCCTTCTTTCTTTCCCTTTTTTCTGTCTATATTTCCCTCTCCTTCTCTTTTTCTTCATTTCTTCGTTCTGTTTCTTTCAGCTGGTGTCGAGCCCGATAAATCTAGTTGTGCTGGATGTTTGTTCAACATTATTATTATCAGTATGTTTATAACTATGATGTCAACAGTCCAAGTGAGTTAGCAACGTATCCATCTTTGTCTCAGTATCACATTTATTTAAGGGGTGATTTGTTGAAGTATAGCCGTTGTTATTCCCTGACTTTAATTTTGTTTTGATGTCGTACACGAATCATTGAAGAGACAAGCTCAAAGCCAGCCAAAAGAAGTGCATTGCATCAGACATAAGGCTTAGACAACAGAGACAAAATCACTGTCTTAGAACTAAAGGGGCAATGTTCGGTAAGACTTATCGTTTATGTTATTCCTCTTCGGCGTTTGCCCTGAGTAAATGGCTTTAAAAACAAAACGCTTTTAGCTGTGTTCACTGCAGATCAGCAGTGGGTCTTCACGAATTAATCTGACCGTCTGCAAAACCGAAAGAAACTAGCAGGGGGTGACTGTCTCAGTGCACTGCGCACTTTAGTGCACGGAAAGACGATAGAAACTTCTTAGCTTTGTGCAATATCTCTGATTATACGACAATTCAAGAAGATAGAACCAGCTGACAACTGCTGGAAGTAAACTTAAGTGTCATTGCCCGAAATAAATTAAGTGTACCACGTGGAAGAAGGGTGACTAGATGATTACGAAAAGATGTAGGCGATAAAGGCAGATAATTGTGGCCAGGAAGCATAACTCTGCAGGTGGGCGCCTATCTGTGTTGTAGGGCGAGACTGGTGCGCCTGGTGCCCCTGGGCCGAACGGACCTGCGGCCCCAAAGGGTGAGAAAGGGGACAGGGGCGCTAGGGGATTACGGGTAAATACGCATGGTGTCCCACCATAACTATAGTCTTGTCACAGTTCAGCCCACTCACATCACCATTCACTGCTCGGTCGACTGACGTCACCACTTACATCAACTCACCTCACAGTTCTGTGCTTCTGTTGTCTCGATCGCAAGTCATTCGACTCACAGCTCAATCCCTGCTCTCACAATTCTTTCTTTTCTGTCTACTCACCTGACAACTTACTGCTCGCTTGACTTCGCTCACCACTCTTAATTAACTGCTCTGTCAGATCAAATCACATGCTTTCTCTGTCGACTGATCTGACATTGCTGAGTCGACTGATGTCTCAACTCACTGCTCAGATGGCGTGCAACTGTCCGTTGATACGCCTTTACCCCTCAGTATGGCGCTGACCAAAGCAGACTGGACAGGAGTGACCTCGTGCTGTTTGCAAACTCCAGCGCACTTTCCTGCACAACCAGATTTTAAAATATTTTTGAAACCAGATTTCTTATAAACATGCCCGGGGCAACAAGTGGTCGATTTTCCTCCCAAAACTCCCTTTCAATCTTTTCCTTTGATGATAGCATTCTGCGTTCTAGTCTTTCTTGCAGACCCCAGTTCATGTAACGGAAGGACTTTCTTGGTCCTGCGGTCGCTTAAGTCCTGCGAATATGCAAGGACGAAAGAGTCTGTCGTGCATACCAAGAGTCTGGATACTTTGAGACAGAGTGAGAAGAAGCAATGCTTCTGTAGCTGTTCGCATTAGCTAAGACCCCAGTTTTCGTAAAACCTGGAGTTTGCCGCACGCAGGACACTCCGTCTAAGCGCTTGAAATCTCTAGGTCTACGAAACATCGAACTGCTATGAGATAAACATTTTCAGTTTCCAGTTGTCGAGTTCTTCGCCCATTGCAGACCAGTGCACTTGACCTACATACAACATATGCCAAAAAAAAAGTCTCTGTGCAAGCATGGCTCTTTTGTCTGTTAAAAACCGAAATGTCCATACGTTATCACATTACGTATTTTCGAAGCGGCAATGACAAGTCGTGCAAACAGGGTCCTTTTTTATCAGAACTTTATGGGAATTTGCGAACTGTTCTAGCATCAGAACGCTGCTCATGCCTATGAATCCTTTGATGCTGTATGAAACTTTTTTCTTCCTATGGAAATAGCGAAGGCTATATCGTCAAGGGTATTAAGTTTGGATCGGAAATGTACACCTGGAGATTTCACACGTGTCCCGACTGTTCGAGCGCTAGGTGTGGCGTCTCTGTGGTGGCTCGATCCATCTTGAAGTGGTCACTCAGCTAAACATCTTGTTTTAATGAGCAATTAATCTGCATTGAGCATGCGTGGATCTTTATAGCCTTAAAGTAGTTGCCAAGTTATAGTTTCACTAACCAAAGCTAAATTGTAAGAACTGACTCGACTTTGTTGCCATCTGTTTTACTAACTTAATTACTTCTTGTGTTCCATATGGGCACTCATTAATTTTTGCGAACTTTTAAGTAACGTAGATCCAATCTTTTAAACATACACTAGTAATTGCCTGCATCATGCAAATAGAATTAGGATACGTTTATGTATAATCATGTGCATCTCGCATGCCTTTTTCATGCTGTTTAAAAGGCAGTAGACGATGCTTAATATTATTTCTATCAAAATGGTCCTCTTTTTCTCATAACTTTGTATTTGGGGTTACCTGATTTATCTCGTTCCGTACATCTGACAGACTTTTGAACTTAACAGAAATAAAGATGAACTTTTTTTGGCCATACACCACATATAGTTTAGATCAGTTCCAACCCGTGTTTGTGTGCAAGACTCTGTTAAATAATTGAGTCATGTGATATTTAACATTTCTCTGACCTAGAAACAATGCGAAATATATGCCAATTTGAATTTCTTTCCATCTCAATGCTACCATACTATGAGCGACCATAAAAGTGTTTGGTTTCTTTTTCGTTATAGTTATTATTTTCATTGTAGAGCTTTAGCCGTTCTAATGACGTTGGAGGACGAATGCCTAGGTTGAAGTCTTGAAAATTCAACATTGTTACGAAATGTATCATCAAAAGTGATGATCAATGGTTGCTCAGTTTTGGTATGCGGACGTGACGTCACACATTTGCGCTGTAGGGTCGGCGCGGGAAGACAGGGAAAGCGACGTTCATAGGCTTCCCCGGCCCCCAGGGGCCGCCTGGAAAAGATGGTGCACCTGGACTACCTGGAATGAAGGGCGCCCTTGGGCTGCCAGGTCAGCAGGTAGGCCGGTATCCCGATCTCCCCCGCCCCCTCCCCCCCACACACCCACCCCGTCATCACAATACCCAGGCAGTTCACCTAAATATAGTAAATGATATCCCACTAAATCTAGTGCTAGTTGTGACTTACCCCCCGCCCCCTTTTTTTAAAGAATCGTTTCAGATCTCTTTCGTTTGCTCATGCAGTGGATGTCTGTCAGTGCACTACAAGTTTCCCTCATTCTGAAAATTTTCCTTTGTTTTGTTTTTCGGTTGCAATTCTGCCATTAGGAGGTACACTACTGTCTCTTGCAATGCATGCTTCCTAGGGTGACACCGTAGTAATGTTCCCACCCAAAGAAACCAAACAATTCGTCAGTTGAATATAACATAGAGACCAATATATATATAATTTTCAATATTGGGAGGAAACAGAAATAGAGAAGAGCTTTTTGAAAGCAGCGAGCTGATAATTTTTTTAAAATTATGCTCAGATCTGTTGATTAGTTTTTGTCCTTTCAATTCCCACCAATTTGAATAGTTTGATAAATGTTGCAATGACTCAATGACATTTTAAATGAGCTTACAAAAATTGTGAATTTTACGTTGTAAAAAAACTTCTTGCCAACACCCCCCATGTTTGCTTACTCTGCATAAGAAACATTTTCTTCGCTTTATTTCTGCCCGTTTTAATCTTTTAAATGCAGTGTATATTGCATTGCGCATGCATTTGTACTTTCATGATTATGCATTTATCTTTTGATCCTCATGCATTTTGTATGAAAGGCTTGAACATCCTTACCTCTCTTAGCAAACATCATACTGGCATAGTGTTAAAGCTGGTGTTCCAAAATCAGAATTAATATACTGGCATAGTATTAAAGCGGGTGTATCAAAGTTAGAATTTATATGCTGGCATAGTATTAAAGCTGGTGTGCCAGAGTCAGAACTCAGATGCGCTGCAGGTGCTCAGGAACTGACCTAAAAAAAACCTGTCACCTGAAAACTTGCAGGGTCAGAAAGGTGAGCCAGGCGCGCCAGGCAAGAACGGAAAGGACGGAGCAGATGGTATCGTAGGAAAGCCAGTGAGTCTCCTCTCTGTGCCCATTCATCTTGTTTACAGTCCAAAAATCTGTCTCTTTCCGAAGGTGTCAAAGGTTACTGTTTCCAGATCCTATTTTAGCAGTGCCTGGATTATTGGTGGTCAGTGTGTCAAATAGGTACATACTTCACATCTATAATAAGCATTATTTAAACTCTGTTGGCCAAGACGCATGAACAATGAACAATAAACTCAGTAAAGCCAAACTCTGAAAAATAAAATCACGTTTCTGGATTACATGGCGAAAGCGGTGTTTTAGGTGACACAGAAGTGAATCTTGGTGTACACACAGGGCTCCCAAAACTCAAGCTGTGTTTGCGTTTTGGTGTAGTAGCAGCACTGATTCTTTCTGTTAGTCTCTGTATTTGGTTTTATCAGTTTTCTTGCACATCCTTTCTAGTTGTAAGAGCTTTACATGTTTTCTTTTGAAACACACGCAGATCATAGAATGAGCACTCGACCTTAAATTTTGATCTCCCTTCGCATGCTGACACACCTATAGTTATTTGAGCAGTGTAAACCAAATGTGAGTTCGTTCATTTGTAACTTGTACTACACCATATATATATATAGCTCATTGAGATCTTCAAATGAAAATGTGATCCTTGCAGATGTATTTTTTTTTTTTTAAGTTCCACATGTGATATCAGAAGGTTGTTAAGCGTGTTAATCTGATTCATTGACATGTTTCGCAAGTCTAGCTTCCTCAGTAACACTGTAACAGGCAGTATTGTATTTCATTTTCTCATGCAGCAAATAATCCTTATTCGCAGACTACCAACCAAAAAAAGACCAGATTAGACAGAAGGAACATATTCGGGCTTTTCTTAAAATGTGCATGGTGTCCATAGTGTCCTTGGGAGTTGATTGGTTCTTACTGGGTTCAAATCCTATATTCAGGGTGTTCCTGGTCTCAAAGGAGATAGGGGTGAGACGGGACCACCCGGTTTACCGGGCATGATCGGACCACCGGGCCTTCCTGGGCCTCCTGTGAGTTGTCTCCTCTGAATTACTTTATGGCTTGTGGATATTTTCCAGCGTTAAGATCATTTTTGAAGAACTGTAATTTCTTTTCATCTCTTTTGTAATGCTCCTTTCCGTAGATACAGTGATACCAGGCATCGTTACAATTGTTTTTAATCTTCCAGAGAAGAAGGATGCACGATAAAAGCTATCTCATTTCAAAATTATCATTCACTCATGCAGTTGCAGAAGTTTCTTTAGGTCGGCTATTGCGGATGACATGGCCAGAACAATTTTTAACTGCTGTTACCTGTGCTCTGTTGTTAGGGGGAGCCAGGTACTGTAGAGGGTGGAGGAGGCAGTGGTGAAGGGGTAAGCTGATTTCCTCCAATTTTTGGTTTCACTGGTGTTTGGGGAGGGAGTTATAATAGAGGCGTTTACCTTTCAATTTTGTGTTATCCGACTGCATAAGTTTTCTTCAGTGGTACCTGGATTTTTTTTTAATACTTCAGATACATGAAGTCACTTCTCTCTGGGAACACAGGTTCACAAACTGGTCATTTTTTTTAAAGTCTTGTCTCTTGTGTGGGTGGGGGTATAAGCAGTTATAGGATTAATCTTTTTTAAAAAAAATCTTACCTGTTTGAGCAACTGTAGTGAAAGTCTCTGGTGGATGCTTGAAGTACAGTAATGGGATAGTTACTGACCTTGGTACTGCAGTATATGATCAAGGTCATAATATAGGTCACTGAGACCCTTCCCTGCCTGTGTGTTGCAGCTGCCAGGTCCCCCAGGTCCCCCTGGCCCATTGGTAAGTTGTCCATAGGCTGGAGACTCAACGCCCCCTCCACAGTTCCTTTACTCAAATCTACTATCGGCAGGTGCACTGATTGCTAACACTTTGGAGTCATACAGCCATTGGTACTTTAGGATCAATATGGCTGACATTTTTTCATAAGCTGAGAAAATAATGAAAGTTTCTACCAGGAAGATTGTTCGGCTATAGTTTCTTTCCATTGCTAGATGATTTTAAAATCAGCAATATCATAGGAAAGAATATACAAAGAAAAATGTAGCACCTGTCACTGCTCCACATGTAGATAAAAACATAAATACAATAAACAAAATTTTTTTAAATGTCACAAAGTATGTATATTGGATTCTTCACAAAAATTGTGTATTGTTTATAAATTTGCTACTCCCTATAGAACCCCTACTCCTTTTCGGAAAACAAGTGATCCGGTCCTGAAATAGTTATCTAATGGGACGTGTGAAAATGTGTTGACTGATCCTTGGCTGTATGTTTACCAGGGACCAATGGGAGTGCAGGGGCCACCAGGTATTAAGGTATTGTTACTCTTTATTGAAAAAGGCTAACACCAGGTCTACCAAAGTATTGTAGTCCACTCAACATTGCCCTACCCGCCATCACCAAAACTTTTAGTCATTCTTTTTACATGTTACAGAAGGAAGTAAGCATTTCACAATGTCTGCTCCGTAAAACTTTTAGAAATACATGATCGAGATCGTGTCTATAAATCAACCATGGTAACCAGATGTATGGAGACTTACTTTACAATTAAAATACACTTCATTGGTCTCTTGGGAGAGAAGTGTCAGCCAGTAATTGGTCGTTTCAGGGTGACCGTGGACCCCCCGGCTTGAAAGGTGATCTAGTAAGTTTGTTTTGGTCTTCTCCATTAACGTAGCGTTGTACTCAAAATAACAGCACTTTGCGCATGCCCTCGTGTGCACCTAGTCAGTGTAAGTCTACTTCTTTCCGTTTCTTGCGAGCATAACAGCTTTGACAAGGATGTTGTCATCGCAGCGTCTTTTAGTTTGTTTTGCAGATGTCTAGTATGGGGGCTAACTTCTCAGAAAGTCTGTTTGCATGCATTGTTTTCCTTTTTTGTGCATGAATCTTTGGTGCAGTTGATAGCTTCTAAATGCATTGTTTTGTACTTCGTTTTTCCCAACGAAGAAAAAGTTATGTGACAGATGCTTCGGAACTGTCAGAGGTGCATGAATTTTTTTTGGTCTTCCACTGCTGTTGGCTTTAAGAAAAGTCAAATAAAGTCTGCATGAATTGTGTTCTCACTAGCTCAGCTGTTCAGTTAACATCTTGTTCATTTCATGCTGTAACGAAATGGTTTACTGGGGCTGGTGTAGAGATGGTTTCTGTTGGTGGATTAGAACAGTATGTTTGTGCTTCCTTTCTAATCTTGGTGTTTTGGAGTGCTAATATTTCTCAGAAAATGCTGTTTTGATAGCATTGTAGTCTTCGTATTCGGTGTTGTGGTTTTTATTTTGATAAACCATACTACTTTAATGGAATCTTTGCATGGCACACTTTTTTGCGATATTTTAGCTCTTTCAGTGATGCCCACTCATGCTCTTGCTAAACAATCCTTGTAGTTTCTCAGAAATGCACATCTTGGATGCATTTGTTTGTGGCTGGTTTTGTTATCTGATTTAGTGGGTTAAAAATGCAGATACCAAATTCATGTTTTGAAGTGGTTATTTGGGAGACATTTAGGGGATGTTTTCTTACCTGCTTAGTGTAATTTCTCCCTAACTCTTGTCAGACATGCTCAATGGGTTAAGACAGCTGAAAACGTAAAATGACACTCAAACACTTGCCAGGAGACATGATTCACACATCGGTTTCATGTTGTAACTATTCAGCTGTGCATAACTACATGAATGATGATGGTACAAAGCTTGGTACAGGATCATGACAAAGTGTATCATTTCAAGACTAAGGTTTACATTTCTCGTCTCAAAGCATTTCTCATCGTGTATGCTGTTGACCTGGCTTTAAATTTTTTAACAGGGTTCTAAAGGCGATGCTGGCCCTCCCGGCTCCATTGGCTTGCCAGTAAGTGTGTTTCCTATCAGCATGACTAACAAAATCCCATTTATTTTTGTGCCAGAGGCTTCCTGCAAGGAGATGGCTCCACCCTCTGTCTGCTTTGTGATGCTGGTCCAGTCATTCATGTTATGACATGAACAGTGGTGTCAGAAGAAAAGTTTTCCTTTTGTTTTGTTTTTAACTAAATATGGTTGCCATCGTGGGAATAATTTTTGGTTGATCACGTGTGCTGAGCTTACAGTGTGTGTTTCTCGCCCAGTTGTGATTTTTTTGCATACACCATGTGTAATGCAGCAATTAACTATACGTGTAAAACAAACAGCAGATAATTGAAGAGCGCTTGGGTGTCCGTGAAGCCACTGTGTTTTTGATTTCCACAATTAACACTCTTCTGCTGCTGTGCTAATAAAGAAAACACGCAAACCACCAGTCTATGACTTCTTGATCCTGCACCTTACTGTGGTTGCGCACACACTGCTTTTATTACACCGTCAGCCTGCATATTCTAGAAGTATTTTAGGGACTCTTTTTCTGTTCACGCTCTACCAAAAAGAACTGGTGGATTTTTAAAGCAGAAATCTCCTCTTATTACAGCATATTACATCCTAAAAGACAAAAAAAAATTACTGATTACAGCCAGCTTTTCTACTGGCATTGCCTTGATTGGGAAATTGTATCTTCTTTGACATTTATCAAGATTGCGGTGTCATCATAATGATCCTCACAAAGTCTTAAAAAGATCCAAATAAAATAGAGAAGAGAATGAAACAAGAAGAGATTATTTTTGGTTTAGAACAGCTCTTTTTTTTTTGCTTGTTTGTTTGTTTGTTTTTAATCTAAGAACTACTTGAGATCTGATCTCAGCTAGATTTTGGTATTGTCTTGGGAGCAACAGCTTTTTTTTTTATTATACTGTATCATTGACATGGGTGGTGTGTTCAGTTAACAAAAACGGAACTGAGCTAAGCTAAATTAAACAATAGAAGACACGGAAGGACGACAGTTTTGGACATTACCCCTTAGGACAACACAAACAGATGGGTGGTGTGGTTACAGTATAGGAAAGGGCTATCTCGGCCATTGGCTTGTAAGAATGAGCTGGTGGGGGAAGGGAGGATGTTTGGAATAGTCAGTCTACATTTTGAGTATTATAGTTCATTATAAATAAAAACAAGAACAACCACCACCATGCTGAGCAGGAAGCAGTGAATACCAGTGCTTATAACAAGTCCCCCCAAGTGAAATACTAAAATTTAAACAGGTGGTGGGTTGGACCATTCTTTGTTAGACCATATCCTGATAAGAGACACATAAAACCTCTCTCGTAGTAATTCTGTTGTGGTACAATGTTGTCGCTGAGTGACTGTATCCTGTATCCTGACACTGTGCTCTGACCTGCGTGTAGGGAGCCATTGGTTTGCCAGGTAACAGGGGCCAAAAGGGGGAAGTGGGTGACGCTGGTCCGCCGGTGAGTGCCCTCCCCTTGCTCACGATTTGTGCATGGCAGCAATTCTACACTTTTGTGATGAGACATCATCCCATAACATTTCATTTATAAATCTTCTTACTTTTAATTTTTCGAATGTGCATTTATGATATTCTGTTCTGTTTCCTCTTACAGTTTGCATGAGAGCAGTAATGTTGTCTCACTGTCATTTTACATGGTTTAGCAAAACTTATGGGCAGTCATAAATTTTCCTGGTAGTTTTCTGGTCGTTGGATTCCAAGGAGTTGAAACTCAAAAACTATTCAAGAAAAGCACAGCACAAGTGTGTTTAGTAGCTACTAGAAGCATTGATCAATATAAAGCACATGATATTAATGATTATGTACAGCTGACTACCTCGCCACAATCCAATTACCAACACACTTTCCTTATCATATTTGCTGTTAAAATCATGAGCTAAAAGTCAGATGGATGTGTGCTTAGGCTACTGGCATAAGCAGAGTTGCTGAATGGTGACTAGCATACAAGTTGTTACCAGTAATTGAGGGTGCAGCATCTATTAAAAATAGGTTATTGCATTTATTCTTTACTGCTGATTTGGTGTAAAATACAAATAAAAATGTCCAAAATGTGGTGGCAGTGTGACCTTTCTGAAAATTCCCATTGTTGATCTCAGTTGCCTACTATGCTCTAAACCCACCAAGATATGCTTTAGAACCACACAGACATTCCAGAAAATGTCTGCCAGATCCACTCAGCTGTCAGCACACCCTGACAAAGACATTGCCACAACAGCATTTGTTTGGTTGCCTCTGGCTGACCAGCACTGTTCCACCTCGCTGATCATAAAGCCACATTAAAGGCATATGAAGTCTGTGTCTTTGACCTGCTTACCTAACTTGACCTACATGAAGGATACTGCCCCTGTGCTAGTTTCCCACCCATGTTGGGATCCCACCCAGTAGGTGAGGCAAAGACATGACAGTGGCAGACAGTACTAGATGTAGGCGGGTGCAGTGGAGGCTTTACAGAACACAAACACAAGGAAGCAAACAGACTCCACTCCTTACTTAATGTCACCTACCACAAAAAGCTTTCTTCTTACACTCAAAAATAAAATTGTACATGTAATCGAATATGTATTCTAATTGCATAATATGCTGGAGGGGGGAGGTATATTGGGCAAAAGGTTTTTAAACTCCAAGCCTATAAACTGTACATAAAGAGTTCATAATGTGCAAAATGTTCCCTTAAACCTCTCAAAGACATCAAGCCCATAAACTTTATGACCTCCTTATTGCACAAAAGGTGTATTTAAAACTCTTAAGACTTCAAACCCTAGAAATCTAAAGCCTTACTGCACAGAATATTTATCTAAATGTTTTTAGATTCCAAGCCCATAAAATTTAGAATCGCAGACAGTACAGATCTGTCTTTATTTATGTTCCTGGCATGCTTGTTGTGGCTGCACTAAATGTCAATAATGTGACCTTCATGTTTCACCAGCTCAAAGGCTCCTCTTGCATGATGCATCAGGGTTTAGTTGCACAGTAAACCTTAGTATCTTTCTGCTCTCTTCCAGACTTAACTGCCTTGGCAGCTGGAAGAACAAAGTGGAAATTAATTCTTAAACATTGTCACCTTGATGCCGTTGATGTTGATATTGTTGTCATCACTATGGTGTTTAACACAAGCAGGGTTTTATTAGGTCTCTAAAGGCTTTGTATCAATCTTGCTAAATCCTTCTCTAGATATGTTTCTAATGGTGCTTATGTACTTGTATGACTATTTTCTACTTTTGAGGGTTTTTCTTTTCCTAATAAGGCCTAATTTTTATGATTGCTCTAGCAGCAGATCTTTGCATTTGGTCATACTTGTTTTCCATGTTTTAGTTAGCAAACAGCATCTGAGGTCTGCGCATTCCTAGTTGCTGCTGCAATTACACTATAATGTGGCTTTAGAATCACTTGGTCTTGTAAAACCCAAGACTGCTTTTTAAATTTAAAAACAGACAGTTTTTGACATACTAACAGTCAAGATAAATATTCCATGATTGAATAAAAGAATACTCACAGCTGGTGAGAAGTCTGTCTCTTTGTTTAGTTACAAAGTACTTCTGTATATGGTATCCTTATGATAGCGCAGACCTTTCTTGCTGGATGTTGCATGTACATCATACGTCTAGTTCTTCAGATGGCACTTTTAAATTTTGCTGGATATATTTTAAAAACTGTGTCAGCTAGTAAGTATATCTTGTGAAATCCCGTCACTATTTAATTTTTAAAAACTGTTTAACATAAAATGTTAAATGTTTCATCTGAGTCAACTAACAAAGGTAACTAACTTCAATTGCTGCACTTTTGATGACACAGAACATTGTACTTGTTTTGTTTTGGATTGCAACTATATTACGTTAGCAGTACATGTTGCAAATATACTAAAAATAATTTCATATTTCAGTTGCTAAGTAAATATTGAAACTATTTTTTAATTGAATGATAGAAGAGTATTAAAACAATTTTCTGCTAGTAAATGCTTTGTGTCAATTGGTAGGGAAAGTGTGTTTACAGTTTTACTGGGGTACATTTGTTATGTAGGGGGGAAAGTACACTTTATTACTGTTCATTGGAGAAATGTGTTTGTGCCAGACGTTCTTGGATACTCATTATTTCTGGTGTAGGACTAATGAGGATTTCCTGTCACAGACTGCCCTGTAACCATGCTTGCCTGTTGACAGGGACCCCCAGGCCCACCTGGACCAATGGGCACAGTTGACGGCCCATGCACCTGTCAGAAGGGAGACAAAGGTGAACGAGGTGAACAGGTGAGAAACTTCCGTCTTTCTGTTCATCTTTTCATCAAGACACTGATGCCAATGCAAGTGTGTTGGTGGCAATGGGGTGTAAAGGGATTGGACAGGGTGGTTCTCATAACTGTTGTTTGTTCATGCATTTGCAAATCTCATCAGGGATTTACCTTGTGATTTTGTGTCTTCATGCCTCAGATGTTTACTCATGTAAGTGCAATGCGTTAGTTGCTCATTAAAGTGCTGTGCGTTTATGTTGCTCATTAAAGTGCTGTCTGAAGTTTACTCACTGGTGCGTCTGAGGATCCATAAAAACATATCGTCAGTTATGTTATGCTTGAAGCATCGCATTCCTGTTCGAACATCATGTGGGTGTATCAGACGTGTAGAGGTAGACACCTTGTATGTAAGTGCTCTGATTTTAGGGTATTGGGGTTCCTGGATCGCAAGGCCCATCTGGAGGAGAGGTGAGACGTGGTGTTTGAGAGAATCTCAGTGTCACTAATACATCAGTGACTAACACCACTCACACAAATATGGGGCACGTTGTTTGTGGGGCTGGGTGGGCGAGCAATGCATATTGAGAAAACGACAGTGATTTGCAATATCCCCTGCATCAGAATTTGTTTTTAATATTTCGATAATCATTTTCAGTTTTACAAATCGTATGCAAATGTGCATGAAGACTGACTGTGATTTGCAATGTTCCTACGTAGGTGTTTGTTTTTCCATACTGCAATAATTGTTTTCAATCCCTTTCTACACAAACATACATGAAGAATGTTCATCCTTCTTCTCCCTTTCTTTACAACTTTGTCTCCTGCCCTCCCCCCCCCCCACCTGGGGCCTGGATAGCTCAGTTGGTAGAGCTGTGGACTAGCAGGTGAAAGGTTGCTGGTTCGAATCCTTTGTGGCCAAGGATTATATCCTGGAGTTATTCATTGTGCAAACTCCATTCAGCCATCTCCCAGAACATTAAATAGCCTGTCCACACTGCCCGTCTTACTGCAGCTGTCAGTCTAGTGGTTGTTTCAGTGCATAGCTTAGTAATGGGACCCCATTCCCCCTGTAGTCCACCGTCCTGATATGCACCCAGCTTGCAGCAGAACGTTAAGCAACAACCAACCAACCAGCCCCTGCTTTACTTTTTCTCCCTCTTCCACCCTCCTCCTTATAGTTGTATTCTCCCTCCCGTCTGTAGACCTTGCCTTTTTTTTTTGTTTGTTCCCTCTCCTCTCTCCCCCTTTATCTCTCTCCCCTCCTCTCCTGCCACCTCTCCATGCTACCCACCTACTTCTTCCCTTCCTTGCTCTGGTCACTCACTTGCATTCTCAGTTAAACGCACACAGACACACACCCTCACACACAGAGACACACACCTTCACACACACGCATACACACCCTCACACACACACATTTACACACACACACACCCTCACACACACACCCACACGCACACATACCCTCACACACACACACACACCCTCACACACAGACACACACACATGCACACACTTTAATCTCCCATACGCTTGATACTTTCAGTGTGCTTGTGCATGCATTTATGTCTGTTAGTGCCAGAATTCGGCATGCATGCATAATACACATATCTTTCCTCTTTGCTCATCACTTATTTACCAGTAGCTGACAGCTGCTGAAGTGGGGTGCATGGTCTTTTGCAGTCATCCAGCTAATTGATTAGACCACCAAATCTCCACTATTAATTACCCCATGCATCTTTTTGTTCTTCATTGTGTCCTATTACTTGTACCCCCTATGTTAGTTGTTCACCTGTAATAATTAGCCTGGGTTAGCATTACTAGATAAGAAGACTGACCTGTGTAGTGATACTGACATGTATGTACTGAGTCTAAAATGATGTTTCCTTGGCAAAGGGGCTTGAATCGTACGAAATGTCTATTATTTTTTATTTTTTACATGTCTTGCACTACGCTGTTTGTGGACTCAGTATAAGGCCAATTCACCTAAAATAATGTGTAGATGCAGGGCTTGACATTTAGTCACATTTTAACTTCCTCTGTCAGGGATATTATTATAAATGTTACTTGGCTAAAAATGACCAATACTTGCTTGACAGAAAAATCCACTCATTGAAATTCTGTGAATATATTTGCTTGCCTGGTCAGGTGAGCCAAGTGTGGTCAGAAAAGTAAAATAAAGTTTATATTTTTACTGATGATTCCAACAGGGTCAAGCAAGCATGTTGACTTATGTGTTCTTACAAACGAGACTATGTTCTTGATTTTCATGAAAGTCATGTGGAACCATTAAAGTCTATTGACCTCTTCATTCCAGGAATTGCTGATGTCTCTTTGATTAATCATGATGAAAGGACTCTCTCTCTTTCTCATATGCATATCAAGTGAATGAACTAACATGACAGTGGTCTCAGAAATTCAAATATAGTTTGTTCAAATCTCATAGTTATAACAGACACATCTGCGCATAAAAAAGCAACATGTGCCCGTTCACTCATGGCCACGCACACGCACACACATGTATTCTGCCATCTGCAGGACTTCAACAATACATGCATGACTATTCACATTTGTTATCAATGACATATGTAGCGTCATCAGGGAATGAGTTTTGTTTTGATCCATATTTTGGGGTAGTTATTCGGGTTTGAGCCATTTTCAATGGGGCTAATAATATTTTACACTTTCCTCACAAGCGTCTCAGTTATCTTCCTTTCAGTTGATGATAAATAACTTCTGTATGTTTAGTTAAGTATTCAACAATGTACTACCCACATTACGACATGAAGGATTTGTTTCAACACATGAGTGCATGAAGTGGATGGTTGCTGATAAGAAGTGACTGTGTGACATGGATGTTTATGAACCTGATTGTTGGAGGTGGATTTTTTTTCCCCCCACAGGGCAAGAGAGGTCGAAGAGGAAAACGTGGACCAAGAGGACAGAAAGGCGAACCAGTTAGTGACCATTTTGTCTGTTGTTTTTTTTTTTTTTTTGACTTCTCTAACAAGCCTAAATAATCTGCAAATCACTTATTCACTGCATCCTCAAATTTCCCATCTTTCTTGCTCCATGGCTTTATTCCCCGTTCCCCAACTCAGCATCCTAACTATACGGAATTGTCATATTCTGATTTTGAACCAGCCTTCTTGCTGTCCGTTAAGCAGTCTGAATGTATTTCGTGCCCACATTCGTGTGTTTATGTGCATGCACATGCACGTGTGTGCATACATGCTTGGGGTGGGTAATGTCTTTCCCACAATGTTCTTTCTGTTATGCAGCCTGCAGAGTGAGCATAAGCTGCAGAAAACATTTTTAAAATCTCATCAGTCTTAATGAAACCCGAAAAAAAAAGATGCATTGCATCACTCTAACAGAAAATAAAGATTTTTCAGTAGCACTTTCCTTTTCCTAGAAACGTATTTAAAGAGTTATTTTGTTGGTGCCTTCGTTTTCTTGAATTGTAGAAGTTAGAAGTTTTCAAAGATGAAAGTTTTTTTCTTTGCAATGGAATGGTTTTTGTGTTCATTGTATGATGTTTTTGGTAAATTGCTGTTTGGCGTTAACATTGATTTTGTAGCTTTAGGGGTTTGTGTTTTCCTGGTAACAAGGCTTTAGAATTCTTGCTTTGTAATGCTTTAAGGCTTTTTAGGCTTTATTAATGCATTGTACAAATCTGATCCTGGTGTTTTTCCAAACGAAGGGAAAGGTTTTTAAGGAGTCATCAAACATAATGATCTTTGAAAGTGATAAGCTGTAATAAATTGTCGTTATCTTCATATTTGTTAGGTTGGCTATCAACATTTTCTTTGTACTCCCCCCACTTTTTTTTTTTTTTTTTTGGTTAGGCCTCCTTGTAAATCGTTTATTTTATGGATATCTTCTGCTCCTGCTTATATTGAGAGGGCTGAGGGAAAAGGGTCAAAATCATTTTGTAAGTAGCATATAAATTCTCTTTTTAACCCATGATCTACAGCCCCTCATCTCTAACCCCTACTCCCTTCTGTGCAGTCTGTTTGCATTACTGTGACCCCTCCCAGTTTCTGGTCGAGTGTCACCTCACTCTTCCTCTCTCTACCAACCTCCTCTCATGAGACATCCACCCCAGTGCCCTTGCCCTTGCTTTTTCCTTCAACCCCAAGCTCTGTTCTGATGTCTGGCCATACTGTCCTGGCTGGCGGGCTCTCTGTCGCTCACTAACCGCTTCCGCGCTGGCATGGCTGTCCATCCACAGGGCAGTCCAGGGTTGGACGCTCCCTGCCCTCTGGGCCATGACGGCCTGCC
Organism: Lanistes nyassanus; assembly: GCA_004794575.1. Taxonomy (NCBI): domain Eukaryota; kingdom Metazoa; phylum Mollusca; class Gastropoda; order Architaenioglossa; family Ampullariidae; genus Lanistes; species Lanistes nyassanus. The sequence goes on from SMGT01013570.1 coordinate 293,918, forward strand.
TCTGCCCGGCTGTGGCTGGCTTGTGCCGGACAAGGTAATGCACAATGTCTTCTTTGCATGGCCACCTGTCTGCATGCTGCATGTGCGCTTGCCGCATGTGAATATTCGCTTGCTTCTCCACCACGGCATATGAATTATCTTGGTGTGAAATTATTATGCCAAGTATCATGCATCAAAGGATGTGTTTGTTTGTTTGTTTGTTTTGCCTGCACGATTCCAGATTGTACTTCTTTTCGTGTATGAAAAAATCTCATGACTTCTATTCTCAAAGCATCATGCCAAGGGTAGAAGTGGAGCCTCCAGGCCTTCGACTCCAATGACCAACTCTAATCAAATATTGTGACTAGAGTATCTCCCTATCTTCCTAGACAAAACTAGAGGATCTAGACATTTGCATATATAATTCATTCACCAAAATGGGACTGAGACTATAGCCATTTATAAACTACTGCCCCAAATAATACTATATAGATCTTAATCATTTAACAGCAGTTATTGTCACAATCAGGACCTAAGATATTCCGGAAGTAATTCTAGATGTCATTGTTGCCCAATAAAATACTAGAAAGATTTCAGCTATTTAAAACTAATTGTTGTTCCATGTAGAGCAACAGATAGGCTACCTGTCTAAAGTAAACAGTATCCAGTTAGGACCTCAAGTAATTCTAGCCATCTACCATCAGTATAAGCTGATGCTTGACTTGTGGCATGGTACTGGCAGCAGATTTGGTGTCGCCACAAGTATGTATATGATGTGAATATGATTTTGGTTGTACCATGCATGTCAGTGGTGTTATTGAGCATGCAGTTACTGTAATGTTTTGTCTGCATATCCATTCACTAAAGTATGCCTGTGCAGTGTGGATATTTCTGCATGCATGCATCTGTACATGTTTATTTACCTGCAAAATTTCCAATAAACGTGGCGTGTCTTCCATTACCCCAGTAAAACATAAAGGAGTGAACAAGCAGAAGCAAGCGAGAGTTAACAGCACATTTAAAAGATCAGAAAGATCCACCCTGGTTTAGAACCATGAGTCAGCAGACCTTCAGCTACAGATAGGTAGTGGTTTACTGAGCAGCAAATGCAAGCGACAGTCTGTTGTACATTAGAAACAGACGGGTGACTTTGGAAGCCGTCAAGCTTGCACTTTGTTACTAACAGCGTTCTCTGCTACACACTTTCTGAAAAATGGAATGGCAGGGAGTCACAGTTGAGAAACTTTCTTTGCGGTGTATAAAAGTGAAGTTCAGACAGGGGACTGCATAAAGTTGCTGTTCATCAAGCTGATCCTCTTCGGAATCCTGGTGCTCTAAGATCTCCGTCTGTCACTTGCTGAACTGGATGAATACCTGTAGCAACTTACTGGCTATGTTGGGATGTCACAGTTTGAAAAAGTAGATTGAAAACTGCAGCGAAGATTTCATCCAATTTCGATCAAGAGATTTCTCTTGCATCTTATCAGTGAGACCCTAACGCAGATCTGTCTGCACATATTTGATTTTGAGAAGGTTAAATTATATTCTTGTTGCAGAAGGTTGGAATAGTTCTTTGTTGCTGCTTTCAATCTGCTTATTTATAACTGCACTGCATCAGCCAGCTTTAGCGTCTTGTGCTATACAGCGACCACTGAACAACGTTCTTTGCACGGAGTTCTCACCTAATCTGCATGTGTCCATGGTGTTTGCCTGTGTTGTGTAGGGCATGCCTGGTCTAGATGTGCCCTGCCCCCTTGACCAGAATGGCTTACCAGTGCCCGGATGTGGCGAAACTCGAAGAGCAACATCTCCGAGCATTGCAGGTCGAGTCTACCCATAGACAGGTGGGTGTGTCTGTTTGCTGGCACAGCCCTCCCCACACTCATGCCCCACAGTGTTCTCTTCAGACATTGGTGTTTCATTTATTAATGTTTTGACATTTTTGTACCTTCATGTTGTAACATTTTAAAAATATTAATGTGATTCCACCATGTTGAGTCTAGCTGTATGCTTATGCACAGAACATCTAGGTTTAAATGCCAAAGTGTGTTCATGTTTGTGAAGTCCTTTAATTGCACTTGGTCTGGAATTTTGTTTCATTAATGGATATACTAGTGCAGTGTATGTATGCATGTGGATGTGAATGATTATTGCAAGCATGCTGGTAACATTATATAGCATGGAAAATTCAGTCACACATTTGACAGTTTCATGCTTTTCCTCATATCAGATTGTATCTTGATGTATATTTTGTGCACGTGTCTCTTTTGAAAGTGCTCACCTCCGTTGTGTGAACACAGTCTACATATCACCATTATCAGCGCAGTTTTACCGTGTTGATGCAATCGTGAGGCAGCCATATTGCCTAATTTGCATAAATATTTTCTGCTTTGATTGTTAATGTGGCTGTCATGAGTATGTAAAATCTGTATATGCACGCAACATTTTATATCACAAAAGTCCACATTTCCAGTTCGGTTATATGAAGTAAGAAATGGCTAGAAATCTATATTACCCAATTTCGATTTACGTTTTCGCTCTGGATGTGCGTCTGATTATTATCAGAAATAAGTAAACTGCCTGCAGAATTTCATGCGCTTTTAATCGTTACCACGCATTTTCTCAATAGGCGTCTCTTACTAAATTTCTGGATTCTAACGACTTACTAATTGTTTGCCATGCCGATCTGAAAACGGAGTAACTACCAAAATGTGTTCAAGAAATCTATTTCTTATATAGCTCCCTATTTCATTGTAGTCGGCGAAGTTTGGGGAACTTATACGTTTAAAGACACAAAAAAGTAACCATTCATTATGAGCGTACTATAACGGCTCACTTCCGAGAAAACCATTAAATTCGTTTCCGCCATAATAAAATAATTAAGTAATAAGTAATAATTATTAAAGTGTACTTTGTAACGGCTGCTTACCGAGAAAGTACACGACTTCATTGGGAGAATTATGATTTGCACTTGGGGCGATCGTGCACTGACCTTGGGGCAGTGGGGCAGTAAGACATGGAGCGGTCAGGCAATGGGGTGAATCGTCCAGCACCCCTTCGGATAAATCTCGGAGTCCCATCAAGAAGCAGAGTGACCATCTAGCGACGTCAGCTGCCTACACACAGCGTCAGTGTAAGGTCTGTGGCGTCACTGCCCGCAAGCAAGTCGCCTGACTCAACGCACGCGTGTCCATAGGTGTAACACTAGTGTCGTGGTTTCCCACCCTTTTTGCTAGCCTTGGAAGTTGGCAGTTTGTTTTTGGGGAATGTGCTTCACCTGTCGGTGATTTCGCGCTATAGGGGAGAGGGGGAGATGGTGATTGGGGCCAGCCTTGGTTGTGATTTTCGTTTCATTTATTCTGGGGGGGGGGGTGTTTTCATTATTTACAACCGATCTCTACTTTGTCCAGGATGAGGCGGAGCATATAGGACGTACAGATTTTATTGCCAGAAAATGGACCATTCATTTACGTTCCAATTAATTTAGTGCAGTAATTATAATCCCATTCTGATTTGTATAACGGACTATGAGTCCGTTAGCGTATATACCAACTGTAGTTCTTGCGCGCACCTGACGCATATCAGTTTAACCAATTAAGAGTTTTATAAGCTCGATCACTGATCAGTACCTTAATGACACCTTATGCACATTGCGATAGCAATTAAGCTGCTCGATGCCAAGAAAAGCCGGATGGACTGACCGTCTTAATTCATCTGCCTCTCCGTCGAAAGATGCTGAGCACTGTCAGTCAGTGTTTGTGACAAAGGAGGGCAGAAGGCTCAGAGCAGTAGTTCTTGTTGGGTGTCAAGCACGTCTCAAGTGTTTACAGCGACATGTTCGACGTTGTCCAGTTTTCTGGTCTAATCGCGTTTGTTGTTTTCTGCGAGAATGGTTTGTTGTATGGTCACAAGTATATTGCGTATCCCCACTTCCTCCGCTGAATATAATCCCTCGTGAATATAATCCCGACCTTTGTTTTTCGATGTGCTTTATTTTGTGACTGGGAAACATGAGTTGGTTTGATTTTCAATTTAATTTCAGCCCACTTGCTCGATGGGAGACTTGATAGTTGAAGACAGGCAGACAGACAGGCGAAACAGAAAGAATAGTGGGGGAGATCGAGGGAGAAGCCTGCATGTATCAGTACTTTTTGTCTGACTGCGAGTACAAGGTCATGTGAGCTTTTAGGATAAGAACGGGAGACAGCTGCGTAGCTGAACATTTTGTGTATTTATGGCAACAGGACCTACATCCTGAGTGCGGACCTTTTAGTGCGGAAGATAACGTCTGGGGTGGAGGACCATAACCAGACGAAAGAGGTCACGATCAAGGTCGATGCGATGTCTTCATCGATACATCGGCGGCAAATCACGAGGGAACTACCAGTGCGAGTGCGCGTAGTAAGCAATAATAGCCATCACGTGCGCCGACCTTGAATTATTCCGACCCTGTAGCTGCCCCTTCCCACCCCACCCCCGTCGAGGTACGTGTTGCTGACCTAGAAGAATGTTGTCGCAGTACCTGCTGTGATGGGTAAAGGTCCTTAAATTGATCGGGAGAAATCTTTTACCCTGAACTCAAAGTTCACAGAAAAGTTTCTAAGCTGAAGGCGGAGTTCACTAGATCGGGATGAAAGGTTCGCCCAGTTTAAGAATAGCGTTATGGTAGAGCAGGCAGTTGGCTTCAAGCGTCGAACAGACAGCATGCTAATCTCTGGATAGACAGAACTCTACGCTGCCGACAACAACATTTTTAGTCCTTATCCATTCGCCAATCCAAAACACCAGCGGACGCGGGAGTGCCAGAAAACACAGAGAAAACTACCCACAACGCAAAAAAAAAAAAAGACACTGCAATTTTTCAGTTTGTTACGATGCGCTTCCCCTCTCCCTGTGTCGTGAGCAGTAAACAGCCAAGGCAAAGCACCTCTGTCCTACGTGATATGCTGGTCATGATACCTGTGATAATGAGCTTCACATATCATGCTTTCCATGGTTAAGATAATGAGACCTTGGAGAGCTTTCTCCACCGTCTTTGACTGGTGGTGAAAAAAAAAGACGGATGATGACGACGGGTTGTTTGCTGGACGTCTTTCTGCATGCGCAGTTTGTTCTTCATTATCAATGCAAAAGAACTAGCTTGCAGCAAGGTTATTTACGTTGCATGAAAAGTTACCTTTCTGTCCAGCTATCACGTTCTCCAAACATCTGCAGTCTGGTTATTCTGCGAACATTTTGTTTGTTTAAAAATTTAGAATTTGCCCGTCTGTCTGAAGAATAGCTCTCAGATATTGCGATTGCCAAGCTACACGTAGTGCACGGGCAGTAAATTGATGAAATCTACAACAGTCCATTAAAGTCTACAACATTTTATGACCGTCTACAACATTTTATTACCGTCTACAACATTTTATTACCGTCTACAACATTTTATTACCGTCTACAACATTTTATTACTGTCTACACTAGTCTGTTCTAGTCTTGCAGCCAATATATTTATACACAGGTTTTTGATGGTTGTATTATGTCGATGTCCCACCAGATTTCGCCGTGCTGAATTGCGCAAGCAAACTGCATGGCGACATTCAAACAATTTTTTTTTTTAATTTGTGGACAAAATACCTGACCAGATGCACACAGAAAGAAGAAGAAAATCGGAAGTGTGTATGGCGCTATTGTCTGTCAGAACCACTATTAATATAACTAAATGGCTGAAGTAATTCTTAAAATGCCTGTGCATTCGTGAATAGTGTGACTCTTACCGGTCTGTGCTTTAAGTTTTTATTTACAGATGTCTTGAAGCGAGTTTCTAGAAACTCGTGTGTTAACTGTTGGTTACAGGGGTAGCGAAACCAAAAGTGAATGTCGATGAAAGCGGCAATCACTTCGTGCGATAACATGAGCTGTGCACGAAATCGGCATTGAAGATATTAAGTAGCAGAAGAAAGGGAGAAACTGTTAGATGATTGTTTAATAACAGAAGACTTTCTCGCGTTTTCAGTGACAACGGCACCCTGGATGACAAAGATGTACATTTCCCATCACAGACCGCTGTGGAAGGAGGCTGCAGTTCAGTGTGCCTGGCAGAGCCGAAGGATCGGAGGAACACATATTTATTGTGCGTGATTGGGCGCGAGTGAGCACGGGAGAGAGAACGAATGAGAGAGGGAGGGGGGAGAGAGAGGATTGCGTTTTCTTAGTATTGTGCGCATCGGGTGACTAATGGTGGGGTGGGGGTGCCGTGTCCGAAATGGCGTGATACATATTGCAAACTGTAACCCCTTCCCTTTCAAAGAAAAAAAAGTATTCTGTGTGTGGCGAAACGGTGTATATACCAGGGCAGCAGATATGTGAGACCTCTATTTGTCAAAGAGTTTTGTTCTGGAAAACGTTCCTTTGCAAACGAAATAATAGCGTTTAATTTTTTTTAGAAAAAAATCGGAATATGTTAACAAATTTAGATGAAAATTCCAACTTTGTCATCTCTTCAGGCTGTGTGGGACATGTCTTTGGCTTAAAACTTATTCGCATGACTTCTGAACCTGCTGGATAGAAGAACGCGATCGTGGACAGTGAATGAAGATGGGATAATGAACATTTCTGCTGCTAGATCTTTCTCTCCCTTGGTCCCCTTGATGCATAAGTGTCTACACCATTAAGAGCCTCGATCCTGTTTTTTGTCTTCTAGAATTCAGGTTGACACTTAAGCAGGTCGATTCCATGTAAAGGACAAACTTATATCTTCGGTTAGTACTTTTTTTCAAATTATTGCATTTACTGATAACTTATAGGGGTTTGCCTGAAAATCTGTGGCTATGTTGGGCTTGAAAGTGAAGAGGTTTTAAACTAGTTTCTTTAGAATCCCCCCACCCCACCCTTTTTTTTTTGACGTACCCCGTCTTCCTTTAGAAAAATTGCCTTCTTCGCCAAATTCGCGAAGAGGAGTTAAAATTAAAGGATACTTCATTTACTCATGGTCTTTGAGAATCAACACTTTTTCATGACACACAGAGTGAAATGTTTTATGTCTTTCTTAAGGACGAATTAGGACCCGAAACTGTAGGTTTGTAGATTCCTTACAGCTCTTTTCACTAAAACTTACTGGGGAAAAAAGGCACTTTATTCCTTTGCCATTCAGTCTGCGTGTATCAAGAAAGGTGCATCATTGCACCTTCAATTTTAGCCCCAAATGCTGTGTTTTTAACAGTATAGAGATTTCACACTGCTGGAATTACGTATGACGTGCCTTCAAAGCATTGTTTAATGTGTACATATTTTTCCAGTTTCATTCATATCATCGGTTCATCAGCTCATTAAACCTGCAATGCCAGTAATCAAAAATGCCTGTAAATTCATTTCTTAAGCGTGTAACACTGGAGTTTAATGGATGGATGTACTTAATTTTATATTCACATTTTCTGTAAATCAGGTTGCAAGATATCGCATTATGATTGTACAGACGTAGTCGCGAAAATTTCTTTTTCCTGGTAAACAAGTAATTGTGTATATTTGTTTTGTTGCTTTAGAGAGGCATTTTTTCACATCTTTATGGCTGGACAGGCAATAGTGTGACGTCACAGCTCTGCTTTTCGATGTAATGTGCCCCATTGAGGGCTTTGTGGTGAAGATGTCCAGAGACGTTTCCTGTACAATATTGAAAAAATTTACGACTCATTTGTGTTAATATCTGAAACTGCCTAGAAGTTTAGGTGACTTCATGCCTGACGTTTTTAATCCTGATGTGTTAAAATTCTTCCTGTCTTCATGAATACAGTTGTTTATTTCATCAAACTTTCTGTGCCTGTGTTACGCAGTTGTTTGACTACAAATAGGTCGATATGACCAGGTCTTAAACAACCAAACAAAACCACAGGCGGGATATAATGACTTACATTTTCTTCCATAACTCTATCACCAGCTGGATTTTTTAATGCGGTGAAGTATCGAAATTTCGAGGTCATTTAAAAAACATTTCGATGATCTCGAATCTTTAGTACTTTCATTTGCCCGCATCCTTATAATCCCCTGTCTACATCCACCTTCTCTTTCTACTCCCCCGCAAGGGTTCTGCCACCTGAAATATTCTCTTTTTCTTTGTCTGTCCTCTCTCGATCAATCGAGTCGAAAATAGCGCACTGCTGACACCATTTTATCCCAATCCTAATAAATACGCATACATCGTTGGACCTGTATTCAATATAATTTCTTGCTATAGCAACCAGCATAATCAGAAGAGTAGATAGTTCCTCTCAATCTTGTTTTCCTTGTACAAAATTTCCTACATCAACATTTACAGTGTGATACAAAATACATTTAATAATATGCACAATTTTCATTGGGGCATGTACTTTACGACACAGAACAAATGTGTGTGCGTGCGTGCATTTATGTCCTCATAAGAAGTGCATGGCATATGTGACTGTTTAATTCCTAAAACGTCTGCTAAACTGTTAAAGACCTGTTGAGTTGTATCCTGAAATACGTTCCTGACTCTAGTGTACTGCCGTGCAACGTTTAACAGTATGCTTGGAACCTGTCTCTTAAAAAAAAATAAAAACCCCACATAGTTCTCACAGTATGGTCAACCAGGACCGTGTGCTGTCGCACCGCTAGCCGCTGGCAGGAAAATATAGCGGTACAAAAGATGTGCAGCAGCGAACGTACGCGACCACACCCGGCTAATTCTTTGAGTTAACCTTTGTAGCGCCTCAGCTTCCGGTGAGCTGCTGTCAGGGGTTTTCTTTAGGATATGCGGGACAGATTTTAGAAAACAGTATTTTTTAAATGCTATGAGATATGAAGGAGATGTCAACACAATTTGTTTTTTAATGGTGCTAGTAGAAATAAGATAAGTGGTAGAGCTGATCTTAACACTTTAGACTTTCCCTCATCTTGTTTATCATTTGTATATTTGGGTTGTTTGTCGTTTTAATCGTGCTTGACATTTCAGCAGTTGGTTAACTTGACCTCGTCCTTGACAACCTTAAATTTACTTGCTCCAGAAGGTCGTAAAACCTTTTTTAATAGTGGGAGGTGGGAATGGAGATTACTTAGGTTTTCATCCAGCGATTATCTAATGGTAAATAGCACAAAAATGGTCAACATAATAAATGCCAGTCTCTACAATTCGATTTCAATGAAAAGTAGAGGTAACGACCTGTAGAAAAATGGGATTTAACCGGATCAAGCGTCTCAAAGTTTAACTCGGACATAGATTTTTTTGACACGGCCTCGTTAAAGAATGCGGAGTAGATATTCGATCAAATTTAGATGAAATCTTTGTCGCAGATCAACGGTTAGATAAACTCAACATTTCCACTCGACTTTTCAAGAGCCTGTGAAACCTGCATGAGTGTTCTTGTGACTTTCTTTAAAAGGTCACAGACCAGCTTTACTGCTTTTGAAACATTGAAAGCTAAGGCCAAAAAAAGAAAAATCTATTGTTTCCTGTCACCCGACCGACCCTAGGATTTTCCGCCGACCCTAACAATTCTTCACACACACACATCCCATGGGAAAAACGTACGCGCGAACGCACGCACACACCGAACTACCTATATTATGTTTTTGATCTATGTTACCTGA
>SMGT01013570.1:303514-325693 GCA_004794575.1 Lanistes nyassanus
ATGTTTTTGATCTATGTTACCTGCCCCCCCCCCCCCCCCTTGTGTAATCCTCGGTGAGACCGCAGTTTTATAGCCGTGAGAACACATTCATCGTGTTGTTATCGAAACCACGTAGTCTTCAAATGAGGAGCATAACTATGTCTTTTGTACGAGTGATACGAGATATAAAAGCCAGTACTTCGGATGATGTAGCCACAGTTACAGTGCAGAGTTATCCAGATGTGAAAGAGATACGAAGCCTTCATTTCTAGATGCAGAAGGAAATTAACGATCGATCATGAACACACATTCGACCCCCCCCCCCCCCGAAAAAAAAGTTTAGCCTGCACAGTAACGAGAACAAGACCATTAAACGTCTCTTTAAAATCTGACATGAGTGCGGTTTCCGTGTTCTAAGGAACATTTACGTTCTGTGACGGAAATATTCATGAAAGACTGGCACATTTTACTGGTTGCAGTCTAAAATGCTGACTGAAAATTACCCCAAAATGGTAGGATTCCATTTGCAGTTTAGAATAAAACACTTTTGTGCCAACACTGAATCCTCTAGCTGGTACTTTGGATTTTTAACAGCATAGACCTGACCAAAACAAAAACGTAGAATTACTATATCCGGTGTTAAAATATCTGCGTTACCTGATGCCACTGTTCTTCTGACATGCAATGACCTCGTTTTACTATAAAATATAAATCGATAAACTACAATTCAACATGGTGTCAGTTGCACTGTCATATGTATTGATTATCTGAAAAAAATGTTGTGTTCTGAATGCGAACACATACGGAAGCACACAAATATGGTTTTTTAACACAAACATACATATGGGTAGGATAATGTTAAATAGCACTTAGGTGCAATATAAAGTGTAGGAAGAAAAGAAAATGTTCATTCGTACTATAAGATTTTCGACGAAAGTTTGCAAGTTACACGTTTCAATGCATACTAAATCGGTCATGTAGACCACGCGCGCGCGTGTGCGTGCCTGCACGCACGCATCGGCACAAACACGGGCACGTGCTTAGACCCATGCACGTGACGATTTGTGTCATGAAAAATGCGCTTGAAGGGACAATTGTGTTACTAGGGACTTCCAGGTGTAAAATTAACATGGTCTGAAGTACAGGTTTCTGCATTTACCCATGTGTCCAGAAATTAAAAAAACAGAAAACGTTGACCTCTCTGGCTTTTGAACTATGTCTTCTGCGGTGAAAACATTTGGTGATGGATGGTTGTGTGGTAGATTAAAAGATTTTTTCTAGTTCTTACTCTTCTCGCCTCTGCTCGATCGTCTTCTTTCGCTGTTGCTTTTTTTCCAAACTTCTTTAGCACACATGCTTGCGCGCGCGTTTGTGTCTGTATATGGTTAACTGTATACGCGTGTAATTATCATCGCTGCACCACATGCGCCTTTCCTGAACAAATTGTGGCATTGACTCGTTCAGCTAACGTATCTGCCTTCTGTCTCTCCATTATTGTTGGTCTGTCTTTTTCATGCGCATTTCTTTAATACGAAGTTTCCTAACGCTTCTACATGTCTACATATACAAATACACACGGAGCCGGCCTCTGGCATCTAATCACCGTCGACCCCCCTCCACATTCCCTCCACCATCCACAGTGCAGCCTAGGTCACGGAGGGTCAAAAGCGAACAACAAAAACACTTTGTGACCTAATTAGCGTGCAGTGCATCCTATTCTAGATGTATGGCGTGTGATAATGCTCTCGAGGTGGGGGAAGGGGTGCTGCGCACGCGCGAGCGTGTGTGTGTATGTGAATGGAAGGCCAATGCCTGTAATGCCTGGCTCTCAGTACACGACAAATCTAATGAAAAGTGTGGCGAAGAAATTCTCCGAGCTCTTTTTTTTTTTTTTTTAATGCTGTAGAATTTCGTCGAAGTTCTTTCCATTCATTTCAGTAGAACCGTGCGAGCTCGGCGAAAGATGGGACAAGGTACAGAGCTGCGCAGCTGTGCAGTCTCGGTTGTTAACGCCAACCGCTAACTGCCCACGTGCTGCGAGTCACGTCAGAGTACTGCACATCTAACTGCGTGTCCGTGCGACACATGCGCCACTGCAGCACATGGAGCCGCCGAGCCGACTATAACCCCTCCTGCATAGGAAATGACGCGCTGTCATTACCCTTCTGACGTCGTCACGTGCACATGGTCACGAGGATGTTTTCTGAGTGGCAGCTACAGGCAAAATAAGTCACTTGACTCGATCAGGGTTACAAAAGAATGCAACGCCTGGTCTTGCTTTTCGCTGCTGGGCAGCAGGGGCGTGGTGGTGAAGCGCGGTCTTTATAAACTGCATTTTGCACTGTTAGAGGTACGAACCCATATAGCGACCTACGTGGCAATATTCCCTACCCATGCAGGCAATTTGTGCGGGTAGTAAGAATTTGTTGGTGGGTGTATGCGCACATATGAACGTGGGTATCCAGTAAAGCACAAAGGGATTTGGAAGCCCACGTGCCCTAAAGTACCCAAGCAGTTATTATTTTTATCTTTTCAGTTTTTGCCCATCTAGTGTCCATGCAATACATGGCCATGGGTTTTAATGTTTCCAAATAGAGCGACTTGCATCTCAAAGCCCAGAAATTCAGTAAAATTTAGCAAAGGAATCCCTTCGTTCCTCATAATGGAAACAGCAACGGTCGCATCCTGAGCTGGTTCTACAAACCGTAGCTGAAAACGTCCACATCAACATGTTCGGACACTGCACCTTGAATGCATTGACCTTGAGACAACTACGACGACAGCGAATCGCCATAGACTATATGAAGCGAAAAATCATGTGGCTGTGACGTGTGTTTGGACCGAACGATCGATCATATGATCACGTCACTGCTGATGCAAAGGGTTGTCCTCGCAGACATCGCGGCCTGCATGACTGCTTTGCAAGTGTGTGTGCGTGTAGCATGGCCGCGTGGGAAGAAGTGAATCTTTTGGTATTGTCTCCCCTCTCAATGAGTCCGTTGTGATGGGGTTGACTGTCCTAGATGGGGATCGGCACACGCAAGTTGACGTCATTGCTATGCTATGCTTTTGGTGATGATCACACTGTCGGCTGCTTTCCCTCCCCACCCCCACTCCACTTCCTGCTTCGAGCTAATTTGACCTAGCTGCCATTTCCTGGTTTGGCTGTATAGCGAATGAGTTTACGATACCCCTCTCTCTAGAAGTGACACATTTCGGCGGGTGCAAGAGACCTCCTGTCGATCTGAACGGTCGCGCCAAGATGGTAATACAACTATACCATGATTACCATCTGTGGTATCACTTCTCTTTCCCACTTCCCTTCTCTTCCTTCTTTTTCTTCCTGTTCCCTTAAAGCTTGTTTCACGCAGTTCGGCTCATAAAAAAATGTGGCAAAGAGCTAGTCCAAACATATGAATCAAAAATGTCGTGTATATGGAGTATGCAGGAATGTGTGTGGGTGCGTGTGTGTGTGTAGGGGGGGGGGTCGTGTAGCTGCGTAAAAGTTGACCCCGGATCTTCGTCGCAAAAGTTGATCTTCGCTGGATTTCGTTGAAAAGTTCTGGTGAGATTTCACGATTAGCTGAAATAGACTGTCTAGTTGGCACAGAGGGTTAGATAAGTTCTTCACCGCTGTTTTCAGGTGACTGAGCTAAAACGCGTGAGATCAAAATAACTATCGCGCAGTTCATTTTTTATACGTTATTGTTCCTCTACTACAATCACTGATTTTACATTACTGGTCACTGCCTTGACCTGTAATGCCTGCATAAAGGGTACTGAACACTTTCACTGTGTCTGTTTCAATTAACATACAGTCACAGAGACATGATGGTGGGGGAGGGGGGGAAAGGACAGATAGAAAAGGAGAGCATTCAATGTCAAGGCCGACTAAATGAAAATTCGTGTGCAAAAAATAAAAGCAATGAAACCCATTTTAAACGGTGTCCTGTTACACATGGGGGAGTCTGGTATGAACTTTTCTCCGATCGCCAGGCTATCTCGACCTCTGGATATGTAGATGAACATAACACATAGGTCAGTAATTGTATCATATCGATAGTTTGATCCAGAACTAGCTAAAAGTCAGGTCCGGTTCCTGTCGAGTATGCCAGACCACGCATCCCTTATCCAACAACCTATATCCATTTTTTTCCTCCTCCTCGATGTCACTTTGCTTCAACAGCAACTTTCATATGCCACTTAGAAGACTCTGACCTGTCGCAAAGCTTTGTTAAAGATAAATAGGGAAAATTATTATCTGGTTCTGATGTTATTGACATGGTACGATATGATTACAGATGTCACTTCGGTCGCGAAAGCCTGTATCTGATCTTTTGATCGTTCCGAGTGAAAATAGAGGCTGAACGCTGCCAGTCCTGCAAAAGTGATAATCCCCCTTTTTGCGAACTCAGCAAAATGTTAACCAATCCAGTGATCCACTATAATCAGTTTCACGTCTACATCATTATCACACATGGAAAGGTTTAGTACTGCTCTGAAAGACACTGACGTGGCTAGGTGTGAGTGCTCACACTAGTGAAACGGAAATATCAGATATGCAAGTGTCCTTAGAAGGCTTAGATCAGAAATAATTCGCGGAAGAAAACGCAGTGAGACGTTTCAGTGAGACGTAAGTTTCGTTCAGTGATCGACGTCCCTGGAAATGTCCCATTAGGGTACAGTCCTGCCAATAGTTTGGAACTTTCGTTAGTGAAAGGGGTTGTTGGTGACGTTGGATAGAACACTCAACCACCAGTGAACACAAGAAAACTTTCGTAAGATTTATGATTTAGAATTACTTTTTAAAACGATTAATAATTAACATTCAAAGACGTTACCGGGCAGTATACTATTACAGCTAGTATTAGAAAGGCCGGTAGAAATTCTTTTAAAAAGTAGTTACTGTCATTAAAACTGTACTGGATTTAATCTTTTATGTGTTTTTTTTCTAACAGACATACAGAGAGACAGAAATTAAACGGACTTAAATTTTATTGAAGAGGTCTTTGGCCCTTTTCAAGGTTTGTGAGGGAGAAGTAAATATACATGGACATAAATATAGAACACCCTTAATTAACAGTGTAACACTGAGAGAGAGAGAGAGAGGAGGGGACGAAAAAAAAGGTATGGGAGAACAGCGTCGAATGGTCTATGAAGTTTGTTTTACGTAGACAACATCGCACCTTTAGTTTGCGTCTTGAATGCATCTGCATGCGTCGTCAGTCGATGCCCTATTTTCTTGCCTGCCTACCCCTAACTACTACCACCACCACCACCACCACCACCACCACCACCACATCTGCTGCAGGTGCAGTTACTGGGTCAAGTTTACTCGGGCGCGCAGTGCCTGCCTAATTTTTCGTCTGCTCGAGCCTAAAGCTAGGTTACGACGACGTTTATAACCAGCTCGGTGATTGGTCTGCTGCATGCCCCTCCTCTCGATTAGGGAGAAGAAATTCAAATGAGCAGTGACAAGTCCGTGATAAAATCAGCTGATCTGCACGACCGAAGTCAGTGCAACGCAACTGACTCAGGCGTTCGGGTTATATGCAACTCCACGCAAGTTCGCTATAAATGTATGCCATAAAGAGGAAGGTGAACTGGTGATTATTATTTGTGTGGACGATATAATAAAAGACCAGACGACCTCAGTTCAGATTTCAGGCCAGTTCGATCGCCAGCGAAGTCATCAAATATGGTTAACTTGGAGATCATAACCCATCGCGTCAAAGAAGCTCTGAAATCTATCCTCCACCGGTCAGATACTGAAAGCCAGAACATCATCGAGGCAGATTTCGAACATGAAAAGCATCGAGACAAACTAGGTGAGTGTTCTTCTGGATAGACTAGAATCCTAATTTCACCAGCTGCTCTTTCAAAATGATCAGCTGCAGACGACAATATTTCAAACTCAGACTGAAAACATACGACATAATGATAATCTAACGCTGCATATCACTGATGCTGATTAATGTCATGGCTAGCTAATGTAACACTTAACTGTTCGAATGCATCAGTGCAGTCATAAATTATGTGCATGAAATGGTCGTTTTGGCGATGACTTACTATACAACAGTTATTATAGATGCAGGGGACAGACCACTGCATATCAAAAGCCTTTGACTAGGCATTTCACGACTTTGATCAGACTGAAAAGGGGAAGACATGTAGCTATATTCATTGCCTAAACAGCATGAGCAAGGTGAATTTTTTATATAAAAGTATTATAAATTATGGATGAAGTGATCAGTGTTAAGATGAGTTAGGTAGCAGTATCTACACAATTTGGGAGCTTATAAAATTTCCTATGGATTTTATTAATAATTGCCATTTTATGTCAGTGCAGTTTAAGGGGGCATGCCAATGTAGAATGTAAGTGTGACATGAGCACACTGTGTGTCTATATAAACGTGTATGTGTCTGCAAGTGGTCTTCAGTGTACCACATTAATCAGCAATAAAGGTTGTTAAGGGCATGCACATGTGCCACACACATCAGAGATTCACAAATGTGTACATGTACATTGACAGATTACATGTATGCCACGGACTGCTGAATATAAAGTACAAAAATGTTCATTTAACACAATCCATACAGCAACAGGTTTGCATTCTCCTGGGTCATTGTAGATTGGCCAGCAATGTAATGAAAGATTACAATGTGTGATCAAAGTGCATGTTAAAAACAGTGGTATTGGCAAAGCCCAAGGTAACCAATATTATCACTGTCCTGCATAATGTGCTTTATGAATGCATCCAAGTTTTTAAATGTTTGCAATAAAACAGTGGATGTGTCACTGTCATGTGCAGATTTCTTGAAAATGTGCACAACACACCTGTCTGCAAAGTACAGTCACAGGTGTTTATTTCTGTATATGGCCACACACATTTTGTTTTCAACATGCATCAAAATTCTCATCCAATTATTCATTTTCTGTAACAGAATCTCGCAATCCAGGCATGAACAGCTATGGAACCTTTTCTGACACCACAGAGCTCCTGCAGTTCTACTCTGTCAAGGAGGAGCTGGTCAAGACACTGCACAGGTCCTGCCAAAGAATCAATGCCTGCTGCATTGACATATCTACAAACCAAATCAACCGCATTGCTCAAGACTTAGTTCGCATGGCATGGACAGAACCATGTGGGTTAAGAGGTGCAGTCATATTCGTCATTCTGGAACAAAAGTCAATGTGCAAGAAACTGGCCACAATTACTGGTGATCCCAACACTACCCCTACATTTGAAGTGTATCTGACATTGCGGGAAGACACCAGTCGCTGGAGAGTATTCAGGAAAGCATTCCTCACTTTGAAAGGATGTCTTTTGAATTCTAAATGGAAGGATTCCCCAGTAGTATTGTGCACTGGTTTCCAGTTAGAGAAGAAACGTCTGTACAGACATGAAGGTGTGCAGTGAACGATAGTTTAATATTTGACAATGAATGTTTTTAGTTCTGATTTGCTCAGATGTTGCAGAAGAAACCAGGGAACCAAGAATTTACTGCTATGAAGCAAACAGGTGAAACTTGAACCATCACTGGCCTTACCTCTGTGTCTAAGCTAAACATCCATTAGTCACGGGAAATTATATAGACATACCTATAAATACAGTCATGAACAATGGCAGTGTTATAGCACAAAACTAGAAAATAGAGAAGTGTTTCACAGAATTCAAGAAATGCTGACATAATTCAGTTTATATTTTTGGTATAGTTAAGCAAAAAAAAAAAAACAAGATCTGATCTCCCCTCTCCCAACCCACCACTTTAATTGCTTGCTCTCCAGTGCTTACCGCAAGAAGAAAACTAAAGAGGTTGTGTCCGGACTTGAGAACGTCATTGCAAAACTGGAGAGCAGCAGCACACTTGGTGTAACTTGTCATCACTTGAGATGCCACTTTTTTTACATTACTTTGTTCATTGATCAAGTATGATCCATGTTAGATTTCCCAAAGTGCCAGTATTTCTATTAATTCTATTTTCTATGTGAATTTTGTGCATCAGTCATGGGTCTTTCAACATACAAATTTGTGATTAGCTCCATAATGCCACCCCCCAACCCCCAGCCCCACACCAAAAACCCCCTCAGTAGTCTGCTGACCCAGGATTTCATGGACCTATTGTGATGCATTTGTTGCCTATCAGCAGTTTATTGAACAGTCTAGAATTTTTTGCTTAAATTCTGAGATATGCCTGTAGAAAACTGCTATGATAGCCTCCTACTAAAATCCATGATACAATACTTTACTGTTGCAAATGTTTTGATCAGTGCATGGTTTCCTTGTTTTTAGCTTCAGGTTCTATAAATTTTACATATTTCTAGATCCTTTTGTTTTTATTACAAGTATGTACAAACAGGTTGAAGAATAGGCTTAAGAAGCTGTTGTTGCTGCATGGTTGTGAAAGAGGTTGAAGAATTTGATGTTATTTTTTCATCCACTGATTGTATACAATAAGCTGTTGGCTCAACTGCCTAATGTTAAATGTTCCATTTGTGAAAACTTGATATTTTCAGTTTCTGGAAAATTTACAAATAAAAGTTACATTTTAAACACAGTTTATGAACAGTTGTTGTTTCAACTACTGCAATGTAAAATACTGCAAATCATCTTTGCTATAAGATTTTTTTATATTTTACTTTACAAAAAAATCTACAAAAAAAACCAGCATCCATATATGTTTGTGGCTCTCTCTGTGTGTACATGCAAAAGAGAGGAGGGGAGATGGAGAAAGCACATCCATTCATTTCAATGATTTAATCAACCGTACACCCTTTTCAATACCTTTTCTGCCATGCTAGTGTTTTAAAAAAAAATTTATCAAGAAAGTGGGAGGACAAAATTCTTAGTATATCTTGTCATTGTTATTACCTCCTTTGTAATACAAAAGCAACACTGAGAACAGTGGAAGAAGCACTGACAACAATTTTAATACAACAATTTAGGCCCTTTCCACAAACTTGTGCACAACCAGCATGTTTCTATATCAGCTACATCACCTAACATTATTCTCATCTTCCTTTCTTTCCAAGCAGAAATCTGTTTACTTCAGTCCCTATGTTCTGCGGGTGAGATGGGGCAGGGCATTCAAGTTTGAAACACTTAAATGTTTAGAAAAACAACACTGGTGTGTCTTACCCCTACCCAGTTATCCACCTTAAGCTCCAGATTGTAACCAGTTCATTTTCCAGTCCCACTTACACTGGATGAAGTTGTTTCCACTTTTTGTATGGCCACTAAAGATGGTCTAAAAATATGCCCTGGCAGGTAAGCAGCCTGTGACGGGGTCTGCAAGACCCTTGGGTCTCTGTACCACTGTCTTTCCCTATCATTGCCATTTACATCGTTGTAACCTTTCCAGTCTAGGCCTGAAATCCAATTTTGAAAATAATCATGGGCAGAAAATCTGGTTTTGTAAAAGTTTCAATAAATCTTTATAGAGTGTGTTGTCAACCACGGAATTTCTATTGTTTCCTTGACTTTCTCAGAATCGTCAGATGCAAGAAAGCACCAGCAAATCTATCATAAATTAGCTCATCGAGGAAACACACACATATGCATGTGTGCACATTAACAAACAGCGCACTGCGCCTGGATGCCATGAACCTGTCCAGGTTTATTTCTTTCTAGGTTTCACCTATGCATTTAATTTACCAAAAAAAGTACAAATGTATTATGGAAGTAGTACATGCATAAATATTGGTGTGTTTCTTCCACCTGACCAACACAAAATTTCAATATCATCCCAGATGGAACTCCCATTTTTTTCAAAATGTTTTGGTGGGGAAAGGAGGGTTATGAACAAATGTTTTAGCCAGTCACAAAAGTATTGAGATTTCTACAGCATTCAAAGGTAACTGCTTCCTCAAGCTATCAAGAATCAGTTTATGAACAAAAATTTATTCCAAGTCTGGATGGGTGCTTTGGATGCTCAACAAGCCCTTCCCCAACAAAATAAAAGCAGAAAGATACATGAAGAGAAAAGGCACCATTTCACCATGAAAAAGGGCCAAAAAAATCAGACCTAAAATTTGTTATATATAAAACAAGTTGAAGTATATAAAATTGATTTATTTAAATTCATCTGGCGTTTTGTGATGTACCCCATGCATTTTCCCTTATTTACATTTGTCATACAGGGTCCAGCTCAAGATTTTAAACTCGAAACTGACATCCACAGTCACTGGCCATCTCTTTTCTGCAAGTGAAACGGTCAAACGTCAGGCTCCAGTAGATGGGACTTTAATTGGTCACTTTGCAATTCTCATTGGAACAACCTTCCTCTACCATATCACTGTTAATATATGCTTTGCAAAAACTTATTTATAAATTACATAACCACACGTTGAGTCAACCCCCATCCTCCCTACCCCTCCCTGGAAACCCAGTCATCCAGACCTGAAATTCATTTGAGATTTACTTTACTTTCGCCTTTTTAAAAAATTTTTAACAGTTTTCTTTGTAAATATGAGACTTTTTATTTTTAAAAACAAGTACTCTCTCTCGTTGTTTGGAAGACTTTTCGTGGATGCTAAAGAATTTCATTTCAACTTGTTCCAAACCTTTCGTTACGTCATACACACTTTCACGATGTGATTAGGACACTACTGACTACGGTACCCTTATAACTCGAATTTTCAATTTAAACCACAGAACGCCAGTTGTTAGTGTACCAGCGGTTGAGTTCACTAAAACTGTTTAAAAATACTCTTTCATCTCATCTCATCTCTTCTCACTAAAACAAAACTTCTTAGTAATTTATTCTATAATTTTTTTATGTAATAATGACTCAAGGACTGAATCGACTCCAGCAACTTTTTTTCTACCAACTTAGTAAGTTTATGTTATGTAGACCAGTGCCTTAAGAGTTCGATATAAAAACATGATGCTGAAAAATTATCCCCAGCTGAATATGCCTGCTTTTCACTAGAGGAAGGACCTAACAAGGTACTGTTCTGAATAAGAAAACATTAGTCAACAGTTCCGTCCCGAAAAGAGAAAATACGTCCAGACCTTCTGGGTCACGGCAGGTAAAGGGAATTCAGCGAACTCACGTAGGGAGTTAATTCCCTTAACACTGTAATCGGTTAGGGTGGATAAAATAAAGCACTATTATTGATACTTTGACGGACCTGGCTATTGAAATTCCTGCATACAAAAATTCTGTTTATTGGAAGAAGTTTAAAACAGCGTTAAGTATCAAATGAAAATAAAGCAGAAAAAGGATATATCTGCAGAACAAAAGAATTGTCCACCGGAAGAGGGCGCCAAAGGCGGGAACCATTCTCATTGGATGAAATTGTAAGCCTACAAACGAAGGGACGCTTTTCGAGGTCGAAACCGAAGGAATATTTGTGAAATTTTAGACAATGGTACGCTATCCTTAAAAATCAAGTTGTCAGTCATGTCATCGATCGAATCGCTCTATCATTAAGCAATATATGTTAGGAGATGGAATCATATATATTAATATCTAGAGCATTTCCTCTTTGTTTATGTTTATTTTTTTATGCTTTAGGCCGGCGGTAAAGCAGGAAAAGACTCTGGAAAGGCTAAGGCGAAGGCGGTATCACGTTCTGCAAGAGCAGGCTTACAGGTAAGTAAACAACAAAAAGAGGATTAATAAAGAACTAACTGTCGGATTAATTATGCTAACTGCAGAACCCTGTTGGTTAAATTTTTAAAACTCTTTACGCGTTTGTCAGTTTCCAGTGGGACGTATTCACCGCCATCTGAAAACTCGAACCACTAGCCATGGTCGAGTTGGTGCGACAGCGGCAGTGTACAGCGCAGCGATTCTTGAATACTTGACGGCTGAGGTGAGCCACAACTCAGAAGAATTTGATTTTACCTTATGGCTGGCTTACAGGGATATCGTGCCTCAAAAAGTATCATAACAAAGTTGTGTTTACATTTTCGAAGTCGCTTAGATAATACTGAATGGGAGCTGGCTTACCTTTGGTCGTCAAAGAATAATATGTTCACATTTTATTTAAAGAAGTAAAGTGTTGGATTGTAATAGTATCTGTCTGTGCAGTTCTTTTTGTACGCCTTGTTTTTGGGTTTTTAAGGTATGTCTGTGTTAGTGGGTTGGCTTGGTCGCTCAAAATTCGCGGTTCAAAATGGCGGGAACCGTGATGCTCTCGCTCATTCTTGAACCAATTTGCCGGAGTTACAATTTTTTAAAAGCGTTTCTATGTGTCACGGTTGTAATACTGAGATAAATATAAATAGTGCGCAGTGTGAATTCTAGATAATTCATTGCGACAAAACCCTGAGTTTACAACTAATTTGCTCGTGTCATATTGAGTGAAGATTTGTATTCACAAAAGTATACAGATCTCTTTGTGAGAGGATAGATGTTGCGATTCAGATAGATACATAACATAAACGTGTAATTTGCCCTCAGTCATTATAGCTGTATGTCGAGCTTGGTAGAACAAATAGCCTCTTTATTGACAGTAAATGATTTAGGTTCTCTATTTGTCCATTTAATCTGTACACTGGTGTAGTATTTTGTAACAAAATTAGTGTAAGATTCACAGAGCGGATTTCATATTAAAATTCTTTTTCCTTTGGAGTCATCACAGATTCTGACATAGCTTGGGAATGGAACAGTTCCAATATGTTCACTAACTTGATGAGCTAGCGACTTTTCAATTTCTGGCCTTTTTTTTTTTAATGACAAAAACCGTGAACAAAATTATGACGAATCTCAGTGTTGTGCCTCAAAAAATTATTTTAAATTTAGTCTTATTTGATAGATGTGAGAGATCTGTATGCTTCTTATGCATGCAGTCTTTAGCAGTTGGGATACATGATGCTACTGCCTGCAGCAGTAGGTAAAATAATTAACTCTGGCTAGAAATTTATGGTTTATATATCTACGATGCCTCATCAGGCTGGCTTGTTAAAAATTTCCAGCAAGTTTCATTTGTGTGTGTGGGATGGACAGTTCCAGTGGAAACAGGCTGGCAGGATCACACAAGTTACTGGCAATTTGCTTCAGTATAGTCATTGAAATGCAGGAATCAGCCTAGTGGAAAAGGAAGATAGGTCAATGTTTCCCCCTTTCACATTTTGATGGGCCAATAATTTGCCAGTGGCAAGCAGTAGCATCCAACATAATCAAAATATTAAAAAATGTGCTTCACGAATGAAATTTTTTAAGAATCCATTATGCTAGACAGGTATTTGGAAGTAATTTTTTGTTGTGTTTGGTGGGAAAGTGCTTTTTCCTTGAGACTGTTTAACACAATTCACCAATGGAGAGAGTCGGATGCACTTTTGTTCTCCTAGCGAATGAGGTTCTTTTGGCAAAGTGATATTCATTTCCTGCCTTTCACTATGCTAGCTTTTCCATGCACCAGTTATGCGTGCTTCTGCATCCTTTGAGCAGTGTTGTGACAAGTAGAGTCATCTAAGTTCACGTTTTCATACATGATTCTGAGCTCTGAAACATTGCTAAAATTGGAGTTTTGAGGAAAACTTGGCAGCTGAAAGTGGTTTTCTTTTATCTGCTTTTGACAAATTTGTTTTTAAAACATTTTTAGCTTTCGTTCTGCATCCCATAAAATGTCTTCTTGTGCTTTAAGATGCTTTTCACTGTAAAAGTGAAAGTGCGCTGAGGATTGAAAACATGGACATGTCATAAAACATCACATTCCAGGTGCTGGAGTTGGCTGGTAATGCAAGTAAAGATTTAAAAGTCAAGCGTATCACTCCCCGCCACTTGCAGCTTGCCATTCGTGGTGACGAAGAACTGGACTCTTTGATCAAAGCAACCATTGCTGGTGGTGGTAAGTACCCGTTGAATATAGTGTTTCTCTTGTCTTTTGCTCTCTCTCTCCTTACCCTCAATCCAAAATGAAAATTGTGCCAGACAAAGTTTTCTTCTAATAGTGTGCCTAACACAAAATTTTGTTCCACTTGTTTAGAGCTTGTCTGAGTGTGGTTCCTTAGAATTCTGCCATCATTTGGCAGAAACCAAATCCACTGAAGCATGTTTTGAGAAGAACATTTTTTGTGTGTTCATATCTTTAACTCGTTCGAAACTGCAGTTAGTTTCTGCTGCCAGACAAAATAACAGTGATAAGAGTGTTGTCAAATGTAGATTTTTATGTAAAATGTGATACGTGTCCCAACAAACGCATTAAAGTGGACTTGCTGCTTAATGACAGCAGAATTGTTGTAAGCCATAAGCTAGTTTTTGACTGACCTTTGCAGCATGTTGCCTGCATTAACTGTTGTCTTTTGCTGCAGGGTTGGGGGGCGGGTGTATGTTCTATCTTTTGGATTTGGAGACAGTGGTATCAAATATTGTATACTGCTAACATGGACAGCTTCTTGGTACACATTGTTTGTGTGCATGCACACACAGGCACTCGAGTTGCTCCATCTGGTGCTGGCGTTTAGATTTCGACAGGCAGGCAGCTTTCAGATTACAAGAGACCTGTAAATTCTCTCCCCCTTGATTGCTACTTAAATGCTGCAGAGCCTTTGTCTCTTGCTGGTTCGTAACCCTCTGATGTTGTCTTGTGTTCACCCACCTCCAACTTTATTGCTGCTCATTTGCCTAGTTTTGATCGTTGGCCTTCTGTTTGTGCAGGTGTCATCCCTCACATCCACAAGTCTCTGATTGGCAAGAAGGGATCTCAAAAGGCAGCCTAATGTATCAAATATATTTGTTAATTAATGTAATACATCAGCTACACCATGATTGGATTCTGTTTTGTGTCATGTCCATATTTCATCCCAGTAGTTTTTACTTCCATGCAAGCATCAGTGGTTTTACTTGCTCATTAAATATCAAATTTTATTATTGTTGAGTTTGGTTTTGTTTTCTTATGCATCGTGTAATTTGTGCCGTGTCTGAATTGCAAAGCAGAAATACCAAAGGTGTGTGATACAGATTTGAATGTCAAGATAAGGCATTCATCAGAACCACAGAATTTCTTTTTGACTGCAGTGTTGGAAGATTTTGACGCATGCAGAAGCCTAATGGGTGGTGGGGATGGGGTCTCTTGAAGGTTAAGATTCTAAGTTATTTCTGTCCAATCTGGAATTGTTCAGGCATATACCATGTCAGAGTGGCGGTTTACTTCCAACCTCCATGAACAATGGCAAGTTTTATTTTATATCACGTGTTCCATTTTTCTTAAATGGTAAGGTAAAGATCCAGTGCATGATGTCTTTGTAGCAAGACGCTGGAGCATCAAAGGCCCAAATAAAATCGAGATGTTCCCACTCTGGGAATGTAACGTTTGCACGCAGATAAGATGGCGGTAGATGACTCAACAGCCAGGCACAGTCCTCTGGGTCAGCTAAGCTGTCTTTTCCTCCGCTGTATGTGACAACAGGCACCGCCAAATTTTCCAAGTGGTATTCTGGTGGTGTTGACTGTCAAGATAAATTATAATTCCATAAGATTGAAATCAGGTTTGTGTATGTGGAAAGAATTTTTCCTACCGTTTTAAACCTTTAAAATTGGGCTAAACCAGAAAAAGATGCAGTTTCTTTTTTCCCACTTCGAAACTACACAGAAAGTGGGCAGGTAAATTAAAAGTGCTACAAAAATATTTTCCATCCTAGGCTGTGAATGATTCAAATCTCTTAACTGGTCTCCAGCAATGTACTCAGCTTCCAACAAAAGTCTATCAGGTGTCGTATATGGCCTGTTACAAGCACAGACAGTTCTAACTTTGAGATACTGCCTTGAATAATCACCTGGTTGTAGTGTTTCATGTTTTCATCTGCAGACCCAAAATCAAACTTCAGGAAGGCATCTTTGTTTACCCCCTGCACATTATACAGTAAAAGAAATGATAAAAACATGCCTACAGAAAAATGCTATTTACTGACAGTCATCTGTACTTTGGGATCGTCTACAAATTATTTCCATTAGAAAGATTCAAGGCAGTGAAAGATTTATCAGCATAATAATTTCAAAACTGCACAATATTTTACATGGAGCAATTTTATTCAGTACTGGCTTGGTCTTATATTTACCCAGTAGCTGCACAAACCTGCCTCCCCAAGACAGACTAGCAAAATAATACTAGGGTGATAAGTGTCTGTATGATATGCAGCTTGCTCCCTGAGAACAGCACCAACCAACCTGAGCAAAGTGAAGGATGTTCTGTACAGATGTACCACCTGGATTATGGGCGACATAAACAGGGATCCTAGTCTGCAAATGACAAAACTACTGCCAGCATTACCAACATCTTACATGTTGCCTTATTTTACGAGGTCTTTTTGACAATATTGCCCTAGAAGTCCTTCCCTACAGGCAGCAGCACTGCATTATTGATAAAAGAATTCCAATGAGGACTGCAGAAGCATTGCTGGTTCTGCTTCTAAAGCTGTGCTGTTGGTACACACCACTTTTAAAGTCTACTGCCTATTTGCAGTTGTCTTTTGTGATAGCCCATGCTGGTGACATGGCATAATGCCCCCCAAATCCTACCAACCAGTTGCTGTGTCCTATTCCTCCTTGCATGGGACCACTACAGTGAAGACTGCTAGGACTTTCATGGGATTGTGGTACACTTTATCAGGATTATAATGAATGCAGGAATGGATTTTAAAAGCATATATATATATATTCAAATATATGTGGATGTCTCATTTGCCATGATCGGTTTGTTGATTTTTCTAGATCATTTAACTGTGACTTGGTCAAGTAACTAACATAGACACTTATTTATAAGTCTCGAAAACCAAGGGCATGAACGTTCGGTGCTCAGACTGACATCTAAGATATGCAGAACTCATGCATGTTACCGACACGACAAGGCACTTGCACAACACGGGTGATATCACAAGCCACACAAACACCATCCAGGTGTGACGGCTAAACACCACTCACGCTGTTTAAGTGCGATGGGTCCGTACCACCCAACACGAACAGGACGTTCTCGCACAGGTACTCTCCAAGACGGGTGCACACGTACTTGGCCAAAAAGTCCATCAGTTTGCGGTTGTACTCCAGGAACTCTCCCCGTCCCACGAACTCGTAAAAAGCCTGTAACGGAATCCAATCACTTTCTGCGTCAGCATGAGTGGTCAAAGGCTAGTTTCGTAGTCACTTCGCAGGAAAAAAAAGGTCGTAAAGCCCATTCCTGAATCGGTTGTTCAGTGGGTTGATGGGTGAGGTAGGGTGGAAAGACTTTGATTATTACAAATTAGCCCTTAGCCAAGGGCGTCTGGAGACAAAAACAAATAAGTGGTTGAAGAACAATGACAATAAACGGCTTACAGCTATGTCGTTGGCCAATGGTGCTAAAAGACGAATAGGGCTCTGAATGTGATAGACTTTGGCCACGGGTGCCAGAGCGTAGAACTGTTTGACCATGGCGGCCAGGGTCTTGTTGGAGCTGAAGCCAGCAAAACCTATCATGGTGCCTTGCGAGTGACCCACGTAATGCACCTGCTTCTGACCCGTGGTGCGAGTCACGTGGTCAAGCATGGCCGGCAGGTCGTAGGCGGCCATTTCGTCCCAGCTGTGAGGGAAAAAATCTAGTCACATAGAATTCTTGAAAATTTGCGGAGGTGCTTAATCGTTGTTGGGTATGTAAGCTCTGGTAGATACGTGGTATAAACTTTTAGCGTACAGTGTTTTATTAGTTCGTATCTACTCTACAACATTTATGTCAATTTGCTGACAATAATTCCTTTTCGACATCGGCCACAGATGTTCCAGTAAATTACTGCAGTACTTATGTGCATCGGGGCCGGTTTCATGAGCGCCAAGGCCAATTCTGAGTGGAAGCGCCCAAGGTGGTGGAACATGGCACACCAGAACATTCAGACGCAAATCAGAGACACTCCCTCCCCCCACCCCCCGGTGCTGCCGTGTGACATTCCATCAGGAGTGGCTTCTAGTCGCAATCGCCACCTACAGGGCCTGTAGCGCTCAAGAAACCGACCCCAGGACATAGATATAATGTAGCTTTCATAGGTTCAACGAATGCCACCGGAATCAAATCAGTTAATTGTAAATACAGATGCGCCATATGGTTGTGTGCTGTCGCAGGTCCTTTCCTCCCAATGCACAAATTGACAGTCAACATATCTAGATCTACATGCATTCTCGGTTTTTGCTGAGTATACGGCGCTTGTCGCTGGTTTGAAAGACTAACATTCGGTTAATCAGTATTTTCAATGCATCGTTAATATGACATCTGGTTTAAGTCCAGCTGTTGACAACTGAATGCTTAATCAACCAAACAAACAAACAAACAAAAAGGAACTATTTTGGGCAGGACCGGCTGCAGGATACTTCCCTGCTGCGACCTGTGACGGTAGATGTGGGAACTTGCACCTGATATGTGTGAATTTAGTAATGATGAGTATGGTGACGTACCTATGAGAAGTGTTGTTTATATTCATTTATTTTTAAGCCTTTGCTGCTAATGAACATTTTCCATTTGCTTAATGGTGTGTGTACTGCACCGTAACACGGATTATTGCGAACTAATGAAGCTCAGAAAAGAAAGCAGATATACCATAGACGAGATCATCAGCCTCAATCTGGGCAGTTTGGTCTGTGAATTGCCCGAGAAATGCTTACCTCCAGGCCCAAAACTGTTCCTGGTCGGGCTTGAGCGTGGTGTGGTTGCGGGAGTACATGTTCCCCCGGACGTTCCCCAGCCACACGTCAGCGCCTGCATCAGCCAGCAGGTAGGCTAGGCTCTCGTTGGCCAGGTTGTCCAGCCAGTTGGACGACGACCCTTCTAGACCATGTTGAAGAAACACCACAGGCTTCGGGTCTGTTAAATCGAGGTGGGGGTTGCAGAAAAGGAAAGAGATAAATCCATGTTCTGACCGTTTGTTTCACTATTTCATTCTCTTAGATACATTCTGCTCCTAATCATAAGTACACAGAATGTTTGACCTGTCGCCAACTTCATTTCTTTCTTCTAACCTCAGGTCATCAGGTAAGAGTGAAAATATTCGAGTCGACATTAAAGTTCGGGATTCAGACATCGCTGTAGCTCTGTCCTCACCCAGCTTTCGTCTGTTTCCCGTCTTCCTAATTATTTATTCGTATCAATATTTTCTTTTCCCATGAGTTTATAATGTGGTTAAATTTATGGTTAAACGTTTCCAAAACGACGACGACGATTAATGACGATGATGACGACAACGACGACGATGATAATACCCTCAACGTCACCTTTTAAGTCTTTTCCAAATCGACCACGCGGGATTCGTTGCATGTTAAGGATGAAGCCATCTTCTGTTGTGACATAGTGATTTTCACATGGATACCCTTTACTTGTGATTAACTGGGTCTGGAAAGTCGAGAGATCGGCCATCCCACCAGCCAGCCAGTCACGCGGCGAGTTGTGCCGTCATGCAAGGAATGTAATATGTTATTAGTCATCATCAGTTAGTCCACGACATTTGCTCCCAGTCCAGTCATTTTTTGTGAATAACAGCATTTATTTTTCACTGTTTGTCTAATTAATCATTCATTAATCATCGACGTGCATGGTGTGAATACAGAAAGGCAGATATATACGAACTAGAGAAGCAGATAGAAAAAAGACACATGGCAATGCGTACAGGCGCCAGGATTGACTTGCATGGGCGTTCTTATGGCCTGTGCATTCGTAAAGGCGCACGTAAAATACGCAGGGAGAACGGGCCCTACACCGCTTTGGTGACTGGAAGGGCCGATAGGAACTTTCATACAGCCCAGCCAAAGTCGGGACTGTGTGAGCTTTGGAATATCTTATTCCATATATTAAAGTACTTTTATGACTGGTTATCCCTCTCACATTTATAGGCGTGTTTGCGTGTGCATTGCAGATGCGAAAGTTCATGCAGTCCACCCCACCCGCTCAATCGAAATTCTTCCGTGTGATTTAAATTTGAGTCTTTCTGGTCACAACGTGTCAGGCAGGCAGACGGAGTCGCAGAACTTGGGATCTGTTGCGGAAACTTTGATATCTGCATCAGAAACAGGCAGCAAGTGCAATGCGACAAAAAGCTGGGTGATTGACGATGGCTGCGATGTTTTTGAATAAAACGGCCATAGTTTCATCGGCGTTTTGATGTGGCCACCTTGAGGAAGGGAAAAAAGTCGGTTATCGCAATTCGCTTAGAAATCTTGTCTCAAATCGCTGTTCGCCATATGGTGGACATCAACAGTTCGCGTTTGTAATTGTTTTGCCCTCGAAGTGCCATACGTCGGGGCTGCAGAAATTAACCTAGGTTGCATAAGCGTTCGAGTCGTCTTTTCACACTTAAAAACGCTTACACATTGATTTTACAAAGCAAGCAGACAATACTTGAAAAAACTGTGGGGAAAACGAGATATGAACACACCTGCAACCCTGCCTACATGTTCAACCTTATCCCTTATCGTTATTCTTTAACCACCCAAAAAACAGCTGTGGAAATTGTATCCGTTAGCATAAGGTGCAGGTCAGACTTATTACATATACATTTATGACCTATATGCGGACCTTGTTTCTGATCATCGTGGAAACGATCAAAAATATTATTATCTGGTCTACAAAACGGAAACGGACAGGGCTAATCTATCGATAATTCATAGCATTGTGTTTCTTGACTTTCCAGTACTTGCTGATGCATGTAGGTCTATAAATATACTCCCGCCTCCTAAATCTATCAGGGTCGAGTAGGTAGGTAATTTTAAAGAGGGTGATCCACCTTACGGTGATTTACCACTATGGGGCGGGGGTGGAGGGGACGGGATGGGGTTTTATTACTAAGCTATGCACTAAACAAAATAAACAAAATAAAATAAAGTCACCAGATTGGTAGCTCCAGTGCGTGGTGGCAGTTTAATGTTGGGGAAAACGACCAAATACAGTCTGCACAATGTTTAACCCCAGGTAATAATCTTGGATTCGAACCAGCGACATCCACACGCTAGCCTGCAGATCTACCTGCAGAGCTACCCAGGACCCCTAACAGGATCACGGTTTATACTAAACACATATCGTCTTCTACTCACCGCAGCGGTGCAGGCCCTATGGTGGGTGATCAGAAACACATGGATTTAATATTATTTAAAACAACTGCGATGCGTTCTAACTGGCCAATTTCAGTAGAGACATTACATAAAAATTAACATAAAGGTGGGCTTATTCTGCATCAGTATATTGGGGAGCCTCTGAAATCAGTAATTTGCTGTGGGGAAAAAGTGATGGGCCTTGCAACTGGAAGTCTGCATCTTCAAAGATGTGCTGTGGTAATATCGCTTTCACGTTCATAGAGCTGTCTTTATAGCATTCCTACTTCTGTTGGGCACCTAAAGTGACCTTGTTGCATAGCTCCCAAGAAACAGACAACCTAACCTGAGACCACTTTTCTACGCTACATGACTGACCTCGACATGTCGTGATTTTGGCGCATGTGAAATATGCCAGTCACAATGTCTACATATCTATTCAATAATTCGATAACTCCTCATCTAGAGCATGTAAAACATGCCAATCACGGTCTTTACATGTCTATACGACATCTTGTCGTATTGTGCCTTAGTGGTGGATGCAGTAACTACAGGCCCGGCGTCAGTATAACTACATCACGATTTCTACTGGCTCCCATCGGGTCGCCGGTACAGAATACCACATTGTTGGAAAGCAAAATTTAGCAGAAGTTTCATTCTCTCTGCAGTTAATGCACTAAACCTGTGTTTGAAATGTCGGCTCAGTGATCTTAGAAATTCAGAGCAAGTGCCTTCCCGGTCTTTCTCTCTCTCTCTCTCTCTTTCGTGTAAAGACGGTACGGACTACGAGGTCACATCCTGTGATATCAAAAACTGCCTGACCCTCGTCTTTGCGTCATCTGTAGATGACGTCGATGACGTTATTTGCAGAAAATGACGTGTCAGACAAAGGGCTAAACGGTCTTCGTCCTGCCTTGTGGAAGCACAGCCATCTTTCCTGGTCCACTGAAGAAGTCTTCTGAGCCATTTCTCAGCCTCTTTCTTCGGGAGAGGGGAGAAAAAGTCCTCGGGACTTCTCGGGACGACTTGGTAGCTATGTCGGTGAGAATATCGACCAGTGAAGCTCCTGTCTCGAGGAATTATTCGCATTAACAAACACAAGTCTGTCAAACACCGTTGCCAAAGACGTTGTAAACAGCGATCGTGACACCTGTGCATTTCTGCTGAGACTGAAGACTTTCAAGTAAGGAGATAGTTCAGCTTCTCTCA